>CM075879.1:22591623-23045200 GCA_038021265.1 Cyprinella venusta
AGTCCTCGGTGTGATTGAAAACGCCCTGAGTGCGGTGCGTTTGTCGCCCACTGAGACCCGCACCTGCATGACAGGAAACACAATGAGGGTGAGATGGCAGCAGAGTGTGTGAGTCACAATGATGAAAAACAATGGATTTTTCAACGCGTTTCCAACATATGTGTCAAGGTTCTGGTTTATTCGCCCCAAATTGGCTAATGGAAGTTCCAAGAAAACTACAAGAATATAAAATAGCCCTTTTTAGTAATACAAAAAGGGTGGTCATTGGTCAGTACAGTGTTCCAGCCTTCAGTGCTTCAGCCTGCATCTGAATTTGATTCAGATTCTCAAGCTCAAGATTTGATTCAATTCTTTCATTGAATCACATTAAAATTCACATCTGAGATGTGATTAATAAAATATGATTTATTTCACCATGTCACTAAAATTTGTTTTGGATCCATTGCGGCTTAATTTAAGATCGGGAATGCTCAAAACGGAGAACTGACACCCTATCTCATATTTAGGAGAATTATAATTCTCCATCAAGCCCTTACCTTATCCATAACCTAACACAGCGCATAATTCGTCATCTCACCTGTGTACTTGACCAAAGTCCGGCCTGTGGAAATTTCCCAGAGTTTGGCAACAGAATCCTTTCCAGTGGATAGAACATACTTGGAGTTTTTGGAGAAGACGGCTGAGCAGACCTCAGCCCCGTCGTGGGCTTTCTCAAAGGTAGTCACACACCGGTTAGACACTCCATCCCACAGTTTGATGCTGCCATCTTTGCTACAGGTGACGTAGCTGTTGGCACTGGGATTGTAACAGACTCCGCTGATGGTGTCTGTGTGCTGATCTAGAGGGTTGCAGGACACGAAACACTGGAAAGTGTTGACGTCATAAAGGCGTAGAGTTGGGTGCTGCGTGCCCACCAGTAAGAAATCCCCAGATGGGTGGAAAGAGATGGAGCGTAACATTTCAGCTTCCTGTAGAAAATGAAAAGAAGAAACATTCCAAAGAAATCAGTGGCAAAAGCTTAAATAAACCAAGGCGGGCCACAAGAAACCCCTTTTTAAAGTCATATTACCAGTGCTGGGGTTACTTTTAAAAGAAACACACTACAATATGGCCTTACTCCCTAAAAGAGTTACTAATTTAGATAATTTACTCTGATTTAGAGGTTTGATTTAGTTTGTCTGTATACCTGTACATGCTTGAAGGCTCTTTTTGCAGATGGCTTTGAATAATCGAAGAGTTTGAGGGTGTAATCACGAGAGCCGGAGGCCAGGATCTGTTCGGTCGGGTGAAAAGCCAGACATGTGACCTCGTCCACGTGATCGTACAATGTTCTGATCACAGGGTGGTTCTCCATGTTCTGCTGAGCCGTTTCGTTCATCATCACCTGTAACAAACAGAATCACACGTTCAGATTGTCCAACTGAAATAACATATTATTAGTCACGTTGAAATGGAAATAGAGGCAGATCTATACTTCTGATTTGTGGAGTACATCTGAGCATAATGTACTACTGAAAAATAAGGCTGTTGATTGGATTTTGATATGTGGGCATTGAATTAAAAAACGGAGGCAGATGAACATGGGCTTGGAGGGGTGAGTTTAAGCCAACTAAATGATTGGATAAATCATCACCAGCCAGAAGTCTGCTTTCACGGGAAGCAAAACATTACACAAAAAAAGAAAAAGAAAATAAACATGCACAGATGAATTGTTTACAATAAGATCTATAACGTGCATTTGTATGAATTTTGAATGACTTCATGAAACGACCGACTTTAGGCAAAGGTGGCACTCACCTCTAGAGGCATGGCACTTTTGGCCAGCATGCGCTCAGTATCCAGGATCTTAATGGAAGCGTCGGCGGAGCCCGTTGCAATGAGCTGGCCATCACGGCTGTAGGTGGCCACACGGCACGGACCCTTATGGGACGTCACATAGCAGGTCTCGTACTCCGATGCTTCTGGGGACATGGTCTGCACGTCTGCATCAAACTCCAGGTCAATGCCCACACCGGGCGCCACGTTGTCCGAGCGGCCAATGGCATACTGCACCGCACTGTCATCGTTCTCCATTCCTAGAAAATCAGACACAGCTACTTTAACAAGAATTCATTTTATTATGATTTATAGTCATTTCCCAAAAAACTATATGTTTATATAAAGTATAATAATAGTATTTCACCCAATGCTAATTTTGTTAAAATGAATATATCCCTAAACTTCAGTATGTCATTTAGCAGTTACAGGATAGGTACAATTACATACACTAAAAGTGTGAGAAACTGACAGATTTCTGGAGCCGTACCTGTTTTGGCCAGCTGCATGAGTTGCTCTGATGGAGACACCACATTCTGGGGCTTCACCTCATTGATCAGGCTGTTAGCAATGCTGGTGTAGCCGTCATACAGCAGCTGGCTGATGATCAGTCTGTACAGGTGATGTCTGTCCTTCAATGTGGGCTTTGGTCGGAACATCTTTGCGGCTTCCTGTCTGCAAGTGAATGAAGATAGAAACGCTCAGAACGCACGTAGTTTTGTGTTTCTAAACCTAATGAGCTAACGTTAACATTATATTCTACTTAAACAATATGCTCGGGCGCGTTCTATGATACTCAAAATGTTGTCTATGTAGCAGAACTCACTTGTATTCAAAACACAGTCATTGTTGTTTATTCTAGTGGATTGTTGTCGCAAATATTTACGCGATATAGGCAGCAGCGAATTATTTTAAATGTGGGTTGAGTTTCTTTTTCTGAAATAAGGCTTGAAGTTAGTAAATGTTACAATATAAGCGGAGTTTCATTCAATTAAAGTTGCAGAAAATACGACTTACCAATTTACGACTTCAGGAGGAACGCACACGCTCTGTACGTCTGACGTCAAGACGTACACATATACGGTGGAATTGTGGGAATACACCCAATAAATTAAAAGTCCCCGTCTAATTTAAAGTAAAAGTCCCCGGCTTACTGTTTCCGTGGAAATTTCAATACATTTTATTTTTTTATGATATTAGAAAAAACCCAACAAATATTGGTCACACTATAAAACTAATCAAATTAAAACCGTTTTATATAAACATCCTTATATGTAATGATTAAAAGTTTAATAAGTATATTTATAACTTATTAAACTTATTATACTTTGTATTTAAGGACAAAATTAGAACAAGCATTTAGAATTATATAATGGCAGAGAGAGAGAGAGAGAGAGAGAGAGAGAGAGAGAGAGAGAGAGAGAGAGAGAGAGAGAGAGAGAGAGAGAGAGAGAGAGAGAGAGAGAGAGAGAGAGAGAGAGATGGGTATATAAATACATATACAATAAATACATGCAATTTACATGCTGTTCTCTATCCTTAAACAGCCCAAGCACTAAAAAAATTAAGAAACTCATGTGAAAATCAACTTACTGTAATTAATTAAACATGTATTATATACATTTATTAAATGTTTGTCCAAATATTATTTGGAAATATTTGTTAATAATTGAATAAATTAATAAAAAATAAATTAATTAATCTGGTCTTTCCTCAATTATTTTACACAATTTGGTGTCTCAAACAGAAATGAGGTAAAACCAGCAAATCATTTGTTCAAGATGGACATCCACATGTTAGAATGCAGAGATTAACTAGTGCATTAGTAAATATGCCTCCAAAAATAAACAGCACACCATCATGGTCATTTTTAAATCTCATTTTTTTCTCTTTAATGTATTTACAAGCTTTACATTTCCTCTGTAGTTCTTCATTACAAGAACACTGAGCAATCCTGGCTTGCATTAGTGTTTGCGCTTCACCTTCAATGCATACAGGTATTTGATGGCGATGTCTAAATTATTTCCGTTCTGTTCAGGATGCATATTTCTTTTTATTGAGTTTGTCATGTGATTTGCAAAGTTCGCAAAAGCCGAAGCAGAAGAACCAGCGGTGGGGTTTCTCCGAACATCCTGAAACATCAGCACCATCAGCCGATCCCAGACCTCGAGCCAAAAAAAATGTTTTCGCTGGAAATATTTACCCTGTTTTAAGATTAATCACATGAATCCAGGGAGGCTGCAGAACCATTTAAACAAAATTAATATTATTGTTATGATACATGTTTATTCTGTTATTTCTATCAATGTTCTTTTTGCCTGCAAATGTTAAATAAAACTTCATATTTGCAGTCTCTTAAAAAAATAATAAATTAAAGAGTTCAGAACCTATTTTAAGTCTCTTCTTTTAAAAGTAACAAAAAAAAAGAGTCAAACTTTAAAACAAAAATATTTTCTATATATATGATACAAGTATTTAGTGTTCCCTCCGAGTCGTAGAGAGTTCCAGCTCAAGTTGGCCAGCGTTTCAAAGTCAAAGTTCCTGTGTTGGCAGGAGTAGGTGTGTCTATGGCTAGACTTGTATAGTCTGTATGCATTTTATAGTTTGCGTCAGCAGGGGGCCACTGGGCGTCGGCCACACGCTCATGTCAATTATCCTCAGACTCCTCCTCCGCCTCGCGTAACCAAGTGAAGAAAGCAGTGACCGACTTCAACGCTACGCCTTTTCCCTGCTGCTCCGCTGGGTCTTTACTCGTTTCCCATTGATAAAAAGCGTCCTCCGAAATAACGTCCTCATCGTAAAGACAATCGAAAAACATTCGGAGTAGATCTGTGAATAGAAATAGATCAAAATTACGATCCTGGTAATCAGCGTTGGCATCTTTACTTTCACCTGCTACATACTGGGTGGTTGATCCAGGGTGACGATCAAAGACTGGAGAGCATAAAGTGCTTGCAGCTGCCGCTCGGTGTCTGAGTTAAGGTACTTATGTAATATAGGCAGGCGTCTCTGGATGATCGCAGTGTCCACTCTACAGGACGTGCTTTCATCTGGAGAAGAAAGAGATAAAAGCAATTGGCAAACGGATGATAGAGATGAAGCTGTTTAACAGAAGGCACATGAATTAGCGGTTTGCTCACCTTTAACTGCTGCTTTACATACAGCTGTCATTAAAGCTCTCAAAAACGGAGAGGAGCTCATCTGAGATTCGTCTAAATTAGCCTGAAAAGAAAAGTCAAAATTTCTTGAAATTGTGTCGTATAATCAGGGCTTGAGTATATCAACACCTGCCAAAAGCTAGTGGATTTTAGCAGTGGCCTCACTCGCTTGTTTCATTTGTTCCGGATGAATATAGTTGGTGTTAGAAGGCTCGAATTTCACCATGGGATTGCATATAATTTGACTGCGTATAATTTGACTCATTCCCGCAGATTTTGTGCTCACAGACACCCAAAGTGTGCACACATAAAGCCCCCGCAGTACTAAATTGAGTACTTTTTGCAATTAAACAGTCAAATAGACAAAAAGAATATAAAAACGCTGGACTTGGCGAGTATTCACCTAAACACAGTGAGTTGTTTTAAATGAACAAACATTTGGGAAAGAAAATGCATGTGTAATGGTGTGTTCACACCAAACGCGAATTTGATCGTTTGCGCGAGTAGATTACATACAAAGTCAATAAAAAGACGCGAATAGACGCATCATTCGCGCCGGACATTGCAAATGACGCGAATTGGGCGACGCGTTTTCCCACGAACGCTTTGCCACGCTTTGTTGCGCCAGCCAATCAACGAAGAGCTAATTGATACGTCTGGTCTATCAATGTTGTCGAAAATGGAGGAGATTCTGATTGTTGCCATGTTTTTTTTTTTATTCGACGCGGTTCAAAATGTTCAAGCGTCTAACTAGACGCGATAGTCGCGTATTTGACGCTCTATTCGCGTTCGGTGTGAACATACCATAACAGTATAATGGCTCTGTGTGTCAGGTCTTAAAGTGACAGCAGCCTAATATACCTGCTGCAAAATTATAAGTTAATATAAAAAATATCTATATGGAAGTTTTTCCCCATGGTATCGATGTCAGAATTGTGTCTGGTAAGCAAAAAAGTTAATGCCAAGCCCTGCATATACTTGAAATGTTTGGGGGGTTTTTTTGCATATGAGAGGTCTATGAGTGTGGGATCAGTCTCACCTCGATCCAGTCGAAGATCTGTTCGTCACTGGCCATGTCTTCTAGCAGTAGCTGCTCGAGTTGTTTAAACAGCTCCTCAGGACTGAGGCTGGGCTTAGCTGTGTCCGGAGAGACAGGGGAGACGTCCGACACGGTGAACTCCAACTTCTGGAAAAAGAGGAAAAAGAACACGACTGGTTGATTTTGCGCCTTCTAGCATTAAGCTACTCATAATTTGCAATGCTTGCAATACAAGCTGCTAATAAAAAGTAGTGAACTACATTAAAGCTATTTAGCTTTTAGTATTTATAAATATATCTTTAATTGCAATACAAACACTAACATTCAAAAGTTTGGGGTCGGTAAAATTATTTAAAAATGTTTTTGAAGAAGTCTCCAAATCTGTATGTGAACATGTTCAAAAATGTATTTTATTCTTGTGATGGAAAAGCTGAATTTTAAGCATTTGGTTTTTCACGATTCTTTGATGAATAAATACAGTCACTTGATCAATTTAATGTGCCAGGGCTGTATAAAAGTATTAATTTATCTCTTTATTAGTGTATATGAAATGTTTATACTCTAAATCAGAACAGTATTTATCTAGCACAAAACAATGAGGAAATCGCCTCAATCAGAAACTAATGATTATTTTGTTTAATCATTGCAATTATAATAATATATTGTATATTGCTACAAAAAGAGTCTAAAATGCAGCACAGGACTCAAATGAATTGGTAAATTGAATGAACAAATGAATCAGACTTCCTAATAAAGAAAAAGAGCTAAAAAATTTGAGTTTGTTGTATCTCAAATTTGTGGTAACAATTAAGCAAAACCACTACTTGTTAAAAAAAAAAAGTTTGTTAATGGACAAGCTACACTATTTTGAAAAACAACAGAAGTAATTTCACGGAAAATGTAGTTTGTTTATTTATGAGTATTTGAATTTGTGAATGTGTTCGGGTTGTGTTCGCACCTGTTGTGAGATGAAGGCAGGAAGAAGTTCTCCCTCAGGCAGGAAGTCGGCCCAGTTCAGCCCAGACTCTCTCCACAAGTCTCCAACTTTCCTATGGCTCTTTAGCACAAGTAGATGCATGTAAATACACAAACTCACAGAAGCCAAAACAATACACAAAGTTACTTTGCAAATTGTTACTGTCAGAGGTGTTTGTGCATGAAAGATGATCAATTTTGGCAGCATCATGCAGGAGCCTCTAAACCACAGATCAACCAGATAAAGATGGACTCAATGCTCTAAAACACCATGTCAACAAAAGTTGAGCTTACCATTTGTTTGCATAGTAGGTGCAGTATTTCAGAAAATAAGATGGCAGCTCTTCCCACAGGGAGTAGCGGTTTACTTAACTCACTGTAGAAACAAAACAAATCTCCATTAGACGCTAAACTGAATCCTGACAGCTGTAGCCTGTGTGGAGCTTGAATCACTGCAACTACTGTGCACTGTCAAACTGTTAAAGCCCCAGAAGTCAGAAAACCCATTACAATGAGGCCTTTAGGATGTTTTTATTTATTATATTTAGTATTGAATTCTGCATTTCAACTTATTGGAAATACCCGTCTCAAATCACAATCCAAATAATAAAAAAAGGCCATGCTGACTGCAAGAATGCAAACATTTCTGACTGTGCAAAATGCTTTGGATACAGTCCACCCTTCACTTATATTGTGAATTGTTTTAAACCAAACTTTTACATAAATTATTCAAACATATGGTGAAATATGTTCTTGTAGCATAATAGTGACACAAGGTAACTGGCAAGGATGCATGCTGTATTTTTATTTTATTAAATGGTTAAATAAATATTATTTTAACGAAACACACATAATCATATGCATTTACCCAATAGGTAAATGATCCTATTCTCACTTATTGTTAATTCATTTATTATTGATTGTAATAAATATTCCAAATCTCTCTTCTGTCTATTTAATTGACTCTTAAAAGCATTTTACAACAATTTTGAAACTCAATTTCAAGTTTTAGATGTATAATATAATATAATATAATATAATATAATATAATATAGGCTCCAACATTCCCCCCACAAACCTACAGATATACTGTATAAAGAGAATATAATATAATTTTTTTATTTTAGATGTAGTAGTCATATTGTATAATATAATATAATATAACATAATATAATATAATTTATATTAATATATATAATTATATATATAATATATATTTATATAATTAATTAATTATATATTTATATTAATTAAAGGGTCACTTTAGTTTAACTACAACTTTTAGTTAAATAAACACATAATTACTCATGCTTATTAATAGTTAGTATGATAGTTAAGTTTAGGTTAAGGGATGTAGAATATGGTCATGCAGAATAAGGCATTGATAAGTACTAATAAACAGCTAAAATCCTAGTAATATTGCATGCTAATAAGCAACTAGTTAATAGCGAGAATTGGACCCTAAACTAAAGTGCTACCTAATGTAATATCTTGAACTTGTACTGGAGCTTTAACAGTACATGCATTTATTAAATGTATTAAATCGTTCTTTGAAAGGAGATTCCACCTCAAAAGAACAAAATGTTCATTAAGGACAACATATAAATGGGTTTTAGGGGAGGAATGTCCTTTTATCCCAAATTCCACAAAACAAGACTAATAAGACCTTTCTCATTCCTGACCTGAACAGCTCTCTCATGCTCATTCCTCCCTCTCTCAACAGAGGACTGAGCATCTCAGCCAGGTAAAGCCAAATGAAGGGAACATCTATGGCCATATCATCAGCCTGCTCCAACATCTCTGAAAACCTGTGGAGAGAAAACCCATAGCGCTTTAATAATACCATAGCATGAAAGTACATACATGCAAACTGCAGTACATTTGATTTCAGGGTGTGTTCACACTTTTGATACATTTAGTCCTGGTTCACTAACATTCACACTGTCTTTTTTGAGACCGAACCTAAAAATCCAAAACAAAACAACGCTTTTATGATGCATAATTTGCAACGGAACTTACCTTAACTGGGCTATACGTGCTTATTGTATGTGTGTACATATGGTGGTATTTTGTTACCAGCTTAGAACTCACAAACAGCTTATAAAATATGTAAAGGAGTCAAAAGAGTGCCAGAAATTCCACAAAAGAAGATCTGCTTCAAGGAGAGACAGGTATGCTTGAGCATTCTGACCTTTTTAGGTTCACATCTCTTTGGTCTGTGAATTCATATTTTATTTGATATCAAAGTTTGAATGGAATAGGAATGAGACCACCTGGAAATGTGAGTCTCTCGACCTGCTTGTTTGGGGCACACCAGGTTTTAGATGGCAGCGTTCACACTTCAACAGCACTAACAGAGCTATCTTAGCAGCATTTGTTTTAATTGAACCAAACCTGCCAAGTGTGAACACGTCGTAAATGAAATGTGTGTATGTGCTCACCCTTTGTAGAGTTCAGAATGTGGTAAAATGCCCTTCTGAATAAGCTGATAGTAGAGCAGTCCCATGTGCTCTCTGGCTTTCTGACTGCGCTCCAGTGTGCACTCCAGACCCATGCGTACAAACACATATAACAGAGAGGGCTGCTCCATCTCCACTACACACTGCACTGCCTCCTGCATACAAACACGAAAACATTGACACTTCACAGTACTCATTGCAGTCACTTTAAAAGTCACTTTACACACCCCGAATCAAACAAAGAAAAGCTGCATGATGGCAGGCACAAACACAGACAGAAACTATTACAATGAAATGTAGACTTTCCAAATGTGTCACTGTAGAAAAAGGGGCACATACTGAAGACTTCCAGCCACTACATACCAGAATTCAGATTTGCCCAATAATGGACTGGGCAACATAATATTAACAATATGAAAAGATTATGCCAAAGTACTTATTGCAGCCTTTTAATCTGGGATTTTATTTTTATCTAAACTTGAGGTTACATGAATTTTAATTTACACATTTAAACTGTTTATCCTATGAATCCTGTTTATATCAAGTATTAATAGTTAGTAATTCAGTACCATTCAAAAAAATGTTTTTTTTTCAAGTTAAATGTTTTAAAATGTTTTTGAAATATCTTATGCTCACCAAGGCTGTAATATTGTGAAATATTATTACGATTTAAAATAATCATTTAATATATTTTTTTAATGTAATTTATTCTTGTGAAGTCAAAGCTGAATTTTCAGCAGCCATTATTACTCCAGTCTTTAGTGTCGCATGATAGAAAATCTTATGCCAAGTTCAGATTACACGATTTTTTTTTTGTCTGTTACGATAATCACTGTGTCAGATTACGCAATTTTGACTCCTGAAAACTTGTCGTGTCGTGGATAAGTAACATGTCAGACTACACGTTGCTTCCCGAGCAATCATCACATGTAATCCTTAACAGCGTGCGTGATGTCATCGAGAAGGCGAAACTAGTAGCGAGTGACTTCCAGAAACGAACGTAAACAAACAATGGATGAAGCGGTGAGTGTTACTAGCAGTCCTGTGTTCAGAAAAAAGAAAGAAAACCCGACAATGGACACGTTTCTGGATTGCTCAAAGAGGACAGTATGGGCTGTCAATCCTCCAAAGAGAACTTGAGGTAAAACTTTGTTTTCTTATATATTTTTACTTTTAGTTTTAACGTTAGCACCATCGTCTCTCTTTCGTTTTGCCATTTTTGCAAGTTGTGTACGGAAAAGCTTCTGTGCTCCTATTGGTCAACCTTATACATGTGACGGAACTGTTGCGGACAAAAATTAAACATGCAAGTCTTTTTGTTGTGATGTCGTAAAGCATCGCAGACGCAACATAGGTTGTCGCCCACTACGACACTATACGAGATGATACGATCGAATATTGCGTCCCGACGCCTGTTGTCGTGTACGAATCCCCACGACACCTTACGTCGAACGGATCGTGCCAAAATCGGGCTAAAATCGTGTAATCTCAACCAAGCATTACTGACCCCAAACTTTTGTTTGACCAATAGTGTATATTTAACCACTTGTGTTTCATTGTAAATGTAGAAAGGGTGTTTGGTACTGATTCGTGGTTTAGTATGAGTGTACTGTGACGCTGTACCTTGTAGTCATTAATATGCAGAAACTCATCGATGATGGACTTGGACTTCCGCTCAACCTCCTCTTCGGACAAGACAGGCTTCTCTGAAACACCAGTGACCTGCAGCGTCTCGGATTTCACTGCAATGAAGCAAAAGCTCAGTATTTCAAATATAAACTGCATACATGGGATATGCAGCTTTAATCTATGCATTCACTAGTGTAAGAATGTGTCCTTCCTCACCCTTCTCTGTGGCTCTGTTGTTCTCTACCTCACATTTCTCCTCTGAGATGCTGGCTTTGCGAAGGGTGTGGTGTAAGTCAGTCCCCTCCGCCCGTGTGTCCTCAGGGGCCACGTTGTCTGTTAGCTCCTTGGTGCTGCTACCTCTGCTAAAGGGCCCCGGTCGTGACGGCCCCAAACTCACTGGCTTGTCACTGCGCTCACGACCGGTGCTGCCTCGACTGACAGAGACATACACAATGAAGATGTCAAACTTTTCGAAAATTCAAATTTTGTAAATTTGTATTTGTAGCTCATCTGTTTTCAGATGTTGTTTACCTTCCCAGCGAGCGTCTGGAATCGGATTCAGAGGTTTGGGCTGAAGGTGGGTTGGATTGAGCCGTGGACGACTGCAGCGCTGAATAACGGTTCAGGGTGCTACTGGCAGAGCGCGTCAACTCTGGAAATATGGGCGTAGATACATGTACACATACACGTAATATACACAGTAAATCATTAATCTAAACTTAAAGGGATACTCCACTTTTTTTGGAAATAGGCTCATTTTACAACTCCCCCAGAGTTAAATAGTTGAGTTTAACCGTTTTCGAATCCATTCAGCCGATTTTCTGATATTTAGAAGAATATCAGTAACCAGACAAGTCCTGGTCTCATTGACTTCCATAGTATATTTTTTTCCTACTAAGTCAATGAGACCAGAAACCGTCTGGTTACTGATATTCTTCTAAATATCAGAAAATCGGCTGAATGCATTCGAAAACGGTAAAACCCAACTGTTTAACTCTGGGGGAGTTGTAAAATGAGCCAATTTCCACACAAAAAAGTGGAGTATCCCTTTAACTGAATGGGCGAAATGGAATTTAACTACATGAACGTTGGTAGGTTTAACAAAGTCTTGAACGGTGTGTCATGTGTGGATGTTTCCTCACCAGAGTCACTGGCTTTGGCACCGCCACTGCTGCCCTTTATCCAGTTGATCTGAGCCCGCGGACCCAGCTGAATCTTTTCATCGATTTGAGGCTGTGATGGGGGATTGGTTGAGGTTCAGGGATCACAGAGGGTACAAGAGAGAGCATTTACTAACTCACAAATGTTAAAATGCCATTACTGATTGTTGACATTGGCACATGTGGTGTCAATGTCAACCTGTCTGTGCTGCACTTAACAACTGGGATTATAATCAGCAGGTGACAGTGTAACTCCAATTAATTTTGTGCTGACGTCTGAGATTGTATGCTCTGATTCACATCAAAAAAATCTCATGTGTGAAATATGAAATGGGTGCACAGAGACCCATCTCTTCACCTTCGAGATCTTGGGGATCTTTGTGGGGTCGATGGTCCTGCTGTTTTTAGTAGTGGGCACGGTGTTCCACGTCTCCTCCCTCTGCGACCGCTGTTCTCTCTGATCTGTAACCACAGTCACAGAGCACCATTAGCCAAGTTACAAGTAACAAGTGCTGAGGAAATTTAGATTCTGATGTATGCGGTAGACCAATCACAACAGACTAGGCCATCTGACCAATCAGAGCAGAGTAAGAGGGAAGAGGAGAAGAGGGATTTAGAAAGACTGAATCCTTAATATAACCGTTTCAGACACTGTGAGAAAAGAGGTGATGATGCAATGTTTTAAGGCCTTGGATGCATGTAAACCTAGGGTGACCATATTTTGATGACCAAAAACCAGGACACTCGGCCCGGCAAACAGATGGGCCAACTCAAATGATACTCAAAGTTTACTCAAAGATACCTTATTAATTTCAATACATTTAAAGTAGGTTATGCCTCCTTTGTAAGGATAGAAAATTGTTATATTGTTATAACAAAACAGGATATGTCCTGGGAAAACAGGACAGTTGGTCATCCTATGTAAACCTATTGTAGGAGACCTCCGAAGCAAAACCAGGAACCTTTAAATTAGCATAATATGGTCACATTAAAATAATCAGTCAAGTTGCTGTTGCATGAACAAATTCAAAAGGAAAATCAATCCTGGTTAACCATTAATGTGTTCTCCTCTACAAACAAGCCATCTGCTGTCTGGAAAGCCTGCTGTGCAAACAACATGTTCCCATTAATGTTTTGATCTTCTTATTTTTATCTCAGAGTAAACCTGGAAATTTAAATGTGGTTTTGTCCTCTGGGTGGCGCTGTAGTTGGCCGGGTATGACTGGAGATTCACTATAAAGCTGTAACTGTGTGCTGTGGATCTCACCCGGCCTCCTCTTGATGTCCTTAGACAGAAGCTGCTGATGAACCTTCCTCTGTTCTTCCTGTTCCTCCAGCTTGGCCTCTTTATGGATCTGCTCTATGGTTTTAGGGCCCTGGTCTGCTCTCCGAGAAACCCAGTTATGCTAAACAATGTAAATAAACAGGGAGATGTCTATGATTAACTGATCAGTGGCATTTTGGAAAATGGGTATATTCAACTCCGAACTATATACACTAAAAAATATTCAGATTTTTGAAAATTTGGGTACAATAAAGGCTTCAACATTTGATAATGTTCCCTCCTCTTTTTGACTCTTCTCTTTCACACATTTTTATCACTCGAAAGTGAAAATTAAATCTGAGGAATGCAGGGGAGAGACACCAAGCTCAACCATGCTACAGGCAAACAGATGTGAACATTCTCATTGTCAAATGAAAATATATGACCTTGCTGATTCTGATACAGTATTAACCTTTGGCTGTGTCTGGGCCTTTGCGTTAAGTGTTTCTGTCTTAGCTAACATTTTGACCGAACTCACTAAAAAAATAAAAAAAAATAACATTTATAATTGTAAAATTCTCATACAAGGAGTAATTTTACATTTTTTTTATTTGTTTTTTATTTTGGAAAATATTTTAATGATTACCTAAAATATTAGAATTACTATTTTTTAGGGCTGTGCAAAAATTAATTGTGATTAATCACATCCAAAATAAAAGTCTGTGTTTACATAATATATTTGTGTGTGCTGTAAGAAACTGTGTTATTCATATATAAAATATTTATATTTATATAATATAGATTATGTGTATATATATATATATATATATATATATATATATATATATATATATAAACAGAATTTAAGCGCAAATAATTCTTAAATATATACATGCATGCATAGGTATTTATATATACAGCACACACAAATATATTATGTAAACACAGACTTTTATTTTGGATGCGATTAATTGCAATTAATTTTTGCACAGTATTTTTATCACACATACACCAACCGATCAACGTTCATAAGTTTGGGCTAAAATATTTTTAACGTTTTTAAAAGTCTTTTATGTCCACCAAGGCTGCATTTATTTGATCAAAAATACAGTAGAAACATTAATATTGAGAATTATTATTGCAATGTAACTGTTTTATATTTGAATATATTTAAAAATGTCATTTATTCCAGTGATCCATAGCTGATTTATTTTAGCATCATCATTTTAGTCTTCAGAGTCACACAAACATTCAGAAATCATTCTAATATGCCGACAGTTTTGCTGCTGAATATTACTGTAATTTTTTTCATGATCCTTTGATGAACAAAAGAATAGCATATTTGAAATAGAAATCGATTTGTAACATTATAACTACTATCACCTTAGATCAATTGAATGCGTCCTTGCAGAATAAAAGTATTAATTTCTTAAAAAAGACAAAACAATCATACTAACCAGAAACTAGTGTATAAATATATCTATACATTTTTTTTAATCAAATGTTATGCATTCTTTGAAAGGACAATTTGCAATAATAAAATGGAAAATATACAGTTATTATGATTACAAAAAGGAGACAAAAAGGAGCCTCATAATAGTTTAAAAAATTAAATAAAACAATTACGAGAGCAAAGACACAAAATGTTCTAGCCTCTTTCTGTTACTTGTATAAAAACCAGGCTTTTATAAACGTCTGGCAATGGCTATCAATGCACACAAACAAACACAAATCACAATCCCCCCTGGCACTCACCAGTCTCAGATCTATCACATCCTGTACCATGAACCGTATCCGTGACGATGTCTTGCGCTCTTTGACAATTTTCTCCATCTGGTTGAAGTATTGGTCCATACGGGGCTATTCAAGGACACAGAGAAGAGGGTGATGAAGAACACATCAGTTCAATATCAAACACTGACTTCATGAGACCTTGTCAATCACAACTTGCTCCTCTGAAAAAATATTGATAATAAAAAAAAGACAGATCTCTTTTACTGTGCCAATGTTGTTTGATCATACAGCACAGATCTTCTTGTCTGCTGTACCCATCAATTATTTAGGACATATAGGGAGTCATCTTAAATCTAAAAATAATGTTTTGATACAAAGAACTGCATAAGCTCCTAAATCAACAAGGTCTATAAACGCAGAAGCCATTTCTCAACCTGAATCCCTGCTAGCTGAAAAATGCCTGAAGTTCCTGCTGCAAGGTCAGTGAGAAAGGAAGGATGGATACAGAAAATATTTTCATTTACCCTCTTGCCTAATACTTAGCTCTAGGGTTTCTGGCCGTCTGTTGGGCCCAGCTGGAACACATTTAGACTGCATGTGTGTACAACTTTCAGAACACATTCACTCCCAGGCCTGATTATTCCTCATGCTTTTGCTTTGCACTGCAGCTTATTTAAATGACTTTTTTCCAACCAGCTCAGTCCTCTTGTAGAGCTAACGACATTTTAATTAGGTATTTCAAAAGACAAAAGTATTTCAACATCTTCACAATCAGATAAAAATCTCAATTACACAATCGTGCCATAATGGTAAGAAGCTGTGATGGGGAACTTGAAGATTTTTTTTTTTCCAGGCAAACCTTTGGGCCAAACTCTGAACACTCACTGTAAAAAGATGGTAGTTCAGTACATGTACTTGCACTACTGCAGTATTTACTATGTGTATTGTTCATGCTATGCAAATATATAGATTTTAAGATGAGACAAAATTTGCCGAAATGTACAGTATACAACAGAGCACACTGTATATAATTAAATTTTTCTAGTTGCCTGCTGAGTGCTGCCTTTCAATGGTATTGGACTGATTTATTAGTAGCCTACTTTAAAAAATAAAGAAACAGCAGGGGCATGTTGTAGGAATGGCAAGTGAACAACAGCAATTATGTGGTTAGTTAAGAATTCATCGAAAAATTCTGCTTTTGAGTGTCCTCTCGTTCTAAATAAAGCTCAAATTGTACACTGTAGCCTCAGACGGGACGCCCACAGGCAGCTCACGAAGCGTCTGATGCATTTTGCACAAAAATTGTCAAAAGCTTTCTGAAAATGGCAAACCCCAGTCTGATTGCCTGGATTTATGCAACGTCCAATGGGAAAAAAAGTCATTCGGGAAACAAAACTGTTCACGTGTTCCCACAACTCTGCGTTTTGAAGGTGAAACCAATTACAGGATTTGCCAATATTTTCAAATTTCTGGCATTGAATCTTTGGATATTCAAGAATTTCCTTTGAGGAACTGAGAAGAACATCTGAACATGATTTCAGATTTAGCTGAACCTAAACATCTTGTAATTTTGGACCCTTTACTTGCCTATACCAGTCTGTCACTATTATATAGATCAACATATTAAATCAACCAAATGTCACACCAAAAACAATTTTTACTTGTATTTGGTGCTTGACAAATGTTAATTTCGCTCCCTACTTGTTAATTAGGTACTGTTTTGTGTGGCATGCTTTTGCTTTTTGCGAGATGTTTTACAGTGGTTCTAGTCTCCATCAAGGTCATATTAGATTACTTAAATAAAAAGCTAAATATTTGACCTTGGATGCACCATGCGCCTTTTGAATTTCCCTTTCCAAGCAATTTTCACCAATGATCTAGCGAAATTTGAATCAATACGCCTCCAGGATGAATAATAACAAAATGTTGTCGAGTTACCTTGGCTTTCTCAAAGTCAAGGTCTTTGCCGATGGTGGTGAGGAGTCTGCAGAGGCACTCCAAGCTCTCGTCGTCATGGTTTTTTAGTAGTTTTACCACACAGTCATGCATGATGGGCTCTGTCAGCATCTTGAGCTTGAACAGCTCACCGATGAATTTGATATTTCCTGTGGAGCGACGCCGGGCCTTGTCCTTCGCCTCCTCAAGCTCCTCTTGCATTCTTTCCCTTTCTGACGGCTGTGAGAGAAAGAGAGTTTCATTTAAATTGCATCATGCTTTTAATGATGTCTTTTAAAGAATAATGCACCCAAAAAAGAATTATGCCATTATTTACTTCCTGTCATATTGTTCCAATTCCAATCCTGTATGACTTACTTTCTTAGAAAATTTTTTGAAGAATGTACTAGCAGCATTGTTATTGTAAAGTAAAGCTAAAATTAAAACCAACAAAAATTGTGTTTTCTGTAGCTAATCAATGGGCTACTATAATTATAATAAAGAATAAAATAAATATAAACCAATAAAATAGGTATTAGCCACTCTTTACCATAAAATTATTTAAATAATGACAGATTTTGAACTTTTGGATGAACTTTCTACTAAATAATAATATTAAATACACTTGGCCTGGTGAATATAGTACATAAACAGGCATTACAGACAAAAAGTCAAACAAGCAAGTCTAAATTAAAACTTGATAATAATTATTGAATAATTACTGATGTGGCAGAGTCCAGCTCCTTTTGTTTTCTCTCAAGCACGACGTCGTCCACTTTGTCCCGCTCAAATTCCTTCTGACAGCGGTTCAATAGCAGCTTCCGGAAGTTTACTGTTGTATTAGGCTTGTCTGCTGTGGGCACTTTTAGCTACAATTGGATCGGATATGTCCATGAAATATTGAATAAAAGACTTATGTGAGGTAAAATAATGGACAGTCAGAAGAAAATGGAAATTTTGCAATGTGCACATTGCAAAGTGCATAGAACATACCGTGGCCAGGCAGCGACACATGTTGGCGTAGGCCACAGAGAAGCTAGGCTCATCGATGGCCTTCTCAAACACGAGGTCAATGACTCCTTTAAGCCTTTCTTCTGTGTTGATTGTGAGATCCGTTACCTGCTTCATCAGCTGATTGAACATCTGGGGTGTGAGCTTGTTCAAAATGCTACGAACTTTCCGGAACAAATCCTGAAGTGCCAGAAAACAGATTGCCGACACAGCGGTTAACGGCGTTCAAAACAACAAAACAACCTTTAGAACTAAATAAACACGCTTTCTAAAGAGACAAAACAGGACTCAAAGGATATGAGGGCGTCAAACAAATCCCAGTGCCCGACAAGAACAAAAGCATCCACGTGACAACCTCATCATCTAGTTCAAACTCGAGAGTGCTTCTTTTACTGTGAATGTTTTACGCTCATTGATGAACGCAATAAAAGATCAGGAATTCACACCTGGGTTTTCAGGGCATCTGGGTCTTCTGGGACACTGTCTCTCTTCATCCCAGGTTTCCAGGCGTTCTCTGACTTCTTGAGCTGAACGTCATCGATCACGGAAACGTTTACAATGATCTTGCGTGGAGGGGGTCGTCGCACATGCATAAGCTTCGGATAAAGTGTAGAAAGTGTAGAAAGTAGGAGTGAATCTTATTTATAAATCAATAGAATATTTATTTATTTAATATGTATATATATATATATATATATATGCATATAAAAAAGTGCTTAGTTTTGCTAAATATTTTAAAATATTTAGCAAAATTAAGCACATTTTAATGCATAACTTAAGTGTTAAGTGGATGTTTTTTTTCGTTCATTTATCTCAAATATTTTTATCAATTTGGTGATTTCTTTATTGAAATACTTTGTTGATTTTTTTTTTAAAGTAAAATAATATTAGAAAAAAATAAATCAACATAAAAGGCATTAATATGTATTAGGGCTGTGCAAAAATTAATTGGGATTAATCGCATCCAAAATAAAAGTCTGTGTTTACATAATATATTTGTGTGTGCTGTATATAATTATTTTGTATATATAAATACCTATGCATGCATGTATATATTTAAGAATTATTTGCGCTTAAATTCTGTGTATATATATATATATATATATAAATACATAATCTATATTATATAAATATTTTATATATGAATAACACATTTTCTTAAATACATAAACGCATGTGTGTGTATTTATATATACAAAATAATTATATACAGCATGCACAAATATATTACGTAAACACAGACTTTTATTTTGGATGCGATTAATCGCAATTAATTTTTGCACAGCCCTAATATATATTTTACATATATGATAATATTTGATATATTATTTATCATTTGAATAATATATCAATATTTTATTTCACATTGCAGTAACAGGATTTTTTTTTTCACTAATGCATTAATGAGAATTTGGGATGTGGTTAATTGCTATGAAAATAACATCATAATGGCCCTAAAAATAGGTTTCATTTACTTAATGGAAATTGCACTTCATGAATTCTTTCTTTTGATTTTAGGCTGACACATGACCCAAAAATAATACTTCAGAGGTTTCTTGATATGAATAGATTAATCAACAAAATTGCTACATTTTTTCCAAAACTGCTCAATCACACCTGAAGGGGTTAATAGATTAGGATATTTTGTGTGAGAAAACTATTTTTTTTGTGTGTGTTTTGGTCTGTAATAAAGCATACGAGTTATTATAACTCACTGGGGCTCCACGGCCTCCTGGCATCTGCCTGCTGAAGTCAGCAAAAGCGGGAGTAAAATCCTGGGGAGCACCTCTGGAAATCAACCTGGGGTCCACAGACCTCAGCGGCAGCTTGTTTTGGTTAATCTGAAACAGAAGAGATGATTTCCATGAGTTATCCAGCAGGGGGCACAGTGAGAAACAGAGCTGTGACATGAATGAAACCCCAGATGTCCCTCCCCTCCCGCTTATGCTGCTCTTGGAATAGCTGCACCTATCTGTGTCTTTATCACAATCAGTATGTGAGAAACTGGTTTGAGATCAGCCTTTCCTGGCCCAACAGCACTGATGGGCAAACAATATTTGCCATGGAGACTAGCTCCATTTGTTATTTATACATCAACAACATGTTCAACGATTTATGCTCCAGTCATCTTGTGATGGAGGGAACGGGAACAGAAACAGATGTGAACGAGTACACATGCAGAGTAACATCTAGGAACTGAAATGGGAAACTGAAAGTACAGAGTATATGTTTAGAACAACAGAAACAAGAGTTGTCGGAAACTGTAACTGAGAAAGTATAAACAAATGACAATGACAAGCTCGCTATTAACTCTCTCATATCAACAGATTAGACTAAAGTTTAAGACTATGCATGAAACAGGGGCATGGCATTTATTTTCTATCGTCTTTAGGCTAAATGATGCCTACTGCCAAGTATGACATAACAGTAATGCAATTTTAATGGAAACAGGACGTCTAGGGAGTTTCATGGCTGAAGAGTGCAGCTCAGCTGAAGTTTAGAAGTCAGGGGAACATACTTGTACTGTACTCTTCACGTTTTAAGTAGCAAAAGAGGAAAACGTTATGTCCATATTTGGAAGGTTTTTTTTTAGAAAGTAGAATGTGCTTTTGACACTTAAAATTAATAAGATCACCCTGTTAAACGGAGTAGTCAGGTTGTGAGTTTTCACATTGTAAAACCTGGGTTAGGATTCTAATCTGCATAATTATGAGGTTAAAGCTGCAGTCCCTAACTTTTTTTTTGTTTAAAATTTACAAAATTTATATAAGTAGTGAGTATAACATGCAGTGGAGCTCAGTACCTGGAGATGTATTAAATATTGTGAAATATAAGTAATTACGATTTAGAAATAACTGTTTTCTAGTTTTAAGATATTTAAAAATGTCATTTATTCCAGTGAAGACAAAGTTGAATTTTCAATGTTCAGTGTTGAAAACAGTTGTGCTGTTTGATATGTTCGTGGAAACTGATCATTTTTTTCAGGATTCTTTGACAAGTAGAAAGTTCAAACAAGTGCATGCATTTATTTGCCTTGTCTAGCACCACATCACTGATTTGAGGCAGTCCCTCTGGCTTCTGGACGCAGGCCGGCATGAACTGAAAGCCCAACAGGAAGTCCCGGTCATACTGTCTCTTTCCATTAGATTGCGCAAGACCTGGTGAGGAAAAAGCACAGGAAAAATACAGGTAAGCTATGCTAACAAGACTAAATCTATTGCAGAATTTATTCAGATTAGTAAATTGAAAGCGTCAACAAAAATTCTATAATATTGTGAGGTGCTTTCTGGTGACACAAACAACAAAAAAAACTTTAAAAAGGACTATGAAATCAAAAATTGACTAGCAATAGCAAGGCTGTGCTGTAAACCAAAGACTACTGGCTATTTAAACAGTCCTCTGATATGTCAATCATGTGACCTCCACAGAATGAAAGGTGGATAACTGTTAAAGCCCCCCTGAAATCAATAATTTTATCCCTTAAACTCACCTTTGATCACTAAAATTACATATATAAACTCTATTCCTTGAAAAATGTCTTCATGCTTTAAAATTGATTGATTGTAACTCTACACCCTTGCCTTATTTAGTATATGCGGTGCTATAAATATGCAAATTAGCCCCGCCTCCACTCACTCGCCCCAACTCAGAGATCCACTCGTTGACTACAGTTTTAAGCAGAAAATACTCCTCAATGGTGTTGACTTGTTCATTTCTAGAAGCATATTAAAAACACCAAATAGACATATAGACAACATTTAAAGGGATACTCCACTTTTTTTGGAAATAGGTTCATTTTACCACTCCCCCAGAGTTAAACAGTTGGGTTTTACCATTATTGAATCCATTCAGCCGATTTTCTGATATTTAGAAGAATATCTGTAACCAGACAGCTTCTGGTCTCATTGACTTCCATAGTAGGAAAAAATATACTTTGGAAGTCAATGAGACCAGAAACTGTCTGGTTACAGATATTCTTCTATATATCAAAAAAATCATCTGAATACATTCGAAAATGGTAAAACTCAACTGTTTAACACTGGGGGAGTGGTAAAATGAGCCTATTTCTAAAAAAAAAGTGGGGTATCCCTTTAAAGCTTGATTTTCACCACATGGTGACAAAAAATAACAGCAAGTCCTGTGCAAAGTCGTACCTTCCTGCATGGGTGGAGTGGGGGAACACATGGACCCCCTGCTGTCCCCGAGAGTAACCCCGCTGTCAGTGCTCTCCGTCTCCACCCCGTTCCTGAAAGGCTCTGTTTCAGTCTCACCGTTCTCTTCTGAGAGCTTCTCCTGGTGCTCAGGCACTGTAAAGGGGCTGCTGTAGGTCCCTAAGGTTAGCTGTGAAACCATCTCATCTTCAGCAGAGCTCTCCTTTGAGGCCTCCTCCTGATGTGGAGCGAAGATAGCAGCATTACACAACGGCCTGGAGGTGTTATGTGAGATGAATGACTGCATAATGATTTGGGTTATGACAATAATGTTATTAGTCTGTCTTACTGGGGTGCTGGGGTTTTGTCAATTTGGAAATATCCCTTTTCTAAGGACAGAGTTTTACAACTAACAACTGAAATGAAAACTAACTAAATAAACATAAATAGAAAACCTTGAAAGAATTCTAAAAACAATACAAGCAATAACGAAAAACCATGAAAACTAAAGTAATTCAATTTCGTTTTCGGTGGTTTTCACTATCTTTGTTTGTTTTTTTCGAATATTTTTCAGAGTTTTCAAGTTTCTGTTCATTTTGTTTGTATTTCAGATTTAGTTTTAGTATTTTAATGCTGTCAAAGTTAAAAAAAAACTTACTGGTTTCATTTAAAAATATAACATTTCTCATTGCAGTCAATTTGATGTTTAATACAGATGGACTGTAGAGGTTTGATTAGTTTAGGATTTTGGGGTTATTTTCGTTACTAATTAAAATAAAATGAAATCCGATACTAATTTAAAAAGTAACATTTTTGAAGTCATGAAATTCCAAAAGAAAACAATCCACAATTTTAGTTTTTCCTGATACTGTATATCATTTTTACTTCAGTAATGAAATTCCATTTTGCTTATGTTTGGACAGTAAAGGCCATTAATACCAAGAATGATAACTATAAAATGTGACTATACTAGCAAGCGTACGCTGCAGTTATGTCATCTGACACTTTAAATGATCAAGCTCTTAAAGCAGGATGGATTCTGATTAGCTGTCAATGAGTTTAGGCTCATCAACTGGAAAAATCGTTCTTAAACGGATTCCAACAATGGAGTTTCTCTGTGCAGGTATCGTTGTGGTGTGGACACCACTTTTTAGAATTGTATATTTATTGCTATAGTTATCGTCATTGGTGTTAACAGGCCTTAACACTGATGTCAAACCTCCATGCACACTCTCTCTCACCTCATTCTCCTTCGGCAGAGTTTCCACCATCAGAATTTCTTCATTTGGTTTCTTCCAAGACTTTGGTACAGCAGAAACAGCTTGGGCTATCACAAAAAAGACGAAAAAATTGGCAATTTATCATTGACCTTTTTATTTTGTCTGAGCCAAGTCAGCAAACATACCTGATGGTATGAACTTTTTAGAATTATTCTGAGTTTGTGATTCTGAAGCGTCCTGAGCCTTCGGTTGGACATCATCAGAGGTCTTGTTTTGCTCTGTTGCCTCAAGGACAACTGACTGCACTAGTGGTGCCAAACCAGGTGGTGGTGCAAGGACAGAAGATGTGCTAGAGGTACTTGAAGAGGCCTGTACGGTTGGGGTTATGGGCACATGTGCAGATAGAGAAGGGAGGTGCTTTGCCTGGAGCTCCTCCAAGGTCACAGGAACCTCCTGAGCAGACTTCTCCATGGATGACGTACCCTGGGTTGGCAACTGAACCTCACTGGACAATGATATCTTTAGCCCTTCCTGGACCTCAGGCTCCTCATAGCTTGATAAGGGAGTTTGAGACTCCGCAAGGCCATTTACCACTTTGAGAGACGGTGAGGGCGAAGCAGACAATCTGGGAGAAGTTACAGCAAGAGATTCCTCGCCACAGATGACCTTAGTGGTTGTAGAAGGAATAAATTCTGGTTCGCCTGCAGCAGTGGGTTTAATGCAGCCACTCGAAGGATGGGAGGAAACATCGGAAGCCACCTCTGGAGAAGACGGGGCTAATAATGGAAGACTTGGGGCTTCTCTTTTCTCTAAAGATGACTCTAAAGGCTTAGGCCCAGGAGATACAGACTTTATGGGACCAGACTCCATTTTTGGCCTGTCATCTATAAGGTCAAGAGCAAAAACAGGGTCAAATAATGAATAAAGTAAAATTCCTTTAAGGGACAAATCATATCACAAAGGGAGGTTGTATATGTAGAGTTATACCTAAGCTGGGTTTGCCATCCATGTATGCAGGACTCTCTGAGAGTCTCTGAGGTGGGTTGACATATGTCACTTGTTCGGGGGTCTGACAGTTGCTTGGCTGCTTTGTGGTGGAAAAAGAGAGAAAGAACAAAACAGAGCACATCAGTCAACCATAGCACAGTCCTGCAGGGCTAAACCTTGCACATTCGGCATACTTTACACTGTACTTTTTTGAGAGGGTCATATTGCTGCTGGTTATGATTGAGAGGAAGTGGAATGTTGCAGCCAATGATATTCACACCACCAAAACATTTAGTTGCTTATTGACACATTATCGATTAATTTTTTAAAATATATATATATATATATATATATATATAAACATAATGGTGCACCCAACAACCTAACGCTCTCAGTGTGGTCATAGGGATTAGATTGGGGGCAGACTGTTTGAGCTGAAACTAATCCATGCACACCCTGTGTGCCAGAGAGAGAGAGACCGTAAGGGAGAGAGTAGTTTTTACATGTCTAGAAAATAGCATTAGACAGGTGAGCTTAAAACAGTTGAGCCAAGGATCCAATAGACGTGGGTAGTGAGAACTTAAACTGGTGCTAATTATTAAAAACATGTTAAAAACTTACATGACACAGGAACTTGGGTTAAAATGCATTAAGAACTGCACTCTACTGAAAATTACTTCAAGTGTAAATACTTTCAAGTGAAAGAACAAATTCTGGCACCTGGTAACTCACTTTCCTATGAAATTACATGTCATTTTAGGCTATACTACACCTGCCCTTTTTGAAGTGATGCCTGTTTCGGAAGGCAACGAACAATTTGTATTTCTTGCCTGTGGAGGGGAGGGTGTGAAGGACAGGTGTCCTGTGGGAGGGGTTGGTGTTGAAGAGGGCCGTCCTGCAGGTGGGGTTAAGGTGGAGACTGGGTGCCCAGCAGGAGGAGTAGGATTTCGACTTCCAAACATGATTTCCTCCGTGATGTCCTTTCCACCCTGATTGGGGTCTCGAATCCGGATCTGGGAGGACAATGGTGCAAAACAACAGATAATAAATAAATAAGGACATTTATCATGAAAATCAAAAATGTTTTCAACTGTGATACTAAGAAGAAATGTTTCATCAAAATATTAAAATGATGGAAGGATCATGTGACACTGAAGACTGGAGTAACGACTGCTAGAAATTCAGCTTCGCCATCACAGGAATAAATTAGTTTTTTAAAAAAAATGTTCAAATAGAAAAAAGATATTTTAAACAGTAAAATTGCAAAATATGATAATTTTTTACTGCATTTAGAGATTTAGAATAACACAAATATTACGTTAAGTTTCAAAGCCGGCGGTACCGCCATCCCGGTGCCTTTAGGTAACTAAAGGCACCGGGGTTGCGGTGCCACCGGCTTGGGCCCGCAATCGCTGCTCGCAGCTATATTTCATCTTGAATTCTGGAAAATTAATAGACTAGAATGACATAATTACTTAAAAAGCCAAGGCCAATATTGGGGTAAAACTAAGACTTGACGAATATCCCCTTTAACAGCATTTTCGCATTTAATCTGGGTCTGCCAGCTAGGGCCATTGGGATTAAATCCAAGCCTTATCAGTCTAAAATGAATTGAAAACTAAGTGGATCCCATGGCATTTCTAAAACAAGGTGGAATGTTTCAGGTACTCACTGGTTTCTTTTCACGCTTGGCTGGTGGAGGTGGCAGTTGTGCAGGCACTATAATGGGTGGAGAGGGAGGATACACTGGCTGGCCGGCGTAATATGGCGGCCCGGTAGCTGTTGTTGGAAAAGAGAAGGAAGGAAAAAATTAAGTGAGTCATGTCGCTGTGTGTGCTGCTTTCACACGAGATCTAAACAGCCTCGGAGTGAATCGCTTTCTGGAAACGGGGTCATTTCTCAGCTAATCGGACACACTGAAACTACCTGGAGCTAAGATGAACCAGCTGGGTGTGACGCAAGTAGACTCACACTGAAGTGTGAGTGTGAAGCGAAGAGAGGTCTGTACTTGCCATAAGGAGGGGGGTATTCCCCAGGGCCAGGTCCAGGGTAGAAGGTTCCAGACCCTGGTGGCTGGATGGTAATTTGCTGTGGGTGTCCCATGTAAGGTGCACTATGGCGATACTAAGAGAAAAGGTGGAAAATTGAATTTATATATATATATATATATATATATATATATGAAAACTACTAAATGTATTAAAATACATATATATAAAATATATACACATACACACACACACACACACACACACATACACCAGATTTTGTTAAACATCCCATCTGATTTTTTATTTAAAGGTCAATAGCCTTAAAATCGTATAAAGTATGTTTGCATTCAATGATTGGGCAATCATTTTTAGGTACTGAGACTTCCACAGATGTTATATGAATTTATTTGAAATAATTCTATTATTTACTATCAGGATGTGAAGACAGTTTCAACCAGAATAACAAAAAGAGTTTACAAAAAATATTGCCTACCCTACCTTGAGATATACCCTACCTAATGGATATATTGATATTTAATCCAACCTTCCCAGATCCCAACTGCCCCAAATTCTACATTGCACTGATTCAACAAGGTTCTGAAAGCATTCTTTAGAAATGTTGGCTTATATTGATAGGATAGCATGTTGCAGTTGATGGAGATTTGTGGGATTCACATCCAGGGCATGAAGCTCCCATTCCACCACATCCCAAATATGCTCTATTGGGTTGAGATCTGGTGACTGTGGGGGCCATTTTAGTACAGTGAACTCATTGTCATGTTCAAGAAACCAATTTGAAATGATTCGAGCTTTGTGACATGGTGCATTATCCTGCTGGAAGTATCCATCAGAGGATGGGTACATGGTGGCCATAAAGGGATGGACATGGTCAGAAACAATGCTCAGGTAGGCCGTGGCATTTAATCAATGCCCAATTGGCACTAAGGAGCCTAAAGTGTGCCAAGAAAACATCCGTCAGTCAGCCCATTCTCCTCTGAACTCTAGCATCAACAAGGCATTTTCGCCCACAGGACTGCCTCATACTGGATGTTTTACCCTTTTCACACCATTCTTTGTAAAACGTAGAAATGGTTGTGCGCGAAAATCCCAGTAACTGAGCAGATTGTGAAATACTCAGACCGGCCGCCTGGCACCAACAACCATGCCATGCTCAAAATTGCTTAAATCACCTTTCTTTCCCATTCTGACATTCAGTTTGGAGTTAAGGAGGTTGTCTTGACCAGGACCACACCCCTAAATGCATTGTAGCAAATGCCATGTGATTGGTTGATTAGATAATTGCATTAATAAGAAATTAAACAGGTGTTCCTGATAATCCTTTAGGTGAGAGTACACACACACACACAAGCTTTAATTCTATATATTTTTGCCATGATGAGACAGAAAATTATTTGTTTTGCTAAAAATCCGTTTAATAAACATTTAATAAAATGAAACATTTTATAAAATAAATTAATGGATGAGATGGCTATAAAATCAAATTATATGGGTAAAATTGAATTAAAACCATTTCATGCATTAAAAAAAAAAACTCACAATGTCTTTTTTGTCACAGTGGGAACCCTAATAATATTTTTGAGTGCGTATGGAATCCATATTTGACGATAACATGTCCCCTGACTCTTTACCTGGGGAATGTAGTATTGGTGTGTCTGGGTGGGAAAGGGCATGGGCGTCATGGTCATCATGAAGGGCTGGTTGGGGGTATAAACCGTAGCCGTGGGGGTCTGTGAGCCCGGCCGAAGGGAGGGGCTGTTGGTAGGGAGGCTGGGCCGTGCCGTCTGCATCTGAGCCCTGTGGAGGAACTGTGGAGGAAGTCAAAGAAATCAGAGTTAAGCAGAAACATAGAAAGAAGAGTTACAAGTCAGTGTTGTTGACATAAGACAGTTCACCTCAGGACATCCTGCTCTGCCTGTCAGGCAGTTTATTCAAATCATGAGGCATCTAATTGACAATCTGACATTCAGACACTGGTGCAATCCCAAATGTTTGATGAATTATATCGATTCTGCTCATCGAACAGACACAAAGAAACATAAATACACACATACACACACAGCAGCCTGGAGATATGAGCAGTATTCTCATTCTCCGCTGTAGTGGGGTGATGGCACACAGATCTGGCACAACGGTTTATTCATCAGGAGAATACTGCATGCCTGCTGGAGGAGTCGTCCCCTCCCCCATCACTTCCTCCCCCGCTTTCCCTCGATCTCTCTCTCTCGCTCACTCACTCCGCACTGCAAATATTACCTCAGCAAACCCAGTCAGTGGGCGCCAGCAACCAGGCAGCACTGGAGCGAGAGGTCACCCCTCTCTCTCTCTCTCTGCCTGATTCTACACAAACTATTTATGCACACACCATATGCAATTTACCTCATGGGATTGATAGTCTAAATGTCTATATCTATGCGTGGTTGGTTTTTCGAAAAAAGGGGACATTTTTGGTCCTTAAAATTATTTTAAAGAAAAAAGTGCAGATTCTAAAATTTGAATGAATGGATACATTTGCAAAAATGTCTCTATTTTGGGCTTATCAAAAATTTATTAATAAGAATAACTTCTATTTGTTATCTATATTAGTAAATATATTATAAAACACACACATATATATATATATATATATATATATATATATATATATATATATATATATATATATTAGGGCTGGGCAATGATCGCATCCAAAATAAAAGTTTGTGTTTACGTAATATATTTGTGTGTAGTGTGTATAATTATTTTGTATACATAAATAAACACACATGCATGTATATATTTAAGAAACATTTGCATGTATATACTTTATATATATTTATACATAATTAATATTATGTGTATAAATAAATATTTGATATATTAAGAACACATTTTTCTTAAATATATACATGCATGTGTGTGTATTTATATATACAAAATAATTATACACACTACGCACACATATATTATGTAAACACAAACTTTTATTTTGGATGCGATTAATCGTTGCCCCGCCCTTATATATATATATATATATATATATATATATATTTATATTTATAAATGAATAAATATAAACAAATACATACTACATTGATATAATTATTAAATATAATTATTATTAGTATTATTATTATTAAAGACACATTCTCAGAGAGCATGTTGGCATACTGAGAGCAAGTTTTGCTTTAGGATCCTAATAGTCAGCACAACAGAAAAATGTAATTACTCTTATTTAAAGCCAAAGCCATCAATGAGGGCACTTGTGTACAAATTCACAGCCTTCAACAATAAACTTCAAGGGAACCACTGTAGAACTTCAGGTTGTTGTGAGCAATGTTTACGTTATTATATGCAGTATCTGCCGGTTTATTTGAAAGCCATAGTGGAGAGATTAAAGGACAGTGTTTTCTGTCTGCTGCTGATTCTTAGTGTAGTACTTGGACTCCAGCATCTGTCACAACAGACAGATGAATGTTTTAGTAGTTTAGTAACAGGTTCAACACACTGCTGGATGCCATGAACTAAACAGAGTTGTACACAACCTACAGACGTTGCGATTTCACAATATTTCTTTCTTATCGTCACCCACAATTTCAAAAATTCACCGCACATTAAACACAATATACTAGTAGGTCGATTAAGGCCATGGTCAGATGCTTATTCCAGGCCATTTGCATATGCCTAATGTTTCAAAATTTTAAGTAGTCCAAAAAAAGTGCTCTTAATTCAAATTACGCTGAGCCAAAACATTATGGCCGTTGATCGTTTCCTAACAAGGCCACAAGGTCTAGGTAAATTAGATGATACTGTAAAGCAAACAATCAGTTCTAGTAATCACTGTGTTGGATGAAGGAGAAATGGGCAGGAATAAAGATCTAAGCAATTTTTACAAAAGCCAAATTGTTATGACACGCCGATTGGGTTGAAGTATCTGAAACGGGAAGGCTTGTGTGTTACTCCTGGTCAGCAGTGGTGAGAATTTACCAGCAGTGGTCTAAGGAGGGATAAACTACAAACTGGAAACCAAACACTGTTACACTGGTAACTCTGACTACCACAGCAAGCCTACCAGCGAAGGCTGTGTAGAACCATGACGATGGTGTTCCCTCTGATGGAAGTGCCATCTTTCAGCAGGATAATGCACCCTGCCACACTGAACACATTCAGGAATGGTTTGAGGAACATGATGAAAAGTTCAAGGTGTTGCCCTGGCCTCCAAATACAGATCTCAATCCAATGGAGCATTTGTGGGATGTGCTGGACCAACAAGTTCGATCCACTGTGGCTCCACCACGCAATCTACAGGACATGAAGGCTCTGCTGCTAACGTCTTAATGCCAGATACCACAGGACACAGGTCTTCTAGAGTTCAAGCCTCGGCGGGTCGGCGCTGTTTTGGCAGCATGAGAAGGACCAACAGCATATTAGGCAGGTGGTCATAATCTAACACTGTGTCTACACATGAAAATAGAACCCATTGTAACCCATTATTTATGATGTATTTTAAGGTATTTACAACTTTGCAGTTGTCGCGTCTCCGCTGTAGACATCATCTATCCTAACTGTATAGCTCAGATACAGCCAAAAACATCTAACAACATGGCTCAGAATAATCCAGGCCTATCATTAAACAAGCCTCAGTGAGATTTCCCAAAGCCAGAAGTATGTGTAGAAACAAGAACAATAAAACCAGCGGACGCCCCATGACGGTTTGCTGAAAAGAGATTTAACACCCACAGAACTATTCGCTAGTGACTGTGAGCTGAGTAGAGATTATGTGTAACTCTCTGTGCTCACCAGTGGTCCTGCAATAAACCCGCTGTTGAGTGTCGTTGTGCTCTTTAAGAGAGGACATAATCATTTTTGTGGCTATGAACAAGCTCAGGAAGAACCGGACAAGTTAAGTTAAATACACACAGAATAAAAGGCACTGACCCAAACTGGGTTTCACTATGTAACCTATAAAATAATGTGGTTAAAGGTATTGACTGGCATGCTTTGTTGTGAGTGGATAGACTGTGTGTGAGATCATGTAATAGGGTGGCATGTTGGGGCAACTCACAACGGTAGCCGGAAAGAAGCTCCGACTCTAAAACAACTTGTTTAGAAGAACAGATCTTTATTTAAATATATGCATATGAGGAGAGTGCACTCTGTTTGCGTAATGAGATAGGGTAGATATGGAACCAGCAAAAAAATAAGCAAAGAACCCAAGTAAAGACACTGATGATGGCTGAACAAAAGCCCAGAAAAGAAATGAGAGGGACAGAACTTTACAAACGCTTAAACATCACCACTACTGATCTTATAGTTCTAAAAATCATTCTAAAAGACAAAAGAATACCACACCATAACGATAATGGCACAAAGAAACTATATTGATTTGGAATCACTTTAAATATAAAAATTAACATAAATATTGGTTTATAGAATTTCAGCCACTTTTGGGTCAAAGGTGGAAACAGACCTAACAAAGGAAACAAGAAAAAAAAGAAACATGAAAACCACCACTGGAGAACAAACTTTGCTTGTGTGTGTGTGTGTGTGTGCGTGTGTGTGGGTGTAATGGGTGATTTCCTCTCACTGGGACTCATACAGGCCAACAGGGGATCAAGCCAGCCTGAGGGGAAGACCACTGTGCTAAACTACTGTCACAATGCTGTACAAGAGTGTGTGTGTGTGTGTGTGTGTAAATGCCATGGAGGGATGGAGGTGGAGACTTGGTGTCTGTGTGTTTGTGAGGGACAGAGATAAGAATGAGTGCATGTATCTGAATGGCAGAAACAGAGAGAAAAAGGGCATGAATGACTGAAAGAAAAAGGGCATGAGAGATTGTGGATCTATGAAAGGGACAGAAATGAGTGTGAGAGAACATGAGACTAAGAGAGAGAGGGGGACAAATGGAAAATGGATCATGAATGGAACAAATAGTTGTTATTCTCAAACATTGTAATTTGCGCTTCTGATTAGATGCTACTTGCATTTAATTGTTTCTATGCTTGTGCAATAACAATAAGCTGAATCTAATCTAATAAAAAAAGCATACGTCCACTTTAAATTAACAAATGTCTTTTGAAATGTGTTTCATACAGTATTAAACATGCTCACCAAGGCCGCATTTATTTGAACAAAAAATACAGTAAAAAATGTAATATTGTAAAATATTACAATTTAAAATGACTGTTTCCTATTTTAAAATAATTGAAAATGTAAGTATTTGATTGCAAAGTTGAATATTAATATTCAGCTTTGCAATCGAATCAGGTCAGGATGGAATAATAAACTGATTCTCAATAATAATTCCATACTAAGCACATGAAGAACAAACAGATACATTTTTATTTAAAACTTAAAAACCAAGATTTAAAAGCTCTCAACAATTGAAGGAATATAATATATTCTTAATATATGCCCTTACTGAAACAACTAGTGGTTTTCAAAAAAGTGATAAAATGTCATTAAAATCAATGTGCCGTGGGAATGATAAACCTAAAGCATTTTCTGTAAAGCTGCTTTGAAATAAAATGTACAGCGAAAAGGTCTATACAAAAATAAACCTATATGGAATGGAATAGAAACATAAACATAGACATAAACTAAAGCTGCATTCTGGCGTTTTTTCTCTTTGTCGCCATCTCTGTTCAAAATCTGCAACTGCAGTCATTCGCGGAATTAGCAACTTTACGTGAGTTGTTCTTCTATACCTTCGACTAAGCACAGCGTGGATGAACACAATGTTTGAAGAGAGTGTGAATCTGTCAGTCGTCGCGCCGGTGTGGATACTGCCATTCAGAATCACAGATTATTCATTTTGGAAGTATGACCAACATAAGAATTTTCACTGGAAAATGTCATCTGAACTAGTAAGAAACATCCACTTTTGTTCTGGTTCTGATATTGCATTAAATCGCACTTATTAAATCTAACAAGAGCTTCTCCCACGGAAATCCACCAGTACCACTGGAATTAAAAACATTATTACAAGCTTACCGCTTTGAATCGAGCTAAGGCAAGCAGATAGTTTTGAACACTGGCTGGTTATGTATTTTCTCAAATATGTATTTTGGATCATTTTTAACCCCCCAAAAAAGTTACGGACTGCAGCTTTAAAATTAATTTTCATTCAAATGCTTTTCGTAATCACAAGTCCCACTCACCATGCAGAACACAGAACCTTGACGAGGCTCAGGCCTAAATATTCTTTCTTTCTATTCCTCTGACCAATATTCAACAGCAGCCAACTATTTTACCCTCTCTGTGTGTGTGACTCCACTCTCTCATATTTCTGTTTGTTTTCTAATGGCCTGTAGGCATCAGTTTTAGCCAGTCTGCAGTGGAAGCGAGATGGGACTTGCCGCAGCCACAGGGGAGAAATGAAACCTTAACTCAGCTCTTTTAACATCAGCACAGATGTCAAAGCGTCTTTCACTGCGCACAATCAAGCGCTGTTCTATAGGGTGAACAGACCTGTGTACCTTGTTAAGCTTTTTGAGACCAGTTTTCCTGTATTTGTTGACTTTCGATATAAAGCCTATTAGGGACGCACTTTCCATTTTTAAAAAGTTACCTTACTGCATTTTAACGTAATGGTCCCCAATTCTCAACAATAAAATACCAATTTCTTGTGCTATACCAAAGATAATAGCATAATTCAGCAGTGCTACATTTTAAGCTAACCCGTTAGCACGTCTGCTACACACTTAAAAATCAAGAGGGGAAAGTCATTTAGAGACAGCAGGAAAAGCATCTTTTCTAAATGCCATTGCCAAGTACTGTACAGAAAATCTTTAAGCAGCCGCTCCCTCATGTCAATCAGTCTATTTACTATCTGCTGTGCACACAAATCAATAATTAATGTTTAAGCGTAATACATTGATTGTTTCTTGTTATTATAATTCTGGTGCAAATAAATAATGCCTGACATGAAATCATAATCAGAAATTTGTATTTTTTAATCTAGATTAAAGTTTGCATTAGTGTTTTTTTGTAAGTATCATATTTAATACATCAGGCTTTTATTACTCATTTAGTATGATATAGGAGAATATGAAGTTTGCACTCGAGGAGGAAATATGCAATTTTGTGAAGTTGTTGATATTTATATGGCCAAAAAGAATGATGAAATTCTGATGGCTTCTAATGCAAATCAATGAGTTCTTTATAAAAGTATAGCAGACTAATACATAAAATGCAAAAGATGATTTAAAGACGATATTTAAATGCTTGGCTTTATAATCAAAGCTTTGTAGTTTTAACTGTAGGGGCCAAAAACATATAATGTAATGCAATACAATGATGACTGAGAGAAGTACAAAACATTCCTCAAAAGCCGGATGAATCTATACTTGATCCATCACATTTCAACATGTCTCTTCAATTAAAAGGTTTAAAGGTTCAAGTCAAGTTAAAACGGTGTCTTTAGTTCATCTTGAAATATCAATAACAAAACGTGTTCTTATGTTTACTTAACAAAAATCAGCAATGAATTTCACAACAACAAAAATGTAACCAGCAGCCAGTGTTCAAAATCTGCTTGCCTTAGCTCGATTCAAAGCGGTAAGCTAGTAATAATGTTTTTAATTCCAGTGGTACTGGTGGATTTCCGCGGGAGATTCGAGCATGTCTTTGCGTCATTACGTCACATCTGTACACACAAAGAAGAGTCTCGGCTAGCATAAGCTATTTTCCATGTGAGGATGTTGTAGGTGTAGATTTATAGTCTTTTCTAACAGCACTTGATATAATTAAACATCAATTTAATGGCGGATCCAGAAACGTTCAAACGACAATCAACAGTGGCAACAGACACGTTGTAAAATGCAAAAGACTATGAACCTCAAAGTGGCTACAGAAAAAAAAAAGCGAGTGCCCATGCGAAAACAAGGATAAATAGGTAGCGAGTAGCGAATTAAATGTTGTCGCCCAATGCTGATGTTGTTATGCAAAGTGCACAAACAAATCATTAGCAACAAATGACAAGCAAGTTTTTCCGTGTAATGAAACACCAACGCATAGTGGATAGAATATCATGTACAGACATGTGTAATGCTGCTCATGAATTTAGCAATGCAACTTACATTCTAAAGATCATAATGACCTCTGAATGCGCTTGGTTACGCCTGACAAAAGCCCAAGTCGTCTAGACGCTTACAACAATGATTCTGCACAGGAACGTGACGCACTGATTGAAGTATTTCATCTAATAAAAGGTGCACTAACAGCCTTGACAAGATTTAGCAATCAATGTCAGTTAGTCTTCATCATCGCACATCTGCTCATCAGATAACATGAATGCAAATCATCATTATTTAGACGATCTTTTAGAAAAGACAAGAAATGGATGAGTCAGAGGAGACACTTCTAACGTCTGGTGCTCAAGGACGGGAAGCTTGTTACACTGCCGAGCTAATACATGAATATGGAAATATGAATGCGTCTCTAGTCATAATGGTTCTTAAACAGGACCTTTTTTTACATTTTCAACTTATTTAGTGTGTAATGTTGCTGTTCGAGCATGAAAAAGGTCTGCAAGTGAACAAAGCACATAGTCACTCCAAATGGAGATTTATATCAGCACTGATTCTGAACTCCCTGAAACGCCTCAATAGTAGCCTTGAGTTTTCTTCTGGGAATGAGCACATCTCAATATTCCTCCCTTAAATAATTCCCACCCAAGGCATGTGAGAAAGAAAAAAGTGGCACGGTCTGGTTGAGTTGCATTAGTGGTGTGTTTAAAATCAAATGGCAAGGGGCGTCACATTTTCGAAACGCGCTAGTAGCAGCTAACCAATCACAATACACTGGTCCAGCTGACCAATCAGAGCACAGCACATAGTACTTCAGAAGGAGGGGCTTCACAGAAACAGAAACTAAACAGAGGGTCACTGACAGACTGGGAAGAGAGGTGCTGCAATATATAATATATAATGTAAAATATAATGTAACATGAAAACGTGCTCTCTCTAGACCCCAAATAGAAAATCAAAGACTTTGTAAAAGACCATAATATGGCGTCTTTGAAGGGATACTCCACTTTTTTTTTGGAAATAGGCTCATTTTACCACTCCCCAGAGTTAAACAGTTGGGTTTTACCGTTTTCTAATGTATTCAGCCGATTTTCTGATATTTAGAAGAATATCAGTAACCACACAGTTTCTGGTCTCATTGACTTCCAGAGTATAGTTTTTTCCTACTATGGAAGTCAATGAGACCAGAAACTGTCTGGTTACTGATATTCTTCTAAATATCAGAAAATCGGCTGAATTGATTCGAAAACGGTAAAACTCAACTGTTTAACTCTGGGGGAGTTGTAAAATTAGCCTATTTCCAAAAAGAGTGGAGTATCCCTTTAAAGCTGAAGAGTGTCATTTTTTGCACCACAAGTGTAAACCATTGAAAATTCTTTCAGCCAGTAGAATTGCTTTGGGGTTTTAGGGCGGACTAAAGAAACCGTTACCACCAGAGACATATCAGTTTTGGTTTTTCAGATTGTGCTTAAAACTGTATTTGCACTACTACTGGTGTTCTACATCTAATGCAAAACTGATGGGGATACATGTATTTCAAAATGTATTTCAAAAACGGTGGTCAGTGGGACAGTTCAGTAATGGTGGCACAGAACAACACAAACATCCTTGCAAATTACAGGTACGATTCTCTTTTTAAATATTAAATAATCAGTTATTTAGCCGATGGTGTTTTTCCTCAAACCCAACAACTTTACAGGTCTCAGTGGAAATCTTTATACACATATGCAAAAGCATCTTAAGAAGTGTCTGTAAGGATAGAGAGACATTGGATCTGTGGAATTTACCTGATGGTGGGTCTGCCGAGGTCCCGTCATAAACTGATGGAGATAACAGCATGGTTTGAGGTCATCAGGTGCGACAAGAGAAGAGGAAGAATAGAGAGGCAGTGAGGGTAACAGATGATACACCTGGGATGCCTTTGCATTTCCATTACAAATGAAACAAGAGTAGTGTAGCAGGGTTGTGTAACATGTCAGCAGAGCAGGTGGTGGTCCTATTGGCTGATCTTTAATCTTAATTATTTTTTTGTCTTAAAGGATTAGTTCACCCAAAAATGAAAATTATCCCAGAATTTTCTCACCCTCAAGGCATCCTATGTGTATATGACTTTCTTCTTACAGCTCTTTCCAGCTTTGTGATGGTATTGAATAGTGTCAGTTTTTGAAGCTCCAAAAAGCACATCCATTTATATAAATATAACGCCTAATAGCTTATAAATGCCTTCTGAAGCGAAGCGATGGGTTTTTGTAAGAAAAATATTATACATATATTTGATATATTTAACACTTGATATATTTGAAACTTAAATTACGATCACTAGCTTCCAGCACCAGCCGTACACACGTTCACATTGAAACGAAACATAACTTACTCGTGAACATGCATGTGTCTGTTACTGGAAGCCAGTGATTGTAGTTCAAGTTCAAGTTCATTTTATTTATATAGCCCTAGTGGCCAAAATGCTTTACAGAACAACCATATAAATAATAAGAAAATAAAACTCGCATAACAACCCATAAAACACAAATAAACTCAGCAAAGCTAAGCTCAACCTTAAAACAGGATTATAGTTTATATACATAATATGATTATAGTTTATAAAGTTTAAAATATGGATGTGCTTTTTGGAGCTTCAAAAACTCAGACACTATTCATTGCCATAACAAAGCTGGGAAGAGCAAGGATTCAATTTAATATAACTCCAATTGTGTTTGGTTGAAGGAAGAAAGTCATAAACACCTAGGATGTCTTAAAGGCGAGTAAATTATGGGATAAGTTTCATTTTTGGGTGAACTATTTCTTTAAATAAATCATTGATTGTTGTTGTAAAACATATAAACTCAAGTAAGCCTAACAACCTCAGGACCAGACTTCCAATTTTTTTAATATTCTTTTATATTCATGAGGCAAGCAGACTATGTGTGGTACATGGACTACCATTCAAAAGTTTGGGGTCAGTAACATTTTATATATAAACATTCCAACCACTACAGGAACCATCAAACCACTCAGACCTACTACATATTAGCATTCCAAGAAGACATGTTTGTAATTATTACATTAAAGGGTTAGTTCACCCAAAAATAAAAATTCTGTCAGTATTTACTCACCCTCATGTTGTTCCAAACCTCTATGTGTTTATTTGTTCTGCTATATGCAATGGAAGATATTTGGAAGAATGTTTTAATCAAACAGATCTCATTCCCCATTGACTACCATAGTAGGAAAAATACATACTATGGTATTCAAAGGGGAATGAGATCTGTTTGATTAAAACATTCTTCCAAATATCTTCCTTCGTGTTCAGCAGAACAAATAAACACATAGAGGTTTGGAACAACATGCGGGTGAGTAAATACTGACAGAATTTTCATTTTTGGGTGAACTAACCCTTTAAGACCTAAATCACAAGGGCCACAAAAATTGTCTCGATGTTCATTGTTCACTTGCGTAAGTGTAGTGCAGTGCTTACCGGCCGAGTCTGTGGCTGTACGTTCATTGGCTGGGTCTGTGGCGAATACACTAGGGGGGTGGAGCCTGCATTCTGAGCTGGGTTATATGAAGGCTAAGGAGTGAATCACAGACAGCAAAAAGGTTAGGCAAATTCCCTTTTGAAGCTCGGTTTTCATTCAGAGCACAGGGAAAAAAAAGAAGATCATCATTAAGTGTGTGAGTGTGTGCATATTGACTTAATTTCTTTCTCAGACAAAACCCAGATGAATACATTACCCTCTAATCAATTCACAGCATCAGTGTATATAAAAGTGTCTGTAGAGTGTGTATATATATCTGTCCAGTGCCTGTGTGTGAGAAAGTCGTGGGATCATTACAGCACCTGTGTCAGCTGGATAAACTATTTATAAAATAGCGACAGTGTTCCTTCAGGCTGGTGGTAACCATGGAGAGGAAGAGCGGTGCAAAAATCACTCATAACACAAAACCTTGACACTCTGTAGTGTGTGTATGTGCGCCAAAATCTAAATGTAATACACAATTCTAAATGTCACCGATAATTTAGACCCAACAAATGCAAAAAAAACATACATTTTGTTTTGGAACAAATATAGCAACGCCAAAATTGTATAAGTTCTCCTCTGTCTTAAAGGGGTCATGAATTGAGAAATCAAATTTTCCTTGATCTTTTGACATACAAGAGGTCATTTCCCTAAAATATCCTGTGAGTTTCAGAACTCAAAAGTTTTTTTTTATTGAAACCAGCTGCCCAAACGACTCGTTTTGGATTTTTTCACATTATGACGTAATAGTGCGACAAAAGACAACGGAAACAAAGACAGGGAAAGCGGCGCTTCATTTGGAAAAAATGCATAGACAAGCAAAGCGTCAGTAAGCTGCCAGTCTGATCATGGCACATTTGACTGGTTTAATAGGGATAATGGTCCCCAAAACATCAATTATACTAAATAATAGATGCATGAGATTATATCCTAAATAAGAAAAACAATTCATTTCAGTGCAGCGAGAGTGTTAGCCAACGCGTTATACTCGCAGATCAGCCGCGGCTGACTCATGAGCGACGAGCAAAGCGTCAGTAAGTTGCCATTCTGATCATGGCTCATTTGACTGGTTTAATAGGGATATAACAGTCCCCAAAACATCAAACATCAAAATGCAGTTCATGACCCCTTACAGATAAAATAGCAGATCATTAAGCAAACAATTGTGTAGACAGAAAGAGAAGACATACAGGGTCATGATGGGGTGTTGGTACTTACCGCTCCACTTGTCTCCCAGGTCTTGAGGAAGCGGTATGAGGGGCCAGCAGGGACTGATACCTGAGAGAGAGCTTGGGACGGGGCGTGACCGGGAGGAGTGCCTGCCAGGTTTGGGTGGGTTTTGCTGAGGTCATGACCTGGGTACGGAGAACCAGGGTGTCTGGACACCTGTGGAATGACCGCAAACAACATTTACACACAGCATCACACCAAAGCCCCTTGCAACAAAGAGCTTGTTTCATTTTAGACAAGCTCAGATACTACAGATGCTGCTCGCCATAATGGTTTTAAATTGCTTGAAATATGATTGGAATCACTTCAAAAAGGAAAATTCTGTAAAGTGCAACATGTGCAGACTGTCATATAAGATATGTACGTGGAATTATTAGAGCCCGACCGATGAAGGATTTTGAAGGCCGATACTGATACAAATATTTTTGGGTTTTAAAATCCGATATATCGGCCGATATTTTTTTATTATTATTAAATATTGTTGGATTTCACACGTGTGTAAAAGAAAAGCTAACTTTTCTGCACAAGATACGTTTGATACTTTTTCTCTATGTCTAAATGTTCACTCCTCGTAAGTATAACTTACATTTTACAATGCAGGGACTGTGACTAGAGATATCCTAATTATAAATACAGTAATCATTACTTTATTTAGGCAGAAAAAGTTCATTGTGGCTTGCAAGCTCATTAATGTTAACGTTAGCGGTCTTCCACTGATGATAGTGGCATTAGCTTGCTTTGCGGTTAGCTAGTCTATGATGAGCCATAATTTAGCAATAGATAACATCATACTGCAAATTGTAAAGCATACATTTACAATAAAACAGGCCAAGGAGAGATGATTGAAGCATGTTTCGTCCGTTTTAATTTATTTTTTAAATATTCATTTATCGGCCATTATAACTGCCGATACCGATATTATGGAAAATGCCTAATGTCGGCCGATATATCGGTCTGGCTCTAGAAATTATAATGAGAAAATTATTATAATTGTTTGCTTGGAACATGGCTTTTTATAGTGAGACGTTTGTTTTTCTAATCAGGATCTCAAAAATTATAGAAAAATTTGGATTTCGATTTATCACCCAATAAATCGGTTTTTAGCTTTCAAATATAAAGAAATATCGGTATCGGACAAAATTTTCATACCGGCGCATCCCTTATACGCTGTTTTGACAATTCTAGGTAAGTTTCTATCTGTCACACTGGAATAAATGTTTTTTTTTTTTAAGTCAACAACTGTTATGGCGTGGCAACAGTCTTGCTGAGCAGATTAGTTAAAGTTAGCTAAACTGTCAACATGTATATAGCTAGACCATCAGACAAATAAAGGCATCTAATATCATCTGCTTATACTCATAATAATGATTAAACTCACAGTAAGTATGTACAATGAGACCACATGCTTTCACATACTTTAGAGAACATTTCTGGCCTTAGGAATTGTCTATGTATATGAATTATAGTGTTGTGTAATGACTATAAGAGCACATGTGTGTGTGATCACTCACGCTGTAGACGGCCGTCACCCCAGGGTGGGAAAACATGCGTTCATCCAGTGAAAGTCCTCGAGGGATCCTGGGAAGGGTAATGTTAGAGAAAATCTCTAATAGGTTTGAAAATGCCAACCTTTTAAACCCAATAAGTTCATGAAACATGAAATATTAGACAAAAAAAGCATTGTGTTTCATAATAGAAAACATTCAGGTCATTCATCTATAATGGTGCAGACTCTTTCACACCAATTAATATTACTGTCCACTTCCTCCAATGACTTGCATTTAGGGCAGAGGTTTGAGAATGTTAACACAAACACATTTTCTCCCACCCGTCTCTAAAATTTACAATTCCCCCTTTCAGTACACCCCGTACCTCAACCAGCAAGAAAGATGTCAGACAGACAGAAATCCTGACACGGAATTCCAAATATGTGAGAAATGGATAAGTGCTCTTTTGGATACAATGTGTATTCTAACATATTAACCAAAGAGAAAATATTAAAAGTAAGCAACAAAATTGCTTACTGAAAATCAGAACAGTGTTACTTGACCACCAAAAATGTCCCATGATCTAATTCATGTACCTATTTACGGCTGTTGGCTCTCCACAAAAATTTATAATGATAACATGAACATGTTCATGTCACAGGTGGCAAGTTTTTAAAAGATATGGGGGGGGTCATGGGACCTGAAAAATGTTATGTCATCATCAAGGAAGCTCTCCAACAGGGAAAGAGAGTTTATAATAAATGCTGCACTGTCATACATGCCTGAGGTATTACGTGACACAAAAGACTGAGCCGCTCAAAACAGACATACGGTTATAGACATGTATAGCGAAAAAGATAGATGTGTGACAGAAAAAAAGAGAAACAAAAGAGCATGAACCTGCTCTGGCAGTTACGATATCTGTGTCCGTAAGTGAGAGATGAGCAGATCACATGGTTTCAGGGAAAATGAAGGAGGTCTGGCTTTCCTCCTTCATGCACTCATGAACACTTTTTAGTCTTTCAGTGAAATCCTGCCTTCCGATTTGCACTCTCTTTCCCAATCCTCCCCCACCCCACCTCTCTGGCCTTCTGCCAACCTAAACTCTGAGAAAAAAAGGGGGAAGGGGGAAATAAAAGCTGGGAAAAAAAGGCCGGGAAGAGAGGTATAATAATGTGTGTGGAGAGGTTTTCCTTCACTCCTAACGACCCAAAAAGAGTGCATGCGTGCATTCTCACGTGCACCCATGTAGTGAATTTGACTTTGGAAACCTATATTCCAGGTCATCAGGGACACATCCACGCTACCCAATCAGAGATCAGAGGGGTGCACCTGAGGAATGCAGCTTAGGGGACGGCCCATGAGGCTATTTGATCAGGTTAAAACTGACAGCTGACACTCGCGAGACTCTGGCAGGACACAAGCCACGACTTACTGGAATTACAGGCTGATCTGATTCCTGTGTTCACGGTTTGGCACTCAATTGCATAACCAAATCCCTTTGCATGGTCATGGCAGTGTTTTGACGGCACGACACGCAAGTGTGTGCCCACAGGTGTGGAAAAAGAATTTACACATTTTCCAAATTTAAAACATTTCCACTCATTTAAAAAAAAAAAGTCATCTGGGTTCTTGAGACACTGAGACAGTTGTTAATTAGGATCTCTTTTGAAAGTATCCTATTTGTGCCACGGTCTCTGGAAAGTGATGGTCCTTTAGTCTCTAAATATTGTCTCTTTAATTACAGCCAGAAGAACAAGTACTAAAGAGAAAGGCAAAGGATGAGATGGAAAACTGTGTAGCCTTAAACTTTCATAGAAGCTTAACTGTAAATCCAATTAGGCACCATATGGAGTGATAGAGAGAAGGGGATTGTGGAAAGAAAGAAAGAAAGAAAGAAAGAAAGAAAGAAAGAAAGAAAGAAAGAAAGAAAGAAAGAAAGAAAGAAAGAAAGAAAGAAAGAAAGAAAGAAAGAAAGAAAGATATTACATGAAGAAAATGAATGAAGTAAAGGAAGGAACAAGAAAGAAAGAAAGAAATGTAGCAAAAGATGGAGGAAGGAAGTGAAGAGAAAGTAGAAAGAATTGAAGAAAAAAGGAAGGAAATAAAGGGACACGGGTAAAAGAAAAACTTAAAAAGGGAATTAAACATGTAAAAAGATCAGAAAGAAAGATGCAAGGAAGGAATTACTAAAGTATAAAAAGAAATTAAAAAAGGAAGGAAGGAAATTAAGGAAGGAAGGAAGGAAGGAAGGAAGGAAGGAAGGAAGGAAGGAAGGAAGGAAGGAAGGAAGGAAGGAAGGAAGGAAGGAAGGAAGGAAGGAAGGAAGGAAATTAAGGAAGGAAGGAAGGAAGGAAGGAAGGAAGGAAATTAAGGAAGGAAGGAAGGAAGGTTAGATAAACTAGAAGTAAATTGTCTACGTGGCAGACAGAGGGTCTACAGCTGAGTGTGTGTGAGGGAAAGAGAGAGAGACAGACTCAAAAGAGATTTACTTCTTGCTACGTGATCCTCAGGTCAGAGTGTGCTATAAAGGTGCAGTATGATTTTCAGGACTTTTTCTATGATCACATCTCATATTATGGCCAAGATGCATAACCGGCTTTTCTAAAAATGAGGATCTGAACCCTACGACCCTCATCTGGAGATATACAGTATATTATACTCTCTGATACAAAGAACAGACATATTACTCTCTGAGGAATATGTTCACTAACCGTATATCAAAAGAATGAAATGAAAAGCAGTCCATGTACACTGTACTGCAGCAAGACTGCAGCCTACACAACTTTGACTTGAGAGATCACAGAAAGTGACTCACAGGTAAAGTGTCATTGTGTTTAATGCTTAATATAGAAAGCCAAATATAGTTCATTCACACCTGAGTGTTTTTTTTCTTTCGTTTTCTCCCTTGGTTTGGTTAGGCATATGTGAACACGGGAATCGCGTTCGGTTCCACACCGAAAACAATCGCTCCAAGACCGCCTGAACGAGGTGGTGCCGGGCCGATTGCAAACGAACTCTGGGGCGATTCGCTTGAGGTGTGAAAGCAATACGACCCAACGGAATGGGCCAAATGGTATTATAATTGATTATGGGAAATGTGCTATATATATATATAGCAGTAGTGTCTGATTCTATGAGTGAGCACATTAGTTGAAAAGCAAAAGAGCACATTCATCTTAAAATGTTGTGTAAACGCGCTTCTCCATGCAAGAACGCCATCCAGCTGCATTATAACATTCATACAGTGTTCCGTTCATCTTGACACAGTAAACCTCTAGAACGCGCTGGGAAATCTAGAAATCAAAAGATGCGAGGCATGAGCGAAACGTTCATACACGTCCGTCTAGCGAATGTTTACATAAAAAAAACCACAATGGAAAAGTAGCGCATTGGAATGGAAAAACGCATTCTGTGTGAACCTCCCCTAGCTGTGCACTAAGCGATTTCTGAAAAACTAGCAGTAGGTGGCGTATCTACTCATGATGGGGGAGGAGAGAGCAAGAGCAACATGACATCATGACTTTGGCGTAAACATACACGCCACTTTCGAGTCAAGTGGCGTGTTATCTCTACACATTTTGAGCTATCCGCGTGTATGTCTACGCCATTAACGTCCGAGTGATTCCGCGTGTCTGAACATGCCGTCAAATGTCCAGTCAAAAATGCCATTAACCCCAGTGACGGTTAAGTTTAAGGACGGGGTTGAGGTAAGTCATATCTTTTTTTTTCCTAGGATGGTAAGGGAACAGTCATAAATGCCATTAACCCCAGTGACGGTTAAGTTTAGGGACGGGGTTGAGGTAAGTCATATATTTATATATACAGTAATAACGTTAAGTCAACGGCGTTCATAAACACGCTGAAGAGCGATTATGCGTCTTGATAGCGCGCCAAAAATGGAAATACGAATTGGCGTGTCATACACACGCTACTTCAAGAGATCAGTCTGGCAAGAGGGAGATTTGAAGAAAAACTGTTGAAAGAGAGATGGCTGAGAGACATAACAAAAGAAAGAGAAAAAAGTCTGGGGGAATATCGCTGGGAGAAAAAAGGGTTATGACTGGGCAAGAGCTTTAGGACCTGCGTTGACATTAGAAAAACCTTCTTGCGCGGGAGAGACCCAAGCAGGAAGGCCTAGAAACGGACGCTGAGCTTGCGTTGATTCTGCTCCATATGCGAGTAACATTGGTTTTGAGTTTTGTGGGCTGCTGGCGACCAACAATGAACTCTTGCTTGTATATATAAACACGCATATTGTCTCTTTTTTTTCTTCCTTGTCATTCGTTCGTCATTTTCGCTTTTTTTTTTGCCTTGCTTCTGCAATCATAAAGTGACTCTTGCATTGCATGTTTTTTGCATTTTGGGGGCGGAGCAATGAAGGGAGGGGTGTGTTTGTTTGGGTGGATTTCAAATATCAACAGTGTTCAACTATGATTCTCAGAAATCGCTCACAGCAGGAAAATGTCTGATTATGTATATAATTTATGCAGTGGAATCGCAGGAATGTTTTCAAACAGGTTTCCCAGTAGACCCGCGCAAATCTCACGAAATTGCCTGAGCCTTGAAGCCATAACTTTGTTAATTTACTCAAACGGAGCAATATTTTCCCAGCATACAGAGCAAGCCATATCTTGCTACAAATAGCTTACTTGTAGTTATCTCCAATGCATTTAACTTAGATTGGATAAAATACCTACTTCACCTTCAAAAATTACAGTTCCTTATCCCTACTGGTTTAGCAATTTCCTGATAAGCATTTAGGCCTGATTGTAGTCTGCGATGGAGATGAAAAAGTGGAAAAGCAGGTGACAAGATGTGTTTGAACTAAGAAAGGGGTTGCGGCAGGCGGTGTGCGTGAGACTCTTTTTGACCTAGGCGATTGTTGGCAGGCGGTGGGAAGCCTCACACTCTGAATGCTAAGCAGCGCTGCCATTGTCTGAGGGGTGCAGCGCCAGTCGCATATGTTACCCGTCGCTCTGGCAACCACTCCCTCCAACACCCCCAACCCCCCCCCCCCCCCTCTTCCTTACACACAAGCTCACAACGCAGCATCATCACCAAAGGCAGGCGTCCCACGAACAGGAATCCCGTACACTGTGACGACTTTCACTGGGAGATGAACCAACACAGTGACGTCTGAGCACAGGAAGGTCTTGTTAATTGCGATTTATGCTATCATAAACACTCTACAAGTGGAAGACGCTGATATGCCTCAAGTGATGTAATCATTGCTATCTGACATAAGTGCAACCATGTGTGCACACAATAGTTCATTTCTACAGCCACATGTTTTTGCTAAGGTTTGAGGTTTGTCGATCACTGTTGAACAAATGAATACGATTTCCAATAACAAAGCAATAACAAATCATTTTGGGAATTATATCTATTATAAAACCTAGAGAACTAAAGTATGAAACGGATTGGGGAGATCTCAATGTGGGAGGCCACAAAGCTGAGATCACTCGGTTATGGAGGTGCCATGACGTCAAAGAAAAATACCCCACTTAATCTGGATTTTTTTTCCAGGCAGATGAAACCAATCAAAACCATCATTTTTAAGAATAATCGGTACTTTACGTAGGAAGAAAATTGTCCGGATTATCTTGTAGTGTGTGTGTGTTGTGCCTTTAGTCTTCTAAAGACAATAACTTGTCTTCTAAAGACAAAGTTAATTCCACAGTAAAGTCGGGCTCGGACTTAAGGAGTTTTTAAATCTTAAACCGATTGTGAAATCTGGTTGCATCACACACACAAAGCTGGGGACACACTTAACGACTGAAAGGCCAATTATGAACGTAATTTAATACTTACGACTGTTCATACCCAAATGCACTGAGTCAGAGACAGTTGCTTTCAGTCTGTGTTCAGTCGGTTTTTAACCTTCAAATGGTCTTTGTTTTCTGTTTACACTTCTGGGCCTCAGGGTCTATACGACCCCAACAATTGATTGAGTAATTGTACAAAAATAAACATTTTTAATCATACAAATAATTTTTTTTTTGTTTACTTCTCATCTATTCATTAATGTTGTGTTTTTGGAGATATAAAGCACTTTTGTATCCATATACCACACAATTTCTCAACTACACATAGCTTTCATAGCTTGCATATGAAATATTATTTTTTTTATGATACACTGCATTTATGTTCTAGTACTAGGCCTTCATTTCTGTGTAAAAATTTTCAGATTTATGCTGGATTATTTTTTTATAAATATCAGTAAGCAGACAGTTTCTGGTCTCATTGACTTCCATAGTAGGAAAAAAATATACTATGGAAGTCAATGAGACCAGAAACTGTCTGGTTACTGATATTTTTCTAAACATAAGAAAATCGTCTGAATGGATTCGAAAACGGTAAAACTCAACCGTTTAACTGTTTAAGTAGTAGTAGTACAGTGTACAAAGTTTGCATGGTCAATGCCAAAAAGTTTGCTTTTTGATTAGTGACATTAAATTTGAAAAATTTCTACTTCTACTTCATTCAATAACTACCAAAGTTATTTATTTCTAAAGGTTTCTTTCCCAGGTTTAAATTAGATTGGACGTTACTGCAAGTCTTTAAGAGCCACTATGCCAAATAAAGCCAAATCAGTGCATGCAGAAGGCAAACAAATAATGACATCCTGACCATTTATTCATGGTTACAGAAATACACACAATAAACATAGACTAGAGTGAGGTATAGTGTGCACTATTTCTCTATTGATTGATATGCAAGGGAAATAAGATGTCATCTATGCGCTGAATGAGACTTTCAATTTGCAGGAAGTGATTATCTGAAGAAGTCTGAGGAATATCAAGTTGGTTTCAGTTTCACTCCACTACATAAGTATTCAGCAGATGCGTTCAATAAAGATACAATGCTAAAATTAGTCAGTTTGCTTTGCTATTAAAGGAACAATTCAACCAAAAAAATAATTTACTCACCCTTATGTCACTTCATGTATAGCTTTCTTTCTTTGACTAAGCACAAAGGAAGATTTTTCAAAGAATGTTTCAGATGCCCGTGAAGTCAGTGGTACTCAAAATGCTAAAGTTGAATTGGATGGATTCATTTACCGCTAACTTTATCTACTTTTTGGAGCTTGAAACTTGTGGGTGCCATTGACTTTCAGTATATGGACAAAACCAGTTCTTCAAACTGGTTAGGAATGACATCAGGGTGAGATTTTGGAACTAACCCTTGAAACCTGTTTTCAAATCTTCATTATTTGAGCAATTCTCATTGGTGACACTAGTTGCACGAAAAAACTTCACCTTTAAATCTTCCTCAGCAAGTCTTGCAGAACAACAGAACTTCTCAAAGAGCTCAAGAGGGTGACCCAGATTTGCAGTACACCTATTGCTCAATGCTCAATTACTTAACTCAACTGTGTCTAAACAGCCTTTACTTGACTGATTACTCCGCATGGTTACATCAAATCAGGCAGAAATTCCTATCATATTCAGCCTGACCAACACTAGCGAACATGACTTTCATGTGACGTGATTTACTTCAGACTAGACGTATAATCAGACTAGACGTAGCCTCACATCTGTTGATGTTTTCTATTCAGTTGTGGGGAGGGGAAAATGTCCCCTTAGGTGATTGACAACATATCAGTTTAAATATCATATCATGATATCATGTGTGCACACAATAGTTCATTTCTACAGCCACATGTTTTTGCTAAAGTTTGAGGTTTGTCGATCACTGTTGAACAGATGAATACGATTTCCAATAACAAAGCAATAACACCATCACTTTAGCCTGAACAGATTTAATGTAGGCTTTTATACACATATAAACACTCATCAACTCACACACATCAGTTGTGGTAAACAGAAACTCAAGCATGATCGCTTGACATGCGAGAACCAATGAGGTTCATTCTCGTGTTACACAGCATGTTTGAGCTTCACCAAGAACCAATGAGGTTTGTTCTCAGTTTCGGTTGAGTTTCTGTTTCGGTTAGCTGATCAATATTTAAATGTAAATAAAAGCCTAAATTAAATCTGTTCAACATATTGAGTCTCTTCAGAAAATTTGGACTAAATCGCTCAATTCATAATGGATTAGTTTTACGATCTCGTTATGAAATTTTTGAAGTGGTAGTTGTGTAGCTGTCAATGGCGGGACAGAAAGCTCTCAAATTTCATCAGAAAAGGTCTTCATTTGTGTTCCGAAGATGAACGAAAGTCTTACGGGTTTGGAAGGACATAAGTGCGAGTAACGGAATTTTCATTTTAGTGTATGGTTATTAAGTTAGTTAGTTTTACTCTAGGGTTAGTTCACCCAAAACTTATGAAAATTATGTCATTAATGACTCACCCTCATGTCGTTCCAAGCCCATAAGACTTTTGTTCATCGTCGGAACAGTTTAAGATAAGATATAGGGCTGCACGATTAATCGCACGATGTTGTTATGCGCATCTAATCAATAAAGCCGGCTCCTTGATTAGTAGTAAATCACCTTCACCTGCTTTCAGATGGAGCGGCATTTACTACAACGAGCCGTAGATCACTGACAAGCTGAGCCAAATCGTGTTAAAATCGAGGACAAATCGCCAACGATATTTAATGCGATTTGGCTCAGCTTGTCAGTGATCTACGGCTCGTTGTAGTAAATGCCGCTCCATCTGAAAGCAGGTGAAGGTGATTTACTACTAATCAAGGAGCCGGCTTTATTGATTAGATGCGCATAACAACATCGTGCGATTAATCGTCCAGCCCTAATAAGATATTTTAGATTTAGTCCGAGAGCTTTCAGTCCCTCCATTGAAAATGTATATGGTAAACTGTCCTTGTCCAGAAAGGACATAAAGACATCATTACAGTAGTCCATGTGACATCAGTGGTTTAGTTAGAATATTTTGAATCATCGAAAATACATTTCGGTCCAAAAGTAACAAAAACTACGACTTTATTCAGCATTGTATTCTCTTCCAGTTCTGCGATCACGAGTCCGCACAGTGGTTTGTGACGTAAGACACTGCTGACGTGTTCTCTGGTTACTGGTTACTAGAGAACACGTCAAGTCGTCAACAGCGTCTTACGTCAGCAGTGTCATTGTGGACAGAACCGGAAGACAATACAATGTTAAATAAAGTCATCCTTTTGTTATTTTTGGACCAAAATGTATTTTCGATGCTTAAAAACATTCTAACCAACCCAATGATGTCACATGAACTACTTTGATGATGTCTTTATTTCCTTTCTGGACAAGGACAGTTTACCGTATACATTTTCAACAGAGGGACCGAAAACTCTCAGACTAAATCTAAAACATCTTAAACTGTGTTCTGAAGATGAACGGAGGTCTTAAAGGCTTGGAACGACATGAGGGTGAGTCATTAATGACATAATTTTCATGTTTGGGTGAACTAACCCTTTAAGATCACTCAAGTTGCTTATCTGGCAGATGGATAAATGGGGGAAAAACATAAACTTGCACTGAAAAGAGATCATATTTTAAAAGAAAATAATATTTTCTAAACTTGCAGTTGATCAGCCATTCACAACACCACAGCAACTTCCTAGTCCCACCCTAGCAACTAGAAACAACACCCTAGCAACATATGCCATTCTGATCCCTTTGCACTGATTTTTGCACTGAGGCCTTTAGGAGGAAAATATTCAATCACAAAACTAGAAAATTCAGCAGGTAACTTGTAAAATCAAGCATGATATGAACTGTTATGGACACAAAGCTGGAATTATCAAGTTCAACGAACAAAGCAAGTGCCAACAGATCCCAACCATGTTAGATACATCCCTTCGATGTAATCGATAAACACACCTTTCATCACCCTGGCAACGGTTGCAATATTATATTAATATGAACTAAAGCAATCTTATATTAGTAATTTCGGCATCATAACCAGTTACACATGAATGTAAACAAACAATAAGTCTGGTTATGTGATTACAAAGCGAAATTCGTTGCACTCGTTTGCCCATTAATCTGCGTGGGACACAAGGGGCTTTGTTATTAGTGAAGGATACTGGGTAGGCGGCACGGCTGACGGCGGCGGAGCGCTCTGGACTCCCGGTGGTAACGACACGGAGGTCAGCGTTGCGCGGAGCTGCGTTGGCGGTGCCGGTCCGGTAACATGTCCACTAACAGAGACAGCGGCCGGTTTCTGAACCACTTTCTGTGGCAAACTCATTGCAGAAATTTAAACCAAAACAAAAAAATACGCAGCTGAAAACGGTCGCACGTTCCAACAATATCTGGCCGTCTCTTCTCTCTACGAAGGCCGGGACGTGTGTATATCCTTATGCCATGGATTTCATTCAAATCTGGCTGTTAGTAACAAAAATGTCATTTTATCTTTGAAATCGGGGATTGTAGCTGCTCTAAGCATGGGGACGACAGGGGGGTTGTTCCCCCTCCAGCCACCCTGGATCTCCCCGGTTGAATTGTTCTTCGCCTCCTCAGATGGCAGTCTCCGGGTTTGTTTGCTCCGCTTTGCGTTGTAACATCACATCAACGAGTCGCATTATAGGAATTTCTCATAAAGATGGGAGACTTCACTCAACATGGCGTTGTTGCGGCTGCTTCCAGCAGTCCGGCTGGAAGGACGGTTCGGTAAACGTCGGGTAAATTCGGAGATGCTCGGATTCACCTTACGCCACTCCGTAGTGATTGGAAGAACGACTCATTTTCACGAATCGGTTCATTTGAATAGTTCGTTTCAAAGATACGATTCATAAAATGATTCAGTGATATTATTCCTTTTTCCCTTACAACGTTTGTGAGACCTACAAAGTATTTATTTTAGATATTTCTACCTTATTATATTCTTATTATTCTGTTTTTTATAATATTACCCCCTGGATATTTTAATGTAGCCTACTTAATTTTTGTAGTAGTTTCTCCTAATTGTTTGATTATTTGCATTTGAACTAAAGCACGCAACATGCTAATGTTTATTCATGCTTTAAAACAGCACATTTCTTGTTTATTAAGCACTATATTTTGCATTTAGGCCTACTTTAAAGAAGACTAGACTTCAGTACATCTTGAATGTAAAAAGTTTCAGGAACATTTTTTGTTTGAAAAAAATTGTACCATATTTTGTACCATATTTCCGGTACATTTTGTTTGTAATGTTTTGAGCTATTCTGCAACTAAATAAACTTTTTGCCACATCAGCCAAATTTGAAAGATTTTCTTGGAGTTGTTGATTCGACAGCCGCTCAGAATGATTCGTTTCGATTTTGAATGACTCGTTCGTGCAAAAGAACGATTCGTTCGCGAATGGGACATCGCAATACGCCAATGAGAGTGACGTCATAAAGGCAGTCGCCCCTCGCCACATGCCTGCACTGTTTCACACAATGAATGGCATCTCTGTTACATTCCAAGCCATCAATCTTCATATAAGAAATGAATGAATCATATGCAGTATATGATGACAGTATTTAAGTCTGCAATTTCACCTTTTGTCAAAAAAGGGTTCCGCCCAGATTTTGGTTCCAGTATTACCTACGTTTGATGAAGGCTTTTTGTCAAATTTAGCGTGCATGGAATATATACGCTTGCCCATGCTTAGTAGGTTTATACCTATTGCTTATGTGGGTTTAGATAAGAACATAAGCAAACCTTTGAGAGGCTTTTTTTGTTTCCATTAATATGTGTGAATGTGGCGCCATCTGTCGGTCATGTTTGCAGGGGGACGGCGAGACGAACCATAAATCACAAATCTAATGTTAACAAATTAATCCTTACTGTAAATTGTTACCCATGTTTCTCATTTATTTTATAGTGGAGGGGGCAGTTGGAATCTGTTAAGAAAACCCTTTGCCCAACAAGTCTCATATTTGCATAGTTTCAAAGGCACTTTCTTGTATAAAAAATCCAATAAAAACTGTGGACATACTCCTCAGTGCTCACATTTGTATTCTTCAGTTAACATCATTAGAATTACATTGGAATAAGGAAAATTAAATCTGATCATTTGCCTGAGTTCAAGGTAATATTACATGGGCAAATTCAACAGATAGGACATGCTCTTTTATAAATCTTGAATTAAAATGTGAGCAAAGTTATTTAACAATATTGCACGATGTGTTGTACATAAGAATCGGCAAACATTAAAGACAAAGAAAAACACCAACAACGTCATACAGAGGACATAAATATTATTTCCCATTACAAAAATAAAAGCATTTGCTAAAAAGGCACGTATTGAAAACATATTTGCAAAAGTAGCAATTCGTTGTCTCACATTTACATTTACCCACTAACTTCCAGTGTTTTGAATGATAAGAATAAAACTCCATTATATACACGTCCATGGAGTCATTATTTACACCTACTCCTCATTAAGAGGCAAATAATAGCTGGAAAACATGTAGTCCACTTTAAGTCCACCAGCTTTTCAGGCATTCTAGATTAGGCAACCTGAGATGGACGTTTGGCATGTTTTGAGTGATAACAGCGGTCGCTTCACCACCTTGCTCGCTCCAGCTCCAGGTTCAGTCCCTGTCACCACAGCTCACACTTCTGCTTGGGGTTCATGGGTGAGTCTGCCTTGCAGCCAAAGTGCTTGGAGAACTCATGGGAATTGGAGATGGTGCCAATGACTCGGAAACGTGATGGACTGTGGGGGTCAGTGATGACGCCCTCGTGAGAGCTTTCAGGTGTCCGAACTGAACACCACACCTACAAAAAAGGAAACAAAGAGACCATAATAGGACATAAACAGATGGTGTTGTTTATCTGTGCGAAAGTCACCGCCGTGTGTTGTGGGTATTATAGTTTTACATTTTGAATCATTTTTATTTCTATTTTATTTTTAATATTTTCAATTTAATATTTTTAATATTATTTAATATATTTAATATATTATTTAATATTTTCCTTTTTTATTAGTTTTACTCCATTGATTTTTGTTCTTATTTATTTATTTATTTATTTTTTCAGTATTAGGTTTTTTTTTTTAAATATTAGAATTTTAGGGCTGAAAAATAGGCTAATAATGAAAAGTAATTCTAAAGCAAAATTCTAAAGCATTTTAGAAAAATATCCTAATTATTTTCACTTTTTACCCAAAATATGATCCAAAAGGAGCCCCTATAATATATATATATATATATATATACTGTATATATATATAGATTAGGGCTGTCAAACGATTAATCGCATCCAAAATAAAAGTTTGTGTTTACATAATATATGTGGGAGCTCTGTGTATAATTATTTTCTATATATATAAATACACACACATGCATGTATATTTAAGAAAAAAATATTATTTATATATAAAATATTTATATTTATGTATAATATAAATTATATATAAATACAGTATATACATGAAAATATTTCTTAAATATATACAAGCATGTGTGTGTATTTATATATATATATAAAATAATAATACACAGAGCTCCCACATATATTATGTAAACACAAACTTTTATTTTGGATGCGATTAATCGCGATTAATCGTTTGACAGCCCATAATATAGATAGATATAGATATAGATATTATATAGATATTCTAATCACTAAAGTATAGGGTCCCACCTTTAAAATATATCTGCAATTTTTATATGAAAATACAGAAATATTTTGAAAAGTTCTTTTTGTCTGTCAGGCGAATATTATGCTATTAAGTCCAAGTAATAGCATATGCTATCCACAGAGGTAAATATTCAAATCAAAATGAGGAAAAGAAATATTGATTCTTGCCTAAGCAAACCAATCGTTCAAAAGCAGAGAAACAAGACTGTGCAAAGGTTGTGGGCATTATAACAAGTGTAACATCACAGATAACATTCAAAGCAAACATTTTTTGAGGCACAAACCTGAGCAAATCCAACAAAGAACAGCTGATGATTGGTCATTCCAAGGGCAGGCAGGGTAGCCTCCTCGCCATTCTTCTCGATCCAGTTTACATAAGCCTGCAAAGCAAGTGTGATAACATTAGTCCACTAATAATTCTGCATGCTACACTGCACGCTGAGATCACAAATAAACAGTGCCCTCGTGTCAACGGTTATTTTCCTCTCCATCTGAGAGGTTAACGCAGGGTCTTCTCTGGCCATATGCTTTGCTCATCTGCTCTGTAAGCTATGACTTTTCAGCCAACGGAAAGAATCCGAGCGGCTGGAGGTAGAGCGACCCATTCCGAGCCACCTGTTGCACTGCGAGGCTTTTCAGTGAGACAGGATCACGACGCTCCCAAAGCTATCAAAGCCAACGAGAGACATAGAGATCGTAATGCCTGTCGTATCAGATTCTCATACGTCATTGGCCATAGCTGTTGTCGTGTGATGGAAAGTAACCACTGGAGTCTCATCTCTTAATAACTCTCTGATGAACCAAACAGATCTGTTGATTGAATTAAATCGATTTTAAATTCTTCCTGCAAAGTCTTGTTCCACAACAGGATCTTCACAAACCTTATAAGCTGCCCTCAGGCCTCCGTTGTCAGCAATGTTTTCTCCCAAAGTGTGTTTCCCGTTCAGAGGTTCTTTATTTATACTGTAGTTGCTGTACTGCTCCACCATGCACTGCGTCTGGAGTTTAAAAGCGTCCACTGAAGAATTTTGCCACCACGAACGCAAATTCCCATCCTTATCATACTCTCTTCCTGTAGGACATGTTTAAAACACTGTGTTATAACACACACATATTGATAAATAGTCACATAAACATTACAGCATTATAGTTCTGTAATAAAAGCTGGTGCATTTATTGACAATTTGACAGTATTACAAATCATACAGGACAATACAATTATATCATTACACTATAAATGGAAAAAAATAAATAAATGTATATATCTAATAATAAAATATTAAAGCATGACTAATATTTATTCTTTTTTCAAGTTTTTAGTATTGATAACATAAGAAATCAAAAAAAAATGTACATCATTTGTATTATTAATTACAACTAAAACTTGCTAGACTGAGGTTCTAAAAACTAATTGATAGAGACAGACACATGATTTGATGGTCTAATATTTATTTAATATTTTTTATATGTAATTTAATACTCATTTAATGAGACATATTCACTATTACCATCACAGCCACTCAGGAATATAGTTTCTCCAGTGGTTATGTAACTCTAATAATGAATCAGTGGCACACTTGACTCTTCAGCAAGTGACTTAATGTGATTTGAAAGAATCATTTAGTTACCTTGATCGTCAAAGGCATGGGTGAGCTCGTGCCCCATAACCACTCCTATACCACCGAAATTCATTGCTCTAGAAAACAACAGATACACAATATGATGAGATAAGTGATGTAAGTCCGCCTCTTTCTAAAAACCCAAGCAAGAGGTTAAATAAGCAGGTGAAGTTTTGTTAGTGGGAGACTCTTACTTTGGCCAAGCATGGCTATAAAAGGGAGCCTGCAGAATGCCTGCTGGAAGCACCATCTCATTCTTTGTTGGGTTGTAGTAGGCATTAACTGTTGGTGGAGTCATACTCCATCTGTACGCGGAGAGAAAAGCAGGAAAGAATAAACAATGCCTTGACTGTTCACTGGCATACACTTAAACTGACACTGGGGTAGTTTTAAAAACTGTTCATCTGTACGCAGAGAGAAACGCAAGATAGAAAAACTCAATGACTTGACTGTTCACTGACATACACTTAAACTGACATTGGGGTAGTTCTAAACTAAAATAAAAAATCTTCCATTATTTACTTACCCTCATGTTGTTCCAAACCTGTATGCACTTTGAAACATGTGGGGTTTTTTCACATAATGAAAGTCAATGGGGACCAAAGTTTTTTTTGTTTGTTTTTTTACTGTTCTTTTGTATTCTATAGAAGAAAAAGTGAACAAGGGTTTGGAAAGACATGAAGGGGAGTATATGACAGTGTTCTAAACCTAACTAAATCAAAAACTATATTTTTAAAAAAAAAAAGTTAGTTTCCATTTAAATAAAGCTGTAATAGAATATAAATATTAGATTAAAATAAATCTTAGAATAATCATTTAAGCCGAAACTTTAATGCAAATGTCCTTAAAAACTAACTGAAATAAAGTTCCAGTAAGTTGAAGTACTAAAATTACTATAACCAATATATATATATATATATATATATATATATATATATATATATATATATATATATATATATATATATATATTAGGGCTGTCAAAACGATTAATCGTGATTAATCGCATCCAAAATAAAAGTTTGTGTTTACATAATATATGTGGGGGCACTGTGTATAATTATTTTAGATATATAAATACACACACATGCCTGTATATATTTAAGAAATATTTTCATGTATATTCTGTATATGGATTTATATATAATTTATAATATATATAAATATAAATATTTTATATATAAATAATTTTTTTTTTCTTAAATATACATGCATGTGTGTTTTTATATATATACAAAATAATTATACACAGTGCCCCCACATATATTATGTAAACACAAACTTTTATTTTGGATGTGATTAATCGCGATTAATCGTTTTGACAGCCCCAATATATATATATATATATATATATATATATATACACACACACACACACACACACATTAATTAAAATTAAAATGAAAATATAAAAATAAAAGCCATTTTAAAACATGAATACATACTATAATAGTATATAAAAAATACTAAAATAACACTGTTAAAAGATGACAATTTTCATTTTTGGGTGAACTATCCCTTTAAGAGATGTGTGTCAGAGCATCATGTTGAGGGAGAGTTGGCCTGATACTCACTGATCTCTGTTGGGGACTTTTCTCAACTGATCAGCCGTCACTCGTGCAGAGAAGTTGTAATAATTCATGACGTTTTGAAAGTAAAGCTCTGAAACAACATCAAACTGATATACAGTTTGAGGGCCAGAGATTTTAGCTCAGACATTCTACAACTTTAAAGACATTTTTGCATTAACCAAACAACAAATGAACAAAATGTATACATACATCATTAAACACCTTGTCCAGTTCTTTGGGGTTCATAATAAATTTTGGATAACCAACCATGTTGTATATTGCATCAGCCTAGATAAGAAAAAGGAAATCAATATTTTAGGTGACTTTATCAGAGCGTAGTTCAGGCTTCAACACCAGGTGGCATCACAGTACATTACAGAGCATAAACAAGCAACAACCTTTATGTAGGAGTTTTGTGCAGTATAATGAATTGGATTTATTTGTATGATCATATGTCCCTCTAATGCTCTGGTAGTTATATTCAACCTTTAAAGTATCTCTATGGGATATGTGTAGCTATTTTTATAGTCCATCAGGCAAAAAATAACGAAAATGATACACATGCACCATTTCTAAAACTAATGCCAAATATAGCTGCGAGCAGCGATTGCGGGCCCAAGCCGGTGGCACCGCAACCCCGGTGCCTTTAGTTACCTAAAGGCACCGGGATGGCGGTACCGCCGGCTTTGGCCCGCAATCGCTGCTCGCAGCTATATTTATATATATATATATATATATATATATATATATAAAGCCGGTGGCACCGCACCCTTGGTGCTTTTAGGGTTATTCTACATGACGTGCAAAAACGTAACCCCCGCTTTGACTGTCAAAAAGAAGTGTGCTGAAGAGCTTGCAGCAGTGAAGGCTCTGCAAAAGTGCGGATCGAGGGCACATTTTAACCACAAAGTATGCATGAGCAACCTTCTGAAAGGTCAGGTGTACATCAAGGTCTACATCTGTACTGTGTTTACATTATAGTATGTAGGGATGCGCCGATCCGATACTCAGGATCGTTATCAGCTCCGATACTGCCATCTTTGCCGGATCGGGTATATTTACACCACTTTAATCAAACCACTCTTCTTTAAAACATTACGATGTGATTTTTTCCACATGTATTTTGTTACTCTTATTGAGCTATTTTGTCCGCATAAAAGATTCACTGCCAATCGTACGTGCTCACATCATTCTCTTTCTGTGAAAGCTGTATACTGCATTCACCAGTTTTCACTCTACAGCTATTGACCAGAGCACTGAAATTATTTCTCACTTAAACTACAATCAAATGGATTTTCCCACACATTTTGCATTAGTCCTCTGCATGGCATTTTATTATTTTCTGAGCAGCTTCAGAAGCATGCACACAGCCTAGAACACATGACACGCACACTCAGTCACGAGAGAGGCGCGATCGAACTCTGTGTGTGTTTCTGTGCGAACAATGGAAACTCCATTTTGTTCATACAGGAAAATATTCAGACTAATGTCTTGTGGGAGCAACAGAATACATGTAACAGCATTATGTAATCAGGAAACAAAAATCCAGTAACTGTATATTATTACAGTGAGTTACATCAAAAAAAGTAATCAGATTGTAGTTACTTTTTGAAAAAGTATAAAGTACTTAAAGCCAATTAATATAAAGTGGGACCCTTTTTTATGAAATAATTTGTAACTGTATCGGAATACATTTTTTAAAGTAACCCTCCCAAGCCTGGTCTTGTGTGGACGTCGTGAAATTAGAAAATAGAGATCGTTCATTTAGTTCTTTAGCCTATATACATGTTTTTATATCCACATATTTTGTTCTAATGTCACAAATAATAATCTTAGGGTTTACTATAGCCTACATTTCACTCAAATATTTTTGTACTTTCGAGCAATAAACTGAAAGTAATGTGAATATTGCCATTCAGGGCTGGACTGGGACAAAAAAATCAGCCCTGGACACTTCATCCAGACCGGCCCACTATGCAAACACACACACACGTGCATTAATCTATACGTGCATTAATCTGCATGTAAAATTACTGATTAGATTTTATTTACTATCAAAACCAAGAAAAAACTATTAAAATAATAAACAAAGGGAATGGAAATGATTTTATAAGGCTTTATTGTAAATAACTGGTCTGAATGTATGTGCCACTTAATATTTTAATAGAATATTCTTAGGCTACATATATTTCATGAAGTGCAACATCACGGTGAGGACCTACAGAAATATATATTCTGTAGCTCCTGGCAGTGATGTTTCACCTCATGAAATATAGTTTATATAATATAGCATAAGAATATTCTGTTACAATATTATGTTCACATTTATGACACAGACAGTAGATAATATTATGTTCACATTTATGACACAGACAGTATAGGCTTCTGCCAGGCACTTTCAGGGAGACAAATTTTAAAAATATGTATTTATGTGCATATTTATATGCAAAATACTCCTTTTTTCACATCAACTATGTGCTATGGTCATTAACACTAGAACTACCGGAATTCCATAACTACTACAACGACCATAGCGGTCATTCTGACCGTTCAAACTTTAACGTTCATTTGGCTGTAGGCTACTGAACGTCATTTTCGTCATGTCATATCTGCATTTGAACCTTTCTCTTTAAGTTTTCCAGTGACACTTATAATTCCTGTTGTCATGTTATAATGCCATCGCCCTTAAAACAAGCAAAATATTATATCATATTATAAAGCCAATACAAAAATATTTCCCGACAGGTGCTGCCGAGGAAAGTTTTGCGTCAAAAATATTTTTTCACCGCACTCTCCACGTGAATAGACATGCAAAAAATCTAGGAAACGTCAAAGCTTCATACAGTAGCCTACAGCCCTGTTATACAAATACAATCAATGTGAAATCTAAAAATAAATAGATATACAATGTTAAGATAGATGATAATAAAGATGTGGGCTCATTTGAACGGTGGAAACCCCAATATTCATTCACTGACGTTACGCACACACACAAACACCGCTTCGCGTGCAGCTTCAGTCCCTCACACTACTTTGTGACATTTGGCACATGACTCCTTGATTTAATTTTTGCAGTTTCTCCTTACTTGGCACTGCCTTCATCATCTTCGTCCCGGACCGCCTACCCGACTCTCGCACCAGTTGAGTGGCTTTTGATTTCATGTTGTCGGAGCGAAATTCGCTTGCCAGTTGCGTGATGGACGCGAAACTTGCTCATTTGTGCACTTCTACAATATGTGCGTGTTGATCGCGGGAAATATAGCGGACTTATGATATTTATAATGCGTGCGGTCAAAATGACCGCCATGGCCATTCTAGGTAGAAATAGGACGCAACTGTTTTGTGTTTTGTGATTGTAATAAAATAACAGTGCCAGAATAAAATATACACATATTTAGGAAAAGTCAGAGTCCTACAGACACATTGATTTTATTTTAACAAATAAGTTATTACACTGTAAATTTTAAAAACGGTCAAAATGACCGCCTTGGGAGTTCTGGTGTTAAATGGCTATCCTCACTTAAGTCCAGCAAATAATTCATTTATTTTAACACATTTGGTGGCATCTGCCTCAAGTTATTGTCGTTGTTATGAAATACAGTCGTATGTTTGCATAGAATTCATTTTGAACACTATAATATTACATGCTTTCAAAATCTGAGGTAAATTATCCGTTATGGCTTGTGGCACAGTGACCTATTTTTAACTAAAAATAAATAATGTGTACTCATAACCAGTGTAATTTCTTCATTCTGTCAGCCGCGACATCGCAGAAATAGGAACCGTTTCTAAATTAGAAACTTCGCATGTCGCCGTCGCGTCTGGTTAGGACAAAAACTCTGATTTACATGGAAAAGATACCTTTTATCGCGTGTCGCGGCGTCGTGTGTAGTTAGGACATATTGTACTGTAACGGTAGTCGATACGCGTTCTTCTGATCATTAAAAAGAATGAGGTTATATTGACAGATGAATAGGTTACGCTCAGTTTATCAAATACGCTCAGTTTATTAAATGTCTCTTGCAAACTATGAAGAGACAATGATGAATCAATACACACTGACATGGCGATGCTGGACTGATTCTTTATTTACACCATCATACAGTAATTTTGTCGGTTGTTTATTACAGATATTAGCATGCATTTTATTGATCATCAGCTAATTTCATCAATAGACATCAATAAGAGAGAGTGGCAACAGCCCTTGTAAGAGTCAAGAGATCATTTCTTTCTTTACTTGAAGATGATTGTGTAGATGATTAAGCGTCTCTGACTTACTTTCACTTTTATTTGCGATGTTTGCACGTTGGTTTGACGCTCAGCTGCTGCTCATCTGCGGTGGTGATGCGTGTCGCAGTAGCGCCGACATGTCTGACTATAACAGCCTGTAAACGCTCTCACTCGTTTATTTTTTAGCATTTTTGGGAGGAGTAAAATATACATGTGTGATATCAACAACCAGATTGCGTTTACACGTAAAGATCCGAACACAATGCGAGCCAGACTACCTCCAGATGGTCAGGCAAATCGATCACAATCCGATCACAACGTAATACCTTGCATTGATATTTCTTTTTTATTATCCGGATAACTTATCTGGATACAGATCGCATTTTAATACCAGGTGTAGGGGTCTCAGAGACGAGACCGGCGAGAAACTTCACGAGACCTGCGGAATGCCTCCACAGGGCGGGGAGATAATATACACTGCCTATGGGAGCGGCCGCTTCTCCGCTCTTGATTCCGATTGGCCAGTGTCAGACAGTCAGACCTGTCAGTCTCGCAGCTGGACCAAGTTTATGGACCAAGTTAATTTAATTAATAAACTAATTTTATAAAACTATTGTCAATGCACTACAATTTAACTGGTTATATTATGCATTCACTTATAAAAATTAAAATAAAAACTTATTTAAAACATACCAGGCTTAAGAAATGTATTAAGAAATTACACAGCAGAAAAAAAACACACAGCACTGAAATGGTTAAGTTAAGCCCCTCCCCCTACTAACACACACACAGAGAGAGACAGAGATGTAGGCTCAAAGGGAGCATGACCAGATTCAAACAAACATATCTTACTTTCTGTGGGTCCTAGTTAAAGAGTGTCAATTAGAAAGTTGTCCGGCTCGAGGAGTACAATATACATACTGATTTTTGTAACTGTAGATAAAACTAACAACCCAACTTTTGTCAAAAGGTGGCGCTACTGAGCCCTCACCACGCCCGTTTCTGAAACTTTGCACATGTCTACTGGCTAATAAATGTGATGTGTCTGAGGAGTTTCATGCAATTTGAAGCATGCTAAGGGTCTCAAAAGCATCCTAAAAGAATGGTAAAGTTTGATGCGTCACCACGGCAACAGTTTCAAAGATATTAAGAATCCATTCACAGGTCTACATCTGCCGTATGTTTACATTATACAGATGAAGTTTGAAGCAAATCGGGTTAAAATAAGAGGGTGATTTCAAAGCATTTTGAAAGTGACACACTTCCTGCTGCCAGTTGGTGGCGCTATAACTTTGACACACAATAGTCACATCCATGTGATCGTCCTCTTACGGCGAACACACTCCTGAAGTTTCATCAAGATCAGTTAATGTATGCTGAAGTTAGGACACACTTCCTGTTTCACGTTTCTCACCATAATTTTGTTTCCTCGCCACAGCCAAACCGTTCGAGATATCAAAAATCCCCTCGCAATTTTTGATCGTCTATGTCTTGACTTCAGGCTGACCGAGTTTCGTTCCATGCGGATGAATGCTCTAGGAGGAGTACATTAAATTCCATTGCAAGCATTTTAAAAAAAAACGTAAATATCTGACTTCCTGTTGGGCTGGGGTAAAAAGTAAAAGTGCGATGAATATATGAAACGATGAGATCGACATGTGTACCGAGTTTCATATTATTACATGCAAGCGTGTTTGATTTATGGACAAAGTGTTCAGACCCTGTTCCAGGGGGCGCTGACGAGCCGCCCTGCCACGCCCGGGTACCAGCTTCAGCCCGGCTCTGATGGCCGCGGGTTCTGACCCGTGTGCAAAGTTTCAAGAGTTTTTGAGCATGTTAAGGGCCCCAAAAGTGCCCGGATAGTCGTTAGAAAAAAAAAAAAAAAAAAAAAAAAAAAAAAAAAAAAAAAAATAATCCTAAGGAAAACAATAGGGCCTTCGCCCTTTCAGGGCTTGGGCCCTAATTCAAAATGGGAAAAATCGGACATGTTAGATAGGTGTTGATTTCAGCAAGATCCATCCCTGTGGGCAAAAAAAACATTTGGGATCGTGTTGTTAGTTCTCACCTTTTCTTTGGCGGCTTTTTTAGTCTCAGGATCCATCCATCCGACAGTCCTCAGACTGTCTTCAAAGGCCCATTTGATCTCGGAGACCATATCTTCAACCTGACAAACACATCAGGAGAGAATATAGTTTATAGGCCTGAAGGAAAAGACAGGGATGGCATGCAAAACATCACAAGATACTCACAAAAGCTTTGCTGTCTTCTGAAAAAGTAGCTTTGACAAAGAGCGCCCCGAGAGCAAAGCCCAGAGCGCTGTCCGTGTCACTGACGCAAAGTTTCCAGCGTGGCGTGCAGCTCTGGAAAAAAACAAAGGTGATATAATAACAAGTAGCATCCTCGATAATCTTCTCAATGTGGCATCTCACAAACAATCTACAGAACAGATACAGTTTCCATGAGCACAATAAGGGAATTAGCATTTGAAGAAGTTCTCACAAATAATTTGTTCAAGACATTTTAGACGAACAAATGTGCATGTAACAAGGTATTTTTTTTCACTTCATCAGCAAAACAAGACATCACATTGTTCTCTTAGAGAGGTTCCTTGAACATGACGCCCATATGCAGGCAGCAACAGGACATGTCTTGTCACCCATTCAACTTCCCATCTCTTGTTTAGAAACGGAGGCTCTAGAGATAACGGCTAACGGCTCACAATGAAAGACTATGTGGGTCAAATTGAGCTTTGGTTTTTAAAGGAAATGAGACATTATGTGAAAATGAAAATGTCTTTGAAACAATGATACATGTTTTTCAGGATTCTTGAAAGAATATAAAGTTCAAAAGAACAGCATTTAAAAGAACAAAATGCAATAAGAGTGACCAGGGGTGACCCTTGACGTGAACCACATATATATATATATATATTTAACCATATATATATATATATATATATGAAGAGTTCAGATGCAAAAGCCTCTAAATGCCATTTGAAATTTTCTTCTAAAATGATCATTTTTATCAAGCTTGTATATTTAAGTTCAGTAATTTCACTTAAATGACAATTAATAGGTAATCTTCATTGCCATTTAAGTGAAATTACTGAACTTAAATATACAAGTTTGATAAAAATGATCATTTTAGAAGAAAATTTCAAATGGCACTTAGAGGCTTTTGCATCTGAACTCTTCATATATTCGATTAAATAATCCTAAATTAAATCTGTCCATAACATAAAAGAAATTGAATCTCTTTAGAAAATTTGGACTCAATTCATATGAATTAGTTTTACTAACTTGTGGTAGTTGTGTAGCTGTCAATGAAGGGACAGAAAGCTCAGATTTCATCCAAAAAAAAAAATCTTAATTTGTGTCAAAGTGAACAAAAGTCTTATGAGTTCAGAACGACATGAGTGTGAGTAATTACTGACAGAATTTCAATTTTTGGTTGAACTATAACCATTTAAGTCATATAGTAACTTTAAAAGGGTAAGAAAGAAAATTCTGTAATCCAGGTTTGGAATGACAAGATTATCAGTGAATAATGGCTTATTTTTGGCATTTTAAGCTGACATGTGACTTCAGGAGCCTTGGAATCCAGCACAGACATTACATGGATTACTTTAATAATATGTTTATGCTAATTTTGGGGTTTTGACAGCTCCATGTCATATTTCACTTTAATTGCATGACAGAAAGCGGAGTCAGGTTTGTCCTACAGGTTTGGAATGGCGTGAGGTTGAGTAAATGATGACAGGAAGTTTCATTTTTGGTTGAACTATCTCTTTAAATGCAATAATACTAAAATACTAGGTTGTGCTGAAGGTGACCGTCCTTATGGACCGTCTCTTTATCTCTTATCATAACCCATCACGCATACACACATCGCCCACGGCTCAGTCTTTCATTTGTTATTTCAGCCTGACCCCAGCGGAAAGTGAGGCCAGGGCAACAGGATCTCCTCCTGATAAGAGTCTATATAACCAGGCTCCCCGCAGAACAACACACCAACTCTCATAACCAGTAGAGAAAATGAAAAGACGGAGAGCAGAGGAGAGAGAACAAGGGCAACTGATCACATTTACCTCCTTTCCCTTTCATGCTGACTGAGCACACTGACTACAGTAGTTTAATATTTTGGGTAATTTAATTTTTGAATATAAAATGATTTTTGCATCAAACGATCCTTGCAAGAGGAAGAATCAGTGTCGGGGGATAGTTCACCCCTCAAAATTAATAATATTTACTTATCTTTAGTCAGTCAAAGTGTTTCCAATCCTGTATTATTATTATTATTACACAATATCCAATATATAATATGTTCTCCTCTATATATGAACTGTATGGTGCATACTGCCAGGCTCAATAAATAATTAAAAGCACCACACCAAATATATTTTTATACAACTACACAAGGTTCAAAAGTTTGGGGTATGAACAATTTTGTAATGTTTTTAACCGTTTTTATGCTCACCATTTACAATCAAATTACAGTAAAAACAATGCAATTTAAAATGTGTGAGGCTATTTTGAGCCTTGTTAGAGGTATTAACTAGCGATTTCTTTTTACTTATTAAATGCCCCTATATACTAGCGTATACGCTAAACAGTTTTTAGAGATAAAACTCTTTACATTAGATTATCATGGAAACAAATCCCAGAGAACGGTCGACTAGGTACCAATGTGTTATTAGACGAAAGGTTCATTTTGCGTCGGAGTTCACCTTTAAAACACAGACCATGGTAATATTTACCTCTTTTACAAGGTCACATGGTTTTTTTGAGGCGGAGTAAATTATGACAAAATTTGGGATGAACTATATCTTTTAACTCATGCATTAAAAAATTCAATAAAATCCTTTAAATCGCAACTATAGGAAAATTAAATCATGTGTGATAGGTAGGGAAACAGAAAAAGAAAGGTAAATGTGAAAAATGTGACTTATTGTTATTTGATATTTGAAGGATTATTCATGACAGCGGTGCCTTGGGCTGACAGACGGCAGCTTTGATCTTTGTTTCTTACCTTCTTAGTGCCATACATGACTTCAAGGAAGCGCTGCTCCGCATCTTGGAACCTCTGGTCTAAGATGGACACCATTTTCCGGACCACTTTCATGATCATGTAGTTATTTAAGACACTGGGGGAGACACATTAGCTTTGATCTTAGCTAACAGACAATTTCACAAAGGCGAATGTGATTTTTCTAGAGGTCTGTATATAGACTGCCCATTTTCCACCAACAAGGTTCTGGTGCGGGTTCAAGGGACGGAGAAATGCAGCCGCTGTCTAGTTGAGCAATCAAATAACATTGAGTATTTACATATTTAAATATAAAACTATGCTTGCGTAAAGGCCAGATGAGAGTACAAGGAGTTTATGCAAGCTGCCGGTTCACTAGAATCCGGTTTGCGATAGGCTCCTGGCCGAGAACAGGTTCTGGGTCCGAACCATTCTGTTGGAAAAGGGGTAATGGTCTCGCCCACAAACCCATACAGCCTAGCTGGCTAACTATGGCTTTACCTCTTGTTGGTGTTGCTGATGAGCTCAGAGACTTTCTGGAGGTATTCTTTAGCGTATACAACCACCGGTTCAGAGTCATTTAGGGCAACAGGGGCGAACACTGCAGAGAGGAAAGGAATCCAATCCACTGCCGGTGCCAAAGTCTAAAGCACAGACACAAACACATGACTGATATCACAGCTCACATGCAAAAACATCATATGACTTATGAAAGAATCCTGTATATGTCTTCAGCAAAGGCAATGTTCTGACATTTTAATAATCACTACATTTGAGAACATGTCGAGTGGTTCTCAGCCGGTTTTGTTTCAGGAGGACACCGATTTTTAACTGGACACCATAACAACTTCACAACCATGTGAAACATTACTAACATGACGTGTATACTACTGTTCAAAAGCTTTGGATCAGTATTATTTTTTTATTTATTTAATAAATGATATGTTATTCAGCAAGGATGTATTAAATTGATCAAAAAATTCAGCAAAGAATTTTCAAATAAATAAATTCAAATAAAATAAATAAATAAATTCAGATAAATACTGAATTCTATTTATCAAAAAAAAAAATTTCTCATGGTATACAGCTAGCACAAATGTTTCTTGAGTAGCAAATGTGGAATAATGATGCTGAAAATTCAGCCTTGCCATTACAGGAATAAATTACATTTTAAAATATATTGCAACAGAAACCAGTTCATTTAAATTGTAATTATATTTCACAGTAATACTGATTTACAGTATTTTTGATTGTTTTACTTGACTTCTTTCAAAACCATGAAAAATTAAAATCTTAGTGACCACAAACTTTTAAATGGTGGAAGACTCTGAACAGAAACACTGATAACTTTTAATAATTTTTCTGTACAAAACAATTTGTAGTCGGTATAAATATTTATCCATTGTCAGGCAACCTGCTCATGTTAGCATCCGGCTAATTTAACCAATTTAACCAAGAGACAAAGTTTAGTCAGCAAAAGCGAAACTCTAGAAAACATTTTGTCCTCCATTTTAATATTTTTCAATCATTACTATGCATTTAATTATTAGCCTTTCCATTTACGACCCTATTAGAACAGACCTGTGACCATTTTTGGGTCATGACCCACCAGTAAAGAACCACAGAGTTCAGTAGTAGAGTAACCACGCAGTACTCACAGCTAACTCTTTGGCTTGGATTTTATGGTAAATTTTCATCTCGTCACGTCGATTTTCCTGAGGGACCGTGATGTTTGCCAGGGCCGTTTCAAAGTCTATGATCTCCATCATCATCTTTTGAGAGGTCTCCTCTGATCCGCCCAAAAGAATCCCGAGCTCCACCAAGAAGTTCAAATACGCTTTTAAATACTAAAGAAGGAATAACAAAACAAGCTGTTGACCACGGCAAAACACTACCAACAATAATTAACAACATTGGGTCTCTTTGTTTACCTTTTCATTGGCTGTCTTATTGAGATAGTATTCCCTAGAGGGAAGTCCCAATCCTGACTGATCCACCTGTGGAAAAAGAGGAATCAACAAGCTAAGCTACAATGACAGGCATCATGATAAATAGCAAGCTATAATATATTCAGACAGCTATTATAAATCATAATATGGTATCTAGAACAGTGAGGAGTTTCCCCTATGTTATGGTGATAAAAAAAACATATCCATAAGTGTTCCCACCTGGATGATGTTGCTGTTGGAGCTTTTTGAGTCTGTGCTGACAAAAACAGTGAAAAACGGGGAGGTTCGGAAGTTGGCTGACACAGTCCGTAAAACCTCCTGGAAGTTATCCTTCTCCCACGGGTCTTTCAAGCCCCAACCTCCTGTCTGGAAAAGCAAAGTTGCGTTATTAAGAACTATATCCCTGAATAAGAGAAAAGGCAGGTTTTCATTGAGGCAAAGTTTCATATTGTTAAATGAGGTGACTGGGTTTGTTCATGTATCTACGGTCACCTGATTGATGAGATCCTGAAGTGGTTTTGCCCCAAGCTCTTCGATTTTGCTCTCGTTCATACAAGCTTGGTAATACCGCTGGGCTTTTTCCTCCGCTTTGGTCAGGCTCTTCATGCTGGTATTCTCTGAATTCACCAAATGAAGAAAACATTCAATGACAAGAACCTTTAAAGCAAAGTGAACCAAAGCCTATAAGTTGGTAAGAGCTTTTCAGGAGAGAACTTCATTACTGCTTTTTTCATACAGCAGGGCCCAAAAGTCTGAGACCCCATTGAAAATCCAGGATTCAAAATCCAGGACATAAGAGGACGTGATGACGTCATTTCATATACAATATATCAGGCCATACTTTGTGGTGATGACCTCCCTGAACTGCGTTTCTTACCTAATAAGTTCTTCATGACGGCCATGTTGTGTTCCCACAGGTTGCTGAACGGACCCCAGCGGGACTTGCCTTCAGGCAGTGGGTTTTTCCTCATCCAGCCCCCGCATGCAAAGTTGTAGAAATCCTGGCAGGGGTCCACCGACCGATCAAGGGACCCCATAACTGTACTTGCCACAATAACACAAGGCTCTGACAGGCACATTCCAGGGTGAGCTGTTAAAAACAATATAACTATATAAATCTACTGCTGTGTCCATTACATTATGCCTTATATCACACATATACGCCAAAAATATTAGAAAGACTTCCCGGTGTCTCTTCCACTAGGGTAATCATAAATGAAGTGCAATACTGGCTCAATGCATGATAAAACTAAAATATACATCCCCACTGCAATTACATGAAAAGGTCAATCAAAAAAATGTTAAAGCTTGGGAATTTGGGGCGCTACACTTTCGGCGCAGTACCTCATACTGCATTCAAGCTGCACATCATAAATATGCTTTGAACGTCTCTTTTCAGAAGGATCCCAGGACATGAGCCCATCTGGAACTAGTTTCTGAGAAAAGCACCGTATTTATTCAGGATCCTCATCAAATGGCCACGCAATGAGTCTCCATCAGTGACCTGTGAAAGCTACAGCGATTAAACCCAGGAGATCACACTATTGTATTTTTTCTTTATAAAAATACTAAATCTAACTGTAAAAACTAACAATTTATTAGCACACCAGGGTGAAATGCAAGCTGTTATGGCAAATGTTTTTGTCTGTATTGCAATAAGTCATTTGCAACCACCAATAGTCACACTATTTTGCTTGTGTGTGTCCACTGTATGAGGTTATGCAAGTGTAATATTGAAAATAGTTTTGCACTGATTTTATTTGGCTTGTGGCGAATGCAGCTACAACAGATTCATTGTAAGCCCTTCTAAGAAAAATCATTCGGCCCAAAATGTTGTGTCCCAAGCTCCTAATCTGGAGAGATAAGGCCAACAAATAGGCCTGACAGAGGATGAGGAAATTAGAGGTAAACAGTCTGGCAAAAAGTTGTTGTTCTTTTCTACAGCGATTTGTTATGCTTGGGCAACAGTGGATGACTGAATAGCAGGAATTGGCATTCAGTTCACTTGAAAAGAATATCTTTGAGCTGCAATAAAAGTGAGTAAATGCTTCTTATATGAGGCCCAGAGCATATAGAGCCCTAGTAGGCCAACATATAAAAAACGTTTGTGCTCTGATAAATAAAACAGGAAGGACTCTTTATCTCATAACAATCACAGGTTTGTACGGAAAGCTGATTTTTTTTTTTTCACAGTATACACAGTGTTATATAATTATTATCAAATATACTTATATAAAGTAATATATGCTGTTTTCTTTTCTCTTTTTTTGCTTATGATTAAAAAAAATCCTTACACCACTTTTATGTAATATTTGTCATACACTGAAAGGATCTAGTCACTCACATCCTTTAAAGCGCAGACCCAAAGACACGATGCAGATGAACAGGGCCACGGACAGAGCGCACACGATGACTACTAGTTTCCTCTCAACATGGGTTTTCTCCGCCCAGCACCGGAGACCAAGACCACGCTGCAGCCCGACCTGATAATCACATAATCAGAGAATATGGGTTAAGACTAAAAATCAGCAATAATACATAGATGACGCAAATAACACGGAAAGCTGTTCTGAAAGTGTGATTATTAGCAAAGAACCAATCCTCAAGGGTGAGAATATGATTATTCGTGTTAAAAAAAGTGATTATTTAATCTGGTGTTGGTAAATGGTGCAGGTTTTATTTAAGGTGTCTTTCTGCTCCAATTCAAAACAGATCATATTCACACCTCAAAAAAATCATGCAAGTTGTGCAACAACACTACTGATATGAGCTTCAAATTTCTGCTTTTAAACCCTCTGGAAAGCTGGCCTGCTTTACTTTCATTGTAAGTGTGTTACTGCAACCACAATTATTTTCTGTGGTAATCGACACCATAGCACAGATGCCATTCACAGAGAATAACTTGTATTGAACCAGGAATAGCAGAAACAGTTAGCAGCATGCAATCACTCTAACCATAACTATGGTATTGTGACACAAATAGTCAAACGCTTAAGGTGATGAATACACAGGGCAATTTTTGAGCAATGTTGCCACCAGATGAAACACAGACCGATCTAAATTATCCTGATAGAAATTTACTGTCCAGCAACATTTCTCAAAAAGTTTGTGTATCACCTTTACAAGTACTAGACATCTTTTTCCAGCACTTCATGTCTATCAAATGTTATTTTTAATGTGATGACCAACATATTTTGTTTTCATCCTTCAAAAATTGTCCAAAGATGTAGGAAAACTCTTATTTAAAAAATAATAATCATTTAAATTACGATTGTAAACAGTAGGATGCTTATTGCCTATTAGCTATTTTCACTCCCTATACATTTTTCACTCGTTTTGCTTTTTAATTAACATTAAGACATTATAAATGATAATAATTTAAAGTTAATTTCATCTACACCCTAAATTAGTCTGGAGCCCTGTGAACTTAAAATAAAACTGCACATTGTAATATTTGTACGTTATGTCTATTTATTATTAAAGAATGTGTCAGTAGTATTACAGTTATTTTAGGGGAAATTTGAATAATTGCATTACAAGTTGATTTAAGATGGGCTCCTGTTCTGCTTGCGCTCTTAAAAACTTCAGCGCTCTTAGTAAAAAAAGTTAGTCTGAAGCGCAGCTCTCTTCAAAGACTGCCAAGTCTGAACACTGTTCTGCCAAACACAGTGCAATTTAAAACCAAACCGCTGGAAAGAAATATTCATAACTAGGTTTTTTTAATATCTCAAATGTTTTTGTCAAACAGTAATAACACCAAATGAAGCCTTTAGCATTGGAATTCGCACGCCTCCTTTAGTCTCAGAACATCTCAATAACCCAAACTCTAGTTTTAGATACCAAAGTCAGAAGAATTTCATTGTATACCTCCTATGCAAAATTATCAAGACCATACGATCCACATTATAGACATATTTACTGTTCAATGGTCTATGAACTTGATTCTCTTTTCATTTATTTTGTACTGATCAAATAAGGCTTGAGAATTTCATATCTGATCAGCTCTTGGCAGAAGAGGTGCAAGAGAAACTTAATAAATGATCACTGTTATACCAATCAGATTAAGTCCTACTAATCTCATAGAGTTCAAAAGTCAATTACTCAGCTTAGTTTGGATGCATGCCAGGTAATATGCATGTTCGTAAGTTTTGTGTGGCTTCAACGAGTCCAAATGTCAAACTCAGGTCTCTCTCCAAAAGGGAGCAGAGGAACAAAGTAAAACAAAGAGAGTGAAATGTTTTCAATACAGGAACCCAGAACATTTAATACCCTCGATGATCCAGAGAAAATGTTTTGGGAACGGTCAAAGGATAATGAATTTCTGGTTCGAGAAACAAAAGACCAGAACATATTTGGACATCCACTTCTTTAACTTATATTACATAAATTGTAATCATATTTCATAATATTATATTTTTTGCTGAATTTATAATCTAATAAATTCCTAATCATTTGCCAATCTTGTTTATATCATTATGTAAAGTACCATATTTAATTTCTAAATATTCATGCACATTGTTTTACTTGAGCTTCAATGCAAAGCAAACAATGAGCTAGCATTTGTATTGACTTTTACCCCCAAAATTGGTGTACTTATTAAATTGAAACAGAAGTGTAAGGCGTATTCACACAACACAAATAGAAGACACTTCTGGTGGGGAAAAAAGCTTTTAACAGTATAAGAAGAAAGCTGTATACAACAGTGCTAACACACAGCGGATGTTTGAAACGAAAAGCATGAGGAAGTAACTTGGTAAAGACGTCTGGTACAAAATCAAGCAAACGGATCACTAGTTTTTTTCAAAATGCATACATCAAGAAGCATAAGTTAAAGGGATTAACTCTCACCGGCATGGTAGAGGTGTGATAGATCCCATCGGAGCCGGTGTCCAACAGCTCCTCTTCATCCAGTGTGGCCCGTTTGTAACTAGACATCTGAAAGGTCAAATGAAGAATAGATTCCCTCAGTGATTCCATAACTAATCCAACTCTCCTCTTGCGAGGGTGTTTCAGCAGCTTTTGGGAATCCTGAGAACGTTTAGGGTTCCATCAGGAGAAGGTTGTGAAGCTAGTCGTCCCCAAGGACTAGAGGAGGCTCTCTCTGCTCAGCGTGTCAGAGTGCTTCTGATCTGTGTGTGAATGGGGTTTCCTCTTCCACCCCCTAGCTTTCACCTCCTCCCAAGCTAAATTTACAACCCCCCAACGTCAGCTACACCTAGGAAATGAGCTCCAAAGCATGGTCAGCTCGGTCTTCACAACAAACGTGTAGGGAGATTTCAAAACTCTCTTCTCAGGTTTCCTTAGCGCAGCCCAGTTAGGAATCCTAAACAAGGGATTCGTGGGAAGCTTGATCTCCTTCCAGCCTGCGACAACACTAGCGTCACCATAAAGGCAGGAACTTGTGAAAAACAGGAAGAGAGGACCTTGGTGAACATACGTGAGGGTGTGTGAGTATAAGCATGCAAGAGAGAGAATGTGTGCATTCCACAATGAGCTTTCATTTGGAACTGGGAGGGAACTTTTAGAGGTGAGTTACCGCCCTCTTTCAATCCAACCAATAGGACTTTCTAGGACAGAGGGTGGGGCTTGCACAAAGTCACGCCCATTATATGTTCTTCAGCTGCCTAGATTAGAATAGTCACTTTATAACTATGACAGTCAGATTTTTGCTGTCCCAGTCTGAAGTCTTATATATATATACATATTATATATATATATATAATTCTTATATATATATATATATATATATATATATATATATATATATATATATATATATATATATATACAGACTTATATATATATATATATATATATATATACAGACTTATATTTATATATATATATATATATATATATATATATATATATATATAAAGTCTTATATATATATATATATATATATATACAGACACACACGCACATGTATTTTTTAAAATTAAATTCCATGTATGCTTTATGATAAAAATGTTTATCTTTATGAAGATATGTCTAGACATAACTGAGAGCATATTCTAATTAAATACAAAAAATAAACATTTAAATATTTTACATTATTACATCAATTCATCACATAATTATTTTTATATTATTTAATATAACAATACAATTATTTTACAGTTATTTAGTAGTAAAGTACTTAAAAATGTTTTTGCTTCCTCTTCTTCACTCCAGTGACTTTGCCTTTGTTTTCATATTTATTTGGGGGATACAATTTTATTAATTTCATGAAAAGTAAAACAAAAAATTCATAAATATAATTTATTTCTGTCATCTGGCTGCATGAAAGGCCAATTGTCTTCGGTCTTGTCGAAGCCAATAGTCTATCAGTGTCAGCAGTGATTCTCAAACTGCAATTTCAACCAAGCACATAAAACACAATTCAGAGTTTCAGTCCTTCTAAGGAATTGTAAAATAATAACCACAACATGAGCAGTCCAAACAGAATCACACCCAGGGATGCACAGTTAGCATATTGTATAGATATTTCTGGCCAGACGTACTTCTCACGACCTCAGAGGGGTAAAGTCCTGTCATTTGATGACCCTGACAGGGCGGGAGAGTAACAAACGAGGGTACTGACAGAAAGGGCTGAATTTCTTCCAACTCGGAAAGCACAAGTCTTTCTGACATTTACAGAAAACAGATCATGGGCTTATTGTGTCATGTCAGTTTGAAACTATGAGACACAGTTTGAACTAAAATTATTCTTTCATCTAAATCATAATACTTAATTTTATTTTTTTAAAAACAATTTAATTTATAGCCAAAGGCTTCAAGATTTTTTGGCTCTCACAACCTAATGTCACATCCATACCTAAATCACATGCAATCTTTTTGTTAAGATATGAAGATTATGTATTTATATATATATATATATATATACACACACACAGTGTTTACGTGCAAATAATTCTTAAACATTTTAATACAATTTTAATTCTGCTAAGAAAATAGAATACTACTATTTATAATACATATAATATACTATATATATAATACATAATACTGTATGTTATGTAAAAAAATACAAAACATAATATATAAAATTTAAGAAAGAAAAATGACAGACTGTTTAACAGGTTGCAATTTTAGCCTAAATTTAAATTAAGCACACTTGCTAGCTTGGTTTGTAATATTGATACATTTAAATTTCCCATAAATTAACCAAAAATAAAAGTTTTGTAATTTTTTTTTATTTTTTACAATCACTTTGGTAAAATGTTTGAATGGTATGGAAATCGAGAAAAAGGAATAAGATTATTTATTTGTCATCCTATTTACTGTGCTGTGGAAAGGGTTCAAGTTATGTCACTTCCTATGTTTTATGGGCTACCTCAGGCATAATTCTGTCCAAAAGACAGACTCATAAACACTTTTCTGGTGGGTCTGCCCCAGCAGATGTGCATGTAGCAGCCAGCAGCATGTCAGTGACCAGCAATGACAATGGAGTCTTCCCATTACGTCTCTTTCCAATGACATGACTCACTGCGAGTTTGACTGGAGGCACAGAGACCTGCCTGTATCCGGTCTGGGACTTTGGCTTGAGGGTTTTCTCAACCATCTGTCAGCCCCAGGTCGAAGCAACGAGCAGGTGTACAGATACAGAATAGCTTAAGTGCTGATTCTATCAACAGTGATGATGGGTTCATAGCCTATTTCCTATAACCTGTCCTGCTTTAGTATTTACACAAAGCTGATCTGGGATCAATTCCTGCATTTCCCATGCTCATAAAGAATGTGATTTAGTAAAAGGAAAGTCGCACACTGTAAATGACACAATACAAAATATGCCCAGATTCCTGTCCTCAGTCTAAAATGCTGCCTTTCAATGAGGCAGTAAACCACAGCTATGAGTCAGAAATTTGCCACTGATCTTGTGAACCGTCCAATTGTTTAAGGCGCGAAAGCATTTCCCTGGTATGACTAAAGCATTTGTTTTCACTGTGTTGATATGTGAATGCGTATGCAAGCTATTTGAGAGTATGTGTGAGAGAGAAAGCCACATCAGAATCTGTGACATGGATGTGGCCCAATTCCTGTTCACATGCCATACACATATATTCACACAAGTAGCCTAATTCTAAATAATTCATTAAGAATAATATGAGAATCAAAGTTCAGATGTTTATTTTTATGCGAAGCAGTAGATGCTTGTTTGATACTTGGTAACTCTGACACATGATCTGAGTCTTGTGATGCATTGAGGTCTTTCCATGGTGGTAAGAGTATCATCCTGCACCCCATTAATACTTTCAGTCGCAAGTGTTTCATTTACGATCTCAAATTACACTCGGATCAGACGCTAACATTTTTGGGCCTGTGGTCTGAAGTCAATCTGACAGGATTTTAAAGCAAGTTAGAGGCTTTCTTTTTGTCAGCTGACAAAAAAAAAATTAGTAAATATTTACATGAGATTTTAAGTTAATATTTCATGTTTTAAACACATGCACAGTCCTCTGGTGGTTAAAAGTCACAAGACGTGACATGCAGGTATACTTTAAAATATTTCATCTGTATTTAGTAAATATTTTATTTTGATTGTTTTTTATTCTAAAATTTTTATTTTTATTTAAAAAATCTTATTTCATTTTAAGGCTTTCATCAACTCACAAACAGTTTCATCACAAACACCAGTGGGGAAAAAAAAAAGAAAAATTCTGTCATAATTTACTCACCCTCATGTCCTTCCAAATCTATATGACTTTCTTTCTTCTGTGGGATATAAAAGACATTTTGAGAAGTCTTTTTATTGTTTGTTCATTCAGTGGAAGTCAATGGTAACCAAAACAGATTGGTTACCAACAATCTTTAATATTGTGTTCCAAAGAAGAAACTAAGTCAAACAGGTCTGAAAACATGAGGGTGGTGAATGATGACACAATGTTCTTCCATTTTGGAAGGGGTGAACTATCCCTTTAAGAGTCCCTCTGATCAAGTCCACAGTTACCAATTTTAACCAAACAAACCAGTAACAACACATGTGAAAAATGTCATTCGAACAGAAACAGTTAGGACATAATCATGTTATTAATGTAGAAACCCATGCATCTGAATCAAAGAGGTTTACGAAGACGAGAGGACCAACAACAACATGCTGATCTCCGCTCTGGAACATATGACAACAACATGAAGTCTCATGATAACGACAAAGGTCACAACTTCTGGTGTCAGAGACTTCCCGGTGCTGTCTTCCTTTCTAGAATTACACTACAGATAACAACTTCGACCACTGGACAACTTAATCTCCTGAGGAAATGGTGCAAGACCTGCCTAAACATGATATGTCAATAGTCAATGCACAGCTTGTAATCAGTGTCTGGATTTAGGCCGAAAATTAACCATAGCCTACTTTCTATTACTTGATCTTGATTTAGTAACCTAAATATATATTTAATATAGCCTAAACCAAAGTAAATTGTATACGTCATTGATGAACGCTGCTCATAAGCATTATTAGCAATATGTATATCAACATTAAACTTAATCTCTTTATTTAAAGAACATAAGACCGTGTTTACAGCCCTGCTGTTGGTCTGCGTGCAGATGTGACTTTGTTGCCCTACGGAAACACATGATCATGATGAAATAGGCTAATAAGTAACCTCTGTTCAAACTAATGCGGCACACTGAACTGACTTAATGCATATAATGTGACTTAAAGTATTAGAACAAATAGAAGTGATTACCATTATCAACAGGGACTATAAGCCTATAGTTTCCAGATAGACACAGAATCTTTAAATGGATCTATCTTTGTGACAGAAAGACTCACATGTTTAACCACTAAATAATAAAGATAGAATGACGACACATGAAGGCCAACCCAACTGACAATGTTACATTTACAGCTCTATATAGTCAAATTCATATGGGTAAATATATACAACATTCTTTAAGCTAATTCAGCAATGTAATAACATGCCAGCATTTGTTATTTTGACAAACAAGGAAAAGTTCCGTTTCCTTACCATATGTTTAGGCTCTCTCTCTCTCTCTCTCTCTCTCTCTCTCTTTCTTATGGAGCAGTCCACTGTCTGGTGTAATTACTATGCTATATTACATATATTTTTCGATTGTAACAAACGACTCCAATCCAGTATCCCCCTGTTGACACGACATAGCATGCCGTACACTACACGAACATACACAGTTTAACTGTGAGATAGTAGCCTACCCGTCGGGATTATAATAGTAACTTCGGCCAACCAATCAAATTCCAAAACAGGTTCCCACTTTCTACGTCTGACCAATTGCATTTTAGCTGTGGGCGTGTCTTTGATGGCAGTCCAGCACTGGTCACCGATGGGCACCTTTTTTTTTTTAAATTAGCCTCTTGTCAGGTAGTAGGTAGTGCCACGGTAACATCATACATCATGGTCTCTCTCTCTCTCTCTCTCTCTCTCTCTCTCTCTCTCTCTCTCTCTCTCTCTCTCTCTCTCTCTCTCTCTCTCTCTCTCTATATATATATATATATATATATGCATACTGTGTATATATATATATATATATATATATATATATATATATATATATATATATATATATATATATATATATATATATATATATATATATATATATATATATATATGGGTGAATGTGAGGCAGATGTAAAGTACTTTGATGGCCAATGGGTCTGTGAAAGCACTATATAAATGCAGTCCATGTACCATATATATAATTACAATCATAAACGCTTGTGGCAGATTCTGTTCTCATTAAAAATTAACTAGGTAGCCTACTATAATAGGTATTAGGTACTGCTAATAGGTACTAGGCTTTTGTTATTACAATAAATAGACCTATACAGAATTTTTCAATTTAGTCACTGCACAATCTGATCAGCTCAGTGATTCAAATCTTTTGAATTAATTCACTAACAAGATTCAAGCATGGTACAGCATAAGCCTTTTGAGCATGTGAGTCCCTGGGCATTGCAGCAAAATGGCTGCCCACTGCTCCGGGTGTGTGTATCCATGATTTGCAGTGCGTCTGTGTGTGTGTGTGTTCACTACTCACTGCTCCTAATGTGTGTGTGCACTTACTTGCAGAGGACAAATGCTAAGTATGGGTTACCACACTTGGCCTTCATGCCCTGTCACTTTCATTGAATCACAATTTAAGAGATTCTCTAGAAACAAGTCACAAACAAGTTGTTTTGTTCTTTATTATAATATGCAAACAAACATATTAGATTACAGAACCAGTAAATTTACTAATATACTCCACAAGTGTTCATAACCATTTCCCCACAAATGTCATGGCAGAACTGTTATTTTTATATGACTTTAACGAGGACTTACTATGGCCATTTACAAATTCTTGATTTTGTTTTTGGGGTTTTCATGCTTGAATGTTCAACAGTGATGTCTTTCAGCAAGGCCTACGCCAGTCTCTCAAATGACTTCATGACCGCAAATGTGAGAGCGACAGGTTTGTCAGTTTGTCATTGCCGACTTTTAAACAGGCAGGTGAAACATTGTCTTGGAAGTTTTCCTGGTCTTCTTTATATGAAAATCCGGCTCATGTCCTCCACGGCAGGGGGTTGCAGGAGGTGTTGGTATATGTGTGAAGTGCAGATCAGAGCTGGTGTGTGGTGTGAGACTGGGCTTTTCAAACCAGTAAAACATATTCAGATCCTCAGCCAGTTGTTAATCCTCCAGATCATGGGGCATTGTCTTTCTTGGAGATGTTCCTCAGACCTGTCCAGACTAATGGCTAAGAACTGTTTTTTAAGCTTTTCAGAGTATCTTCTTTTAGCCTCCTTTGTTAGTCTGTTTCTGGCTTGGTAATACAAGATTTTAACCCCACTTCTGTAAAAATCCTCTTTGGCCTGATAAAGCTGTTTGAGATTCCCATAATGGTCTCATTATTGAATGATACAAATGTTTTGATAGGAATGTGTATCCCCACAGAAAGTGTATTATTATGTATTATGTGAGCTCATCCAGATCGGTGGCTGCAGCTTCAAAAACACTCTAATCAGTGCAAACGAAGTAGGCTTATAAATCCCGCTCTGCTTTATTAGCCTTATTATAGGTTTAGCTGATCTCAGTTTCTACTTGGTTGGTATCAACCAGACAACTGATCAGAGAGCCCCAAAGCCGCAAATTGGACAGAGTGATATGCATTTTTTATTGCGGTGTGCTCCAGTATAATATCTCTGGTGGTAGATCTAACATGCTGTCTGAATTTTGGCAGTTCATGGGAGAGATTTGCTTTATTAAAAAATCCCCAAGAATGATTAAAAGAGAGTCACCTTTGATCCATTCTGTTTCAGCAGGCCCAACCAATGAAATGCTCCTTCACAGCCTGTAGGCTACTCAAACATTGGTTTCCTCTTAATGTCCATCTTTTTTTTCCAAAACAGAACCAAAATATCTTCTACTCTTAGTATTTCTGCCATTATATGATGTGGTAGAAGTATTAGCCTAAGAGTATAGTATGCAAGTTCCGAATTCAGCATCAGTAATGCATTGGAATCAAATGGAAGATTTGTTCACATAAATGATTCATTCATGAAGTAAATACCATTTAGAGGTACTTTTTAAGAAGAGATTATCAGGAAAAAAAATGTTTTATGCCTGCATTTGGTCATAATGCGATTAGTCTTAGCTATTCTTGGTTAATTTACGCAAAACCTTTCGGAAATTACCTCATCTTTCACGTGTAAACATGATGTCAATCTTTAAGTAGCATAGTTATCGCCAAAAATCGCTATTAAAGGTATTAGGAGATTTATGTGGATTATTGTGAGTCTATAGACTTTTCACAGCTGGAAATCACAGGGAAACACAGTAATGGGTCAATGGCCAGCCGATTACCAGTCTTTAGACTTTCAATGAGCGAGATAGTTGACGGGCAATCAAGCGCATTGTTGCGTTCATAGTGACATCTTGTGGTTAGTCTGATCAGAATGTCAACGAAGTTTAGAAATTCAGGATAGAAAGTTTAGTAGAGGTAATGTAAGGTAAACGCAAGCCTTATGGGACTTTTCCACTTACATCATTAGCACATCATTTTTTATTTGAGGATCGAAGTCTCTTGAGAACTTGTTTGTAAGCTTGTTGTTTGCGACTTTTTTGCCTTAGAGATACACTTGTGAAAATGAATTCTAGGTAATGAGCGCACATTATGTTGCACATTTGTTGCTATATGTAGGCTATTTTTTTCTTCTTAATAACTCCATTCCCTGTAAGTTTTAAGCTTAGTTCAATTTTGTGTTTTTTTTAGTGTGTTAGGCTATTTTATTTTCTAAATTGCTGCGATAAAACTGAATTGCCCAAAACTTCTGTTTTTGTTTCAAAAACACGTTTTTGTTGTGTATCTGATTCATCACTTGACCTTTATATGTATGTATGTATATATATAGGGCTGTTGATGCACATATCACTTTTTTATTAGCCAATATCTTTATAGCCTATTTCATTGCAATATTCATTAGGCTACTTTTACACTGCATAATTCTTAAGTGAATCTGTCTGCAATCTGGCATGTCTGCTGCTTTGACAATATTGTTGTTTAAAACAAATAAAGAAATGCAGGAATGAAGGAGGATAAAAATATAAAACTGCCGAATAAATGGGAAGAATTATGTTCTTCTTCAACTCAAATCAACAGGAGGAGCTCGCGCTTCAGATAGCGCTATTATTAATAGTGGACTCTACTAACCAGGGGTCTCTCTCTCCCTCCCTCTCTCTCTCTCTCTCGGGCTGTCGCGTTGTGTAGCGTTATAAAAGCCCGACTAGAGAACTGTGAGCGTGAGTCCTGTGCTGCTGAAATCGCAGACGTACACGGATACATACAGCACACGAGCACAGGGGTGAGTATAGGACCACTTTTAGCGGTGGTTGGTTATCTGCTGAATGACTCTGTTCATGCACCGCCTCATGTGACTGGAGTTCTAATGACAACGCGCTGGGAAGAGTTGGGGAGTTGTGCTGTTATTCATTCCATCCAATCCAACAAGTTGCTCAGGTCGCGTTGTGAATGATCTCAGTTTGTAGCCTATAACGGTGAGTCGCTCTTCCAACTTTACTGCAATTCACAATGACTCGCTCCAGCAGCAGTGTGGGAAATGTTAATGGTTTCCTGTTCTGTCAAGCGGTAATCTCGTCTTGGCATCCAATTCCTACATTTTATTATCTCAAAAGATGAAAGGATGTAATTGAACAGGGAACCGCTTTTCTGTGCATCACTGCACACTGGGAGCCGTGGCAGGGATCCAGAGAAAACAATTATAACTGTAAAGACATGGATTTGACAAAGCAAGACAAAATATAGGTTAATGACTAATAAATGTCAGGCATGAGATATGGAAAACAGAAGAACTGTAATGTACTCATTCATGTTGGTTGCATAGGCTACATCAATTAAGTAGCCTATTAAATACCTTTCTACAAAAATACTTTAATTTAAAGGCAAAACATTTGCTGCAAATTTCATGTCAGGCATAAGAAGACGTTTTTGGGCTTTCTCAATCTGACATGTAAAAAAAGTTGAAAATATGTGAAATTAAAAAAAAAAAAAAAACTTTAATGACCTTGACACCTTCCTGAAGGTCTGAAGGGGTCCTCTCTGTTTTATGGTGTCCGTGTCACATGAGAGTATAATGGCTTCCTGCGTGTTGGTTACATCACATTGACTTTGATTTGGTGGTCAGAAGTTTTTTTCTTATATTTTAATGCTATTTTATAATAACACTTAATCACTTTTAAAGAATTAATATTAAAAGATTATGAAAAAAGTTGGCCTTTTTAAAAAGATGTTTATAAAAGCCTTGCCTTGTTAGAGGTTACATAGGGAGAGATGAAAAATAGAAATTTTAGTTCAAGATTTTTCAAGGATTCCAACTGATCTCATTAAGACTTGTTTCAAATTATGATTAAAAAAAAATTCCATTGGCATTCCTTTAGAAATTATGGATGAGGGATCAAACCATTGAGACAGGTCTGTGACATTCTGTTAGACTGAGCCTTGTGCCTCACTTTTGTCTTTCTCTGCTTTATTTGTGATTGTTGTCTAGTCGAAAAGGTTACCTTGTCTATCAGAGCACAACAGAATTAGAAGAAAAATAGAAACAGCATAAAGAGAAAAGAATACGATGCAAGGACAGGAATAAAAGGTTTTGTTTTACAACTTCCTAAGTGCTTCCCAGACATAATATGCGTCTGTGAGCTTTTTATTGATCATGTGCCCAACTGATTTGTATGCACGGATACTAATGAAGTTGTAGATGTAACAATAGCGCGATTAGAAAGCCCAGCACAGCCTCGGTTTATAGAAACTTGAGAACATTTAAAATTACTGCTCTTCCTTAAAAGGTTTTGTTGTTCAGAGAGACTCATCGGCATAATTAGATTAATTTTGTTTTGTCGTGTTTACCAAGATGTATAGCCTAATAAAATTCTTATGTCCGTATTGATGTTCTGTGATGGAATGGCCTCTAGGATGTTAAGAGTTAAATGTAAATCATGTTACGTGTGATCTAATGTACGTGTTTATTAGAATGCTTGAGTTGTAGTTATGCCTTCAGGGGCTTACTGGCATTAACGAAAAAATGACAGGTTCTGACAAAGCAACTGATTTGTTGTAGTAAAATAGGATGACACTCTAGGGTAGACATGAAATTGCATGTCCTACTGAAAGCATTGATTTTGATAGGTCTGAACATATTTTTCACTGATGTTCCTTTCAAAATAATGTAAAGTCTCTTTATGTAAGATGAAGGCATGAAGGGAGATCAGTATGTAATAACACTAATCTAATCCTCCTGAGCACAGACTTGCAGCTCTAATTCGCGGTTGTTGTCCGGGCCATTGTGCCGGAAGGATAGGTGGTTTTCTCTTTCTGTTTTGGATGTGATTTCCTCTTCCAAGAGAAGGACATCTCTACATTCAGATGCCATGAATCGAGAAGGAGTTTCTGTTTTGTTGACCACTTTGCTCTCCGGTTTGCTGCTCCTTTGTGTTTTGGCACTGCTGTGTTTCTTCACCTGCAGACTAGCTTCAAGAGTACTGCCAACTGGAGCCCCACTGCGTTTTTGACCTAGCTTGTGAATGAGCCTCAAGTCATGGTAAAAACCTTGAACTAGTGGGGGGTGGCTAGAAGTTTACTGGTTCGACGTGCAGTGGTGTGTTGATTATAACACAGGAAACAAATGTTATAAATAACTTCCATTTATGGTTGGTTGTTGGCCTCCTCTTGATTTTTAGGGTAGTGAATTGTTTTATAATAAAATACCAAAGGCTTTGGTCTCTCTCTTTAAACGTAACCATACCTTGAAACCTGATTCGTGGATTAATTGCTATGTTTAAACTTCTTAGAGTGAAAGTTTATCATTTGCATGTTTTTTTATGTCATAAGTGAACTTAAAGAGTTGAGAAAGAAATCAAATGCGTATCATTATATTAGATTCAATCAATAGGGCTTAAAGTGACAGCAGCCTATTAATATCAGCTGCTAAGTCTTTATTGTTAATCAAACAACAAAACACATCTTTAAAAGGATAGTTCAATTTGAAATTAATTTTTGATGTGTTTTAGCTTACCTCAAGGGCATCCAAGATGTGGGTGTCTTTGTTTCCACCACAGTATTTTCAATTTTGATATTTTTAGGTCAAACCGTTCTTGTCTGTCAGTCATATAATGGAGACCTATGGGGTCCTCCTCAAAGAGCATGCACAGAGAAGTCCAAATTAAACATGATTTAATGACTCGTAAATGTAAGTACACATTGATGGTCTAAGACACGAAACGAGCGGTTTGTGGGAGAAAACGAACAGTATTTATATCATTTTTACCTCTTGTAATAACACAGCCACGTCCAAGTACTCTGAGGGCGCTTCTGTCTATTTTTTATTCTGTCTATGATTAATCTATCTATTTTTAATTTATACAATTTACACACTTTTACTGAATATTTACTTGTCTTTGATAATGTTTCATTTTTAAAAACAAAATTTTTGCTGTGGTATTGATGTACTACTTAAAGTGGGCTTTACGTAGGCTAATAAATGAAAAGTAAACACCCATTACCTCAATTTTTTTGCAGATCCACTAAATTATCCGACCCTTGACTCGTAAACTGTCCGAACCACAAGTTTATTGATCCTGTGCACCGCTATTAAAACCTGTCTCTAAACTTTTTTTGCAATACAACTTAAACACAGTAAGTAGCCTTGTATACTGTGGAAATATAATTTTAAAAGAAACAGTGTAATAACAATTAACCATTTGTGTTTTCTATTCTAAGTTCTCTCCTCTTTGATGGGAGTCAAGTGTGTAAGTGATAAAATACTATAAAATACAGCTCCTAGTTAGACTTGATGAGTCTCCTGGTCATCACATCTGAGTTTCCTACAATACCTAACAATTTTAATGTAATTACATAGTAGTTAATGACACCTAATATAAAGTGTAAACCCTTTAGCTGTGCATTTCATCAATGCTTTACGTGGCTTTTTTCCAGCTGTAAGGCCGTCTAATTCGATCCAATGGCGGTATTCTATTAGAAGTAGAAGTCTCACGCGTGCTCTGTCTCGTGGCAAAGGGATTTTTAATTAAATGCAATACATTTCATCTTACTACTAACTCATAATTTCATCTGACTCCATAAATGAAAAGGTTTTTCAATGATATCTGTGCATCATTAAATTTATGTGAATGTTTGACTATTCCTTTTAACTCTAATAAAAATAAAGTCAAAGTCTGGAACACACCAAGCCAATGGTCGGTCGACTAAGTCTTCTCGGTGTGTTCCGCACGGTTCCGTGCCATCGGCTGAAATTCGTAGTCAACCAGTTTTTCCGGCCTTACAACACCATGTGGTCATGGGCAATGTATAGGTTGATTGAGGCTTTGATGTTGATTGATGTTTTCTGTGCAATGACTAAAGAACCCCTTCAAAAGGATGTGAAGTAAGCTGAGGAATTGTGTGTTCGTAATAGAAATCGTGCGGTCCTGTGCCTTAGAACCGAGGTGTCCAGTTAATCAGCTTTGTCATGGCTATTAAAGCACTGTGTGCAATGGCACTCAATCCCATTAAAGTGACCTTGACTAAAGAGTAGAAGACAGAGAGGTTTAATACTAATGCAGGTATGGACCTTTACTCAAATTATTGTTCAAATATGCCACTAAATGATTGTTTGTATTAGTTTTCGTGAGATGCATCCCCAGCTGAAGCAATCGGCCCTCTTATTTCAGTTGTTTTCACACATGAATATAATATTATAATGGAAAAAAAACAAGTCTTGGGATGGTAAATAGTTGTTTTCTGTGCTTAAAGATGAAGTGTGTCATTTCTGTCGCCAAATGTAACGACAACAATAATGATTGTTTTCAAATCAGGGAGGTCTATAATAGCTGGAAAAAGGAAGCTCCACCCCAAACTCACGGCATTGCTTAAGCCGATGTTATTATGTTAGACCGTTCTAACAAATACACGGACACAGAGCTTACTTTAAGCTTAAATTGGGAAAAGAAGACACATTTTAGCATTGACTAAAACTTTTTCTTTCACTGCAGATTTTAGAGTCTTCTGAGATCCTTGGAACGTGAGTTATTCTGCAAACAGTGACAAAATGAAGGTCGCTGCACTTCTTATCGTCGGTTGCCTGGTTTGGGAAGGTTTGGCAAAGCCTCAGTTTCCAGGTCAGTTAAGATACAATTGTTTATTGTTCTTTTGCCTGTATTAGATAAGACAATTGCATACTTTTCTCTGCAAAAAGCATTTTGTCTCTTTGAAAATAAATAGGATGCTCATTATAAACTTGGTACTAAATCCTGTTCTTGAAGATTTAACTTCTGGGAAAGTGTACCTCCAACCCAAATCAAATACACCTGAACCAGCTAGTCAAGATCTTCTACAAACACTTGTATTGGATACGATTTAGAATGAAACTTTGGAACAGGAATGAGCCCTGTTAAACTATATGCCATATAGTTTGCTTGTAGTGTCTTTGATTCATAGAGTCTTGGCGTTACGCTGTTTATGAAGCAGCACTCATCTGACACTATCTCAGGCCAGGTTTATCAAACTGAAGGTTTATTAGTCTTCTTTTTGACCTTGCTCCAAGTTTGGGCATTGGCATAGAATAAAACTAATTTCAAATGTACATTAGCTTCTATAAGAAGATTGGACCCTCGGGTCAGATGGTCCCAGATACGTTCATTTTCGTGATTGTTGGTTTAAGAAGCTTATGTGGACAGAAGATATGCATAAAATAGAAATTCAGTGGTTGTCCTGTAGCTCATTTTAGTTTAGAGAAAGATAGCGTACTCATCATCCCTCAAGGCCATTGTCATTATCTTGTTTTGCAGGAGCACCTAGCTTTGCTGATTTTGTGTTATTATTTGTGGGCAAACATGTAAACATGTTTTCTTACGGCTTGTAGAACAAGAGAAGGATCCTGATTTCTGGAAGGGTTGGGCTCAGCGCACACTGAAAAATGCTTTGGCCCTCCAAGAGCTCAACAAGAACGTTGCCAAGAACGTCATTCTTTTTCTTGGTGATGGTAAGTCACGCCGTTCATGGATCCTTGTGGATTTTTACCATGAGATATTTGTCAGGTTCTAAATTATGGACCGTAAGTTGAAAATAATTAAAATTTTTGTTCTTTTAAACAATATCAATCTACTTTGCTTTTGATTTTTTTTTTTCAAACAAGTCTTGAAAACTGTTGCAATACTAGGTCTAACGAAAAGAGTTAAATATTTTTAAAAGCACCACTACAGTGGATGAACCTGACTCAAAATTAAGCATTAACACGGGTAGTGATGGATATCAAGTTAATGAGAAATAAGCTAATTAACCACAGTTGATGTCAGGTTGAATGTCAGGTTTCTTCTGGACAAATTTGAAAGCGCAATGCGTATCAAAGTGAGCTTATGTAAATTAACAATAGAAATTATCATATTTATTGTAGCTTATTGTACACCACATCCATATGAAAGGAAAGCAATGCTGGTATAAAACACCTGAGTTTACAAAACCTAAAAAGTATATCTTATGAGCCCTCAGTTCAAGCAATGTCATGTTGGTTTATTTCAGTGCTGTCCACCTAAGCAATAAAACCATACTAGCTACAAAATGGATGATTTCACATACGAGATTTTCTAGAAGCGACAGTTGAAATGGAGATACGAGAAGATTTTGATCAGTTGACCTGTTGGTTCATGCATTAAGATTATTAAAACGACAATGTGACTTATGAATTTCTGGGAGGTCAGCCAACCAAGTTCAGAGAAGACTTCTGAATTTTCATATAGGTTTTGTAATTCTGTAGATGATATAAATCCTTTGATGTTAAGTTCATTCAAGGATTTACTTCAAATAATACTTTAGAAGGATTGACACACTGTGTGCATTTCATTCAGTAAAAAATAACATATTAAAAGAGCCATTTGTTCATGAATTGGTCTACACTGGTAGCACTGTTACAGTATGTGCCCACAAGGACAACTCAATAAAAACGTTTATTGCCATTATTTTGCAGTACACAGTCTTTTCATCTCATCACATTCAATTCAGACAGCAAACATGGATCAAATATGACGTAATTTACCGGTTGACTGTGAAAATGCTGGCAAGATCGATCTTGGGCTTTTAAGAGTCAATATCATTCAAATGAAGAATTGGAAATTGATTACTTGTTTTTCTAGTTCTAGTTTAAAGTTATGAAGATTGCTTGGAATATATTTTATATAAGTTGTCAAGGTAAATCAATAATCGGTTGCATAATCACTTAGACTACTTAGATTTAATTGCTCTTTTTTTAGTTCAGAGTATTTCAGATACGCTTTCAATTCATAATTGCAACTCAAAACCACACAACCCGCATATTGCATTAACACATTGCGCTAAATGCATTTTGTGTGATATTTTATAATTTCATTTTGAGCGTTCTACAAGTATAAGAATGGAAGAACTCTTTTCAATGGGATTGAACATTTCTTCTTATTCAGTTTTGTACAGTTCAGCAAGCTTGAGACTTTTAACTCTACTCTAATTTTGTCCTCGAGCTTTTAAGAATAGCAGGTGGTTAAATGACAAGTGGTCATTTCATCTCACTTTTCTGAATAAACTTCAAGAATTCATTTGAGAATGGCTTGTTCCTTTCTCCGGTAATATCAGACCATGTTATTCATTAAAGATGGTGCTTGAAGGAAAGCATCATTTTTTGTTTGTTTTAATCATGGCAACTTTTGTTGTTGGTAGGTATGGGTGTATCTACAGTCACAGCAGCACGGATTCTAAAAGGTCAAATGAGTGGACAGAGTGGTGAGGAAACACAACTGGAGATGGACAAATTCCCCTATGTTGCCCTCTCTAAGGTACATCCCTTGTGTTGTAATCCCATCATGCCATTCCTTTGTGTTCATAATCCATGCAGTCGCCCACCCCGGGTCACAGAGAACAGATATAAATCATAGTTTGATTCTGTCAGGGTTCTGTCACATCTGTTTGGTTGATCTCGTTTGTTGAGAGAGCTCTGACATTCCCGGTTTGTCATGTATTTGTGTTTAGTCTGTCAATTGGCTTTATGCACAGCTCCACTATAACTCCACTCAAAATATAATAATAGAATGCTAAATAAACAATTATAGAACTATACTAAGTGCTCTGCTGAAATAATCCCTTCAGCGAATAAAATTGTGCATGTTTTTTCCCCCAGACATATAACACCGATGCTCAGGTACCAGACAGTGCAGGCACTGCCACGGCATATCTGTGTGGGGTCAAAGCCAACGAGGGAACGGTTGGAGTGAGCGCAGCATCTGTAAAATCCCAGTGCAACACCACTCAGGGGAACGAGGTCACCTCCATTCTTAAATGGGCCAAAGACTCGGGTGAGATGCTCTATCGAATCCTCTCATACAGCCTCATCCTCTCTGTCCCGACTTCTATTGTAATTAGAATATAGATGGGATATTTCTGGTCTCATTTTTTAGCTAACAATCCATTAGCTTATTTTTGCATGAGAGAAACAAAGGTGACACTTGCACAAAAAAACAGTTTTCAGATTTCAGAAAGTGGAAAACACGTCCTTATCTGAAGCAAGAGGAATAAATCAGAAGGGTGACAGTTTGACTGAGCGCGGCACGCAGGCGGCTTTCTCATATTTTATTCTCATGTTGAAAATAAAAACAAATGAAGCGTTTTATAAGATGGAAGTCCTCCGCCGAAGGTAGAGGTGAACGTAGCCGAGTGGAATTTGCTCAACATGACCAGAATAAACATTTTAAAATCCAGCTGAGAGGTTTCAAATGCGGATGGTCTAATCAGTGTCAAACTGATAACCTGATTTGATGTGAGTACAGGGGAAAATGCTCTCTCACTTGAGTGCTTGTGTTCAGAGAATGCATTAAAATAGTGTGCCGTAGAACTGCTTGACCTTAGCCAGACAACATGGCTTTAAATCAACTGTTTCCTTGTCCAGTACAACATTTCTAGGCTGATGCAGTGCATACTTTAGTTAGTTTTCTGCCAGTCCGTCTGTTGATTTAGTAATCAACTAGAATATAGATATAGAGATGGACATGTCTCTACTGGAACAATTAACAGTTGCACCTATCTGTATTTTTCCTCAGGCAAATCAGTGGGAATCGTCACAACAACACGAGTGAATCATGCCACACCGAGTGCCGCGTATGCCCACTGTGTAGATCGGGACTGGTATTCAGATGGGGAGATGCCAGCAGAAGCGCTTCAGAGTGGATGCAAAGACATTGCCAGACAACTCTTTGAAAATATCCCTGACATTAATGTGAGTTTTTATATATTTTTATATTTATATATAGTTTTTATATTTTTATATATTTCTATATTTATATATATATACATATTTTAAAATCATTATTTATTATATAATGATATATTAATAATAATAAATAACTATTATTATTTTTGTTACATAATATTTATAAAATATTTAAACTACTAATTACTAATTATTTTATCTCCACACATTTTAATAGTGCAGAATCTTAAATATTTCTACTGTATTTAACATCATAATGTGTTTACATTTAAACTATTTTCTAATCGCAGTGCGTACAATAAAAATGTGACGTTTTTTTTCTTTTTGGATTGGCAGGTAATTATGGGGGGTGGGCGGAAATATATGTACCCCAAAAACACACCAGATGTGGAATACCCAGGAGACAAGAAACACAACGGTACACGCAAAGATGGCAGAAACCTTGTGGGGGAGTGGATTGACAGAATGAAGGATAAGGTAAAAGATGAAACAAGGGGAAAACAGTCACTTCATTCCATCTTTTCATTTATAATGTCATGTTCAATTCCTTTCAGAAAACCATTCCACGCTATGCTTCTGCTGACAAGTCTTTTTTTCATTTTCTCTCTGTGTTTGCCTGACTCCGGCAGTGTATTTGTGCTTTTTTGATGATGCCCTCTTTATTGACTTCCCCGAATCTGATCTGAAGCTCTTGAGGCCTCTAAAGCAGGCTTTACAGCTGTGCATTGCACTTAATAACAGATGAAGACAATTTTTACTTGCTGTGAGACTGGATTACAGAGATTTGGTTGCAAGATATTGAATCATAGCTTTGTCATACATTCTATAAAGCATCTAAATAAAAGAGGTCATCGCTGTTTCTCTAACCTATTTGTTGTTTCTCTCTGAACCTTTGTGCAATCAGAGAGGTTACTATGTTTGGAACAAGAAGGATCTCCTTTCCCTGAATCCTAATAATGTGGATTATTTGTTGGGTGAGTTTCATTAACATTCTGGTTGTGACCTTTTTTTGAGTTTAGTGACACTTTATTTAAAGGTGACTTAGTTACACATTACTGCATGTATTTACTATAGTAATAACAGTAAATTAAGCATAATTACAAGTAACTAACCCTAACACTTACCATAACACTATAGTAAGTACATGTAGTTAATTACTTGTTACACTTGTACAGTGTTGCAGTGTAATTATATATAAGTACTGAGTAATATTAATTAACAACATGTACTTTTCTATTGGGTTAGGGTTGGATTAAGGTTAGTTGTATGTAATTATGCACAATTTTCTGTTATTTCTATGTTAAGTACATGTAACAAGGACACTATAAAATAAAGTGTAATTCCTGCTCTATTTGCGTTGCAGGTCTGTTTGAGCCAGCAGACCTGTCCTATGAGCTTGAGAGAAACAAAGAAACCGACCCTTCCCTCACTGAGATGGTAGACGTGGCCATTAAGATCCTGAAAAAAAATGAACGAGGGTTCTACTTGCTGGTGGAAGGTAAAATATAGTGTACATCACTATTCATTAGACCGCCGATGTGCAACGGAAGGTCATTTTAACATCTAATTAAACTAGTATCAATTTGGCTTTTTTTAGTGCTGCTGGGGAAGCTACTCTTTAAACGACTCTGAAAAGTTGTGCTCAAAAGTTTACACAACCTTGAGTCTTAATACTGTGCCATTTTTTTGTTTTGTGATGGTTGTTCTTGAGTCCCTAGTTTGTGAGCTGTTAAACTGCCCAATGTTCTGCAGGAAACAGAAATTTTCTGCAAAGTCTTCATTTTTCAGCATATTTTACATATTTCAAGCCTTTCCAGCTGTTACTGTACGATTTTGAAATCCATCTTTTCACACCGACTCAAGGGACTCAAACACTACTATTTAAAAAGATTAAAAAATTCACTGATGCCCCAGAAGGAGAAACTATGCATTAAATTGTAATTAATTTGTATTTCGGGAAACATGTAACCATTTTCTGGTGCTTCCGAAGGCCAGTACTAAATGGAAAAAAATATATTTAAACAAAATATGAACAATTTGGTCATCTTCATCCTGTTCAAAAGTTTTCACCCCCTGCTTAATACATTGTGTTATATATATATATATATATATATATATATATATATATGTTTGTGTGTGTTAATTAAATATTTAACTATATTACCAGTTAAAAAATGTATTTAGGAAACGTAGTATTTATGTAGCATGAAAACAGCAAAGACGATGATCAAAAAAGATCCAAAAAATTAAAATAGAAAAAAGAAAGAAAAATAAAACACTTCACAGCTACACAAATCTATGTAACTAAACTACAAACAGTATAAACTGCAGTATTTAAATATTAATCTCATTAAACATTTGGATGGTGACAGAGTTGAATTAATTAATTTGATGATTGCCTCGTATTGCTCGTAGAAATGCAACGTGACAACCACTCTTGCAAATTCAACCACTTATTAATCAAATTAAAGTGAAATTAAAATGAATTTTAAAAGCTGCACCATAACAGCTCAGCAGCTGTCAGGTGTTGGCACTATAAAAACCCTTTCCTCTACTGAAGTGAAAGATATTTACAGAATGAATGCATCTTTATATGAGACCTCTGACCGGGTTGTCCGATGACAGGTGGGCGCATTGACCACGGACACCACGAGGGCAAAGCGAAGCAGGCCTTACACGAGGCCGTGGAAATGGATCGGGCCATTACTCGAGCTGGCCTCCTCACCAGCGTTTATGACACACTAACCGTCGTCACGGCTGATCACTCTCATGTCTTCAGCTTTGGAGGCTACACACCTCGGGGAAACTCAATCTTTGGTAGGCAATGAAGGCTCAAGGCATGTTGGGAGCACTTTAATTACAGAGTGATTTCTTGGTGATTCATGCCCCAGACTCAGTGCTTTCAATATCTTTTCCACAGGTTTGGCCCCCATGTTGAGTGATATTGACCAGAAGCCCTTCACATCCATTTTGTATGGAAATGGCCCAGGGTTCAAGATGGTTAACGGCTCTAGAGAAAATGTCTCAACTGTGGACTACGGTAAGTAATTACAAAGTAATTACAGGTTTATCGCTTCCTGGTTCTGCCTGGGGATCTACTTTTGGGAGATTTGGAATGCTGCACTCTAAAACATGCTGGGTTGTTTTAACCCAACTTTGGGTCAAATATGGACAAACCCAGACATTAGGTTACATTTAATTACATTTTTAACCAAACGTTTGGGTTTGTCCATATTTGTTCAAAGTTGTATTATAACAACCCAGCGTTTTTGGAGTGTGGGTTCCCTTTCAGTCGGTCACGTTCAACGTCACATCTCCTTTACTTTCTTTAGGGAATGAGGGTTACATAAATAACCTTTAAAGGGATCCTCCACTTTTTTTGGAAATAGGCTCATTTTAACACTCCCCCAGAGTTAAACAGTTTGGTTTTACCGTTTTTGAATCCATTCAGCCGATTTTCTGATATTTAGAAGAATATCAGTAACCAGACAGTTTCTGGTCTCATTGACTTCCATAGTATATATATTTTTTCGTACTATGGAAGTCAATGAGACCAGAAACTGCCTCGTTACTGATATTCTTCTATCAGAAAATCAGCTGAATGTATTTGAAAACGATGAAACTCAACTGTTTAACTCCAAAACATTTCCAAAAAAAGTGGAGTATCCCTTTAAATTGTTTTATGGCATGTTACATAGCCACTAAAACATAATGTAAAAAGCCTATGATGATGTACATTCCATAATGTAATCTTGATGGATTGAAATGCTTACGATTCATCAAACTGCCTTGATGAAGACAAGAGGCTTCATTCACAAACATTAAAAAAATCGTACAACTTTAAGCTTTTGAACGGTAGCTTACATTATATTTTACATAATTTGATGTAATATGTTTTAATGTGAGACTTGTTGAATGGAACGGATCGGCAGTGCTCTCTGAAACAGTGTCAACTCTACTGTAACAGCGCCCTGAATGTCAAACTCAGTGGTAGAGAATGATGATAAAGTGAATCTGTTGGTTCTCACCACACATTTTTCTTCCTCTTCCTCTGTTTGACAAGCCATAGAATTATGGCTATTGTTCTGGTTTGGTCTTTCTTTTGTCTCATTTTCTTCCCCATCACTCTCTCTCTCTCCCTGTTTGTCTCATTACTATTCCACAGCATAGGCTTGACTCTTTCAATTTCTATTTTCACTGATAAAACACAATCCAAAAACATTGAAGAAACATTCATTGTCATCCCTACTGTTGACACTCTTCTGGGGATGTCAAATATTCCCGAACAAAGACGAACGGAACTGTACCAATTTTTTTTTTGTATCTGTTGTTCTCCGAGTATTGACAAGTAAACAGAAATATAGAAAACTCACTGCTTTATTTTTTTTCTGTATTACTTACTGTTTATTATTCTTTAGTTTATTATTTAGTTAGCTAATACTCATATTAATACATTGACCTTATTATAATTTAATTTGAATTTAACATAACATGTATCTTAATTACTGACATATTTAAATAAATGAGTGTTTTATTCAATACTAATTTATTATTAATTGGAATTTAGTTTTAATTATTGAGAAATACTTTCAGTATACATGCTGTTGTTTTCATTTTAAAATATTAAACTTAATATTAATCGGAATTTTATAACATAATTTATTTCTCTTAATCATTGAAAATTTCATTTAATTTTGATTTGATAATATTCATGTTACTATTTAACTAAACTAAGGTGTTTCATAAATATTAAAGTTTTAATATAAATATATAATTATTCATTTATTTCTCTTAATAGCAAGTAGCCTGAAAGCTTCTCATTTAATTGTAATTTTTTAATATTCATATTAATATTTAACTAAATGTAAACTGTTCTTATTAAGTATTAGATTAATTGTAAATTAATTTTAATATGATATTAAGATTAATTTGAACAAATTACAATAAAAAAAAAAACTTTCCTTTCTTCTGCCTTACAGAGCATAACAACTATCTGGCTCAATCTGCCGTTCCCTTGCGCTCCGAGACTCATGGGGGTGAAGACGTGGCCATCTTCTCCAAAGGCCCCATGGCTCATCTTCTTCATGGAGTCCAGGAGCAGCATTACATTCCCCACGTCATGGCCTACGCCGCTTGCATCGGCCAAAACAAAGACCACTGCGATGAAAACTCCGGCTCCTCCTCTCTCAGCCACATCTCCCCTGTGCTAGCCGTTCTTCTCTCAGTTACATGGCTTCTGTGCTGACCACTCTTCTTCAGATCATCTCTTATCCTACCGTGATTAGATCAAGAGCTGATTCTCTCAAGTGGAGTTTATGATTTTTTTTATATGTGATTCGTTTTTAAAGCATTTATCAACTTCAGGACCAATGTGTGGGCATTTTGAAGAGACCAATATGAAGAGACTCTGTTGCAATAATGGAAACAAATTGTAAAACGTGGTTAATTCCTTTTACTTGCCATTCGAGTGATATCACACAAGTAAGATTGCTGGTGTACTGAATATCAGAACTGCTGTGATTCAGTACAGAAGTGCAAATGTGAGTGTGACATTGCTGTTCTCTAAAGAACATATTAATGAATAATTTAGATCAAATCTGGCCAGCAAAAATACTTCAGAAGGACGCCAAAAAAATATCACGCTTTCTGTGTCGCAAGGCAACATGCAGATCGACCGTCTGTCTGTGGAACGAATTGTTGTTTACCAAGCTCACATTACAGCATTTTAACTCTGAAATTTTGTGAGGTCTGCTGTCACATGAGATCATTTTTTTTTTCTTGAAAGAAATGAATGTTTATTCAGCAAGGATGCATTAAAATGATCAAACGTGTCATAGAGCGTGGCAAAAAGTGACAAAAATATTTATACTTGAGTAAAAGCTTTTTTTTACTTTCTATTCGTCAAAGAATCCCCAAAAAAGTATCATAGTTTCGACTAAAATATAAAACTGCACTACTGTTTTCAACATTGATAATAAGCAATGTTTCTTAAGAACTAAATCTGCATATTAGATTGATTTCTGAAGGATTCCATGACAGGAATAAATTGCATTGTGAAGTATACAAAAATAGAAAACCGCTATTTTAAAGCTGAACCAATATTTCACAATAATACGCCCTAGTGTGGTGTGTGAAACTGGTTTATGTGTGTGTGTAAATGAGATGCAGGTGTGTGTAATCAGCACAGTGCAGGTGTATGGTGTTTGGGATAATCAGTCAAGGGAGGTGCATGATGGGAAATGTAGTCTGTGATAATCCAGGGAGTGTGTGACTAATCGTGACAACTATGGCTGTGTCCAAAATCTCTACTCTAACCACTACTCCCTACCCCCTATATAGGCTAATAGCACTATATAGTGAGCTCACCAGCATAATAGAAACACCCCTTTCGGACACTACTCGATCGTCTCTCAGCGCCCCTAGGAAGTAGAGCACAATATAATGAGCTCACCAGCATAATAGAAACACCACTTTTGGACACTACTCGATCGTCTCTCGACGCCCCTAGCCCCTATGTAGGGGGTAGGGAGTAGAGCACTATATAGTGAGCTCACCAGCATAATAGAAACACCAATTTCGGACACTACTCGATCATTCTCGGCACCCCTAGGAAGTAGAGCACTATATAGTGAGCTAACCAGCATAATAGAAACACCACTTTCGGACACTACTCGATCATCTCTCGGCGCCCCTAGGAAGTAGAGCACTTTATAGTGAGCTCACCAGCATAATAGAAACACCACATTCGGACACTACTCGATTGTCTCTCGGCGCCCCTACCCCCTATGTAGGGGGTAGGGAGTAGGGTACTATATAATGAGCTAACCAGCATAATAGAAACACCACTTTCGGACACTACTCGATCATCTCTCGGCGCCCCTAGGAAGTAGAGCACTATATAGTGAGCTCACCAGCATTATAGAAACACCACATTCGGACACTACTCGATCGTCTCTCGGCGCCCCTACCCCCTATGTAGGGGGTAGGGAGTAGGGTACTATATAATGAGCTAACCAGCATAATAGAAACACCACTTTCGGACACTACTCGATCATCTCTCGGCGCCCCTAGGAAGTAGAGCACTATATAGTGACCTCACCAGCATAATAGAAACACCACTTTCGGACACTACTCGATCGTCTATCGGCGCCGTTGATTACGTCATTGCTTTCGCCCGTCCGTTTTTTAACGATCAGCGCAATGTATGATGGTATGTAGGGCTTGGGTTAGTGACCATCGGTTGTACACTACTTTTCAAAATGCATTCTGGGATACATTGAGTGGACTATATAGCCTAATCATCACTATACATTCAGACAGCACTACAAAAATATAGCATAGTGAGTAGTGGGAGATTTCGGACACAGCCTATGTCTGTTTAGGAGCTCCATATTTTTGACTCTATTTTTGATTAAATAAATGCAGCCTTGTTGATCATAAGAGACTTTCAAAAACACCGACCCCAAAATTTTGAACGGTAGTGTTTGTCAACACTAGAAGACTAGAAGAGTTTGACATTTGTGTAGTGTGAGCTTTGATATTGGTTGCCTAAAAAGTAGATTTTTGTAATGATTAGAAGTATAAATAGAAGTAATTACAGTCTGCTTATTAAAGAAAGATTTTGTTACATATCAGGTCTAATGCGAAAATGACTCAAAGGCTTTTTTCATTCAGCATTTTATAATTTTTTTCCTACATTTGAAATCAAATACAATCTACCTCACTGGCATGTGATGTCTTGCATTACATCCTGCTGTGAAGACCAGTTCAAAAACTCCAACAAAAGCAAGTCACTCACTTGAGCAACTATTACTATATTGACAAAGGACTCAAGCCACGTTTTTGTTATAGGAATCCATTGTATGCAAAACAATGTACATTTAAATCCATTGGAAATGCTTGATTTATTATATTGATTGATCTGAAACATTTCTGTATCTGTAACATGTTTGATGATCATCAGACCAAATGTGGTGTATATTTTTGAAACACTGTTTATCTTTCATGTTTTCACATTTTATAGAAATCAGAATCTGAATGGGGGTGCAATCGTTGTTTGTTTGTTTATAGCAGTCTGTGAGTCTCTATGAATGTTGGCAGTTCATGAACATCCATAAAACATATGGATTTTAAGTAAATGTGAGTTTATATTCCTTGGCTCTGGAGATACAAGAAAGATTTCACAATAAAGGAAAAAATGTGTTGGGAAAAAGACTTTTGCATGGGTCATTTTGTTTTAGGAGGCCTTCACTGATGTGGTTTTAGTGAAACACATTGAGTTCAGCCGCAGTAAATGGCTCTTAGTGAGCAATACGGTCATGGAGTCAAACTAACATTGACATTTAGACATGAGGATCTATGCTGATAGTTTAGCAAATCTACCTACTGTCATCACATTTAAAAACAAAAACTTTTGGGAAAGAATATTATGATATACTGTGACCACAGTGGTCAGATGCATTACCATAAAAACAACAATTATGCAGGACTGCAACAGATTTGTGGTAAAGCAAGTCAGTGGAAATCTATCCTGCAGCATGATTTAGAGATATAGATTATAACACACATATTTTTATCTTCTCATTTCTGTCCCAGAGTGTGACAAAGCAGCCAGACTCTCTCTCGATCAGCCTGCTGCTTTAATGAGGGAATGTGATATTTGGATTTGATGTCACCTTAGAGACTACCTATGGAAATGAGGAGATATCATGGCCCCAAACTCATCTTCTTTTAGCTTCTTTGCCCTCTGTCGGAGTCCCAGTCGAGTTGACTTTATCATCACACTAACCGTTTTGCATTACATGACAGTTTGCCAAAATTTTCCCCACCCCCCTCTCCAAGGCTAGTGGTTTATATAATGTACATATACGTATATCACCCTGACATTCAAATGCCAAAGCTGTTCATTTCCATAGGCTGAGAGCGCTAGTGTCCTTCTGCTGATAAAGAGCAGAGGGGATGTGGCGACTGCTGAAATGTTTTGTTGCTTGACCTTGAGAAATCTCAATTAAACTATTAGGTGAATATATAAAAAATATATAAATATACATTTATTTATAATACATAATTTATTATATATTAAAAGATGTATAATAATGTATATACAGTATATATACTAATATATAATATAACATATACATAATATATATACACACATACAGACATAATATATATATATATATATATATATTATATATATATACCATATGTACATATATTATGTATATATACAGCATATATATACACACACACACATACATAATTCATGTAATCTATAAATGTTTAATATATATATATATATATTTGATTCAATTATTATTGATAAAATTTATAATTGTTTAATATTTATTAATATTAATAATTATTAATAATGATTTATTCAACTAAAATATAATTATTATTAAATGCCAAAAAATACAAAATATTGCCAATAGTGCTTTAAAATTGATTAATTTGATTAATTGCATCTAACATAAAAGTTAGTAAATAATATTATTATATAGGCCTTATATATATATATATATATATATATATATATATATATATATATGTGTATATATATATATACATACATACACACACACACATATATATACTGTATATATACACATACATATATATATATATATATATATATATATATATATATATATATATATATATATATATATTCTTTCAATAAACTATGGCAAATAGTGGTACCAGCTCAATTAAGCTTTAGATTAAAAGGTTGACTTGTTTGGGACCAAATATGGATTTGTAGAAACTATTTATATTTTCCATAAAATATTTTTGGTAACACTTCATTTTAAAATGTCAGTGTTATGGTGTAATTATACATTTTAGTACTGAGTAATAATAAACTACATGTACTTAGGGTTAGGATGAAGGTTTGGGTTAGGGTTAATTGTAATTATGCGTGTAACATGCTTATCAATGACACTTTAAAATAAAGTGTAACCTATTTTTTGAATCATTTTTTTATTGTTTGATAATTCAACATTTGCATAGACGAATGCAAAGTACATTATTATGCTATGTTCATTTTATGATAAATGAGCCAATATTATTGAAACATATTGGATTTTGCTTCTAATGCTTAAAAAAAAAAAAAAAAAAAAAAAAAAAAAAACGTGGAATACCATTTTCGCAGAAGAGTGCCAGTTACAGATGACCCTGAAGAGAATTTGATCGTATCTTCAAAGCCTCTTTTGGAGCGGCAGTGATTGACAGTGAATCCATCAGAGGAAGTCTTTATCTGTGAGAGCCGGGAATGAGGGCACTGTCTGACACCTCACTAGCACGTGGCACCATTGCGACTTTATCTGCCTCTCGCTTTCTTTCTCTTCAAACTAACCTCTTCCCCAGAAAGGATCCTGTGTGAAAGACTGCGTCCTCTGCAGAGCTGATCTCATGATCTGTCTTTTTGAGAGGCCTGGCATAAGGTGTGCGTAACTGGGCTGAATAACTTCAGGAGGAAGGGGCTTGGGATGGACTCTTGCTCTCTTAGATCAAATCCAGGGAGCATTGCCAAGCTGACAGCCACTGGCTGTCCTCATAAAAGGAGTGCTGAGGCTGCAACAAGACAGTAATGCTCCCTTTTGCAAAACCCACATCCATCTTTAACCCCTATTGCTCTCTCCCTGACCTCTTACACAAGCCTTCAGAACGTAGAAGCAGTCATAAAGTGACAATGTGTCTCGAACAATGCATCTACTATTTCAGATCAAACAACATATTTGATCAAATGTGGGCTTTATTGTGGCTTAGCAAACCAAACACAGTAATTTTGTGTTCATACGTCAGAGAAACTTGTATAATAAACTGCTAACAGATCATCTGTTTTGATCTATTTTGGATTGCTTTATATGATATCCTGGTATGAGGAGTGGTGACGGATCCAGCTGGGTTTTGGTGGAGGTCATGAAGTATTTATTGAAAAAGAGGGCTTTTAAGTGTGTTGACAAAGCATTAGTATTGTACATATTGTGAGAGTTTCCCATAACTTATTAGCTTTTTATGTCATATAATCTTTTTGTCATTTTCTGTCATCTCTGTCCTCACCCAAAAGCTAATTTTCCATACACTGATGACATATTTTACAAGTAACATAGCTATAAACATATTAATAATGTTATTATAACATACAATGTTTTTAATGAATTAAATGAAGTTTTGATTATATTGGGTAACACTTTACAATAAGGTTCATTAGTTAAGATGAACTAAGAGTGAACAATACTTCTTCAGCATTTATTAAACTTAGTTAATATTAATTTCAACATTTACTAATAATTTATTTAAGTTATTTGTTAACAATAACAATAAAATGAACAAACAATGAACAGCTGTCTTTTATTTTATTAGCTAACATGAACAAATATGAATAAATACGGCAACAAATGTATTTCTCATTGTTGGTTCATGTTAGTTAATACATTAACTAATGTTAACTAATGAACCTTAGTGTAAAGTGTTACCGATATTATATATACATATATGAAATCGAATGTTATTTTAATAACAAATTATTACATTAAATTTTTCTTTTAGACTAAAAATATGAAACATGCATTCCAGATCCAGAAATAAAAGACAGATTCGATATATAAATAATTTCATTACATTTTCCATTAATAGATTCTGGATCAAATTCTGGGGTCTATATGAAATATTGATGATATTGTTCTCTTTATGATTTTGGGAAAGAAATGTCCACACGTTTGACAGCCACGGGGAATGTTCACAACACAAACAAGAATACTATCCTCTATCTATCCAGTGCCTTTTTCCTAAGAAAAGCCAATGAACTTACAAGTAGTAACATGCATGCAGTTCACAAATATTTGGCTGTCATTTTGTGATATATTATATTACAAAATTGTTTTCCAGAAGAAGTTGAGGTTGTTGCAGAAACAGGAATTCCTGGAAGAATTGACATACACTAATATCAGTGATCAAGCTTTAAAGGGGTCATCGGATGCCGATTTTCCACAAGTTGGTGTGAGGGTGTTTAAGAAAAAAATTGTAATATACTTATATAATATTCCTCAAAGTTGTGTAAAACGACACCCTTTTTATTTTTTTACTCAAAAACAGCTCTGTTCACAGTGACCTAGTTTCGGTGCATCTCTCTTCCATGGGGGTGTCAAATGGCTGAGGGCAGAAATATGCTAATACAGGACAGTCCGTCAGTGGTTGTGGGCGGAGCATGAGCATTATGACATCATAGTGCTCAGAAAATCCAAATGCCTTATGATATTGAGAGTGTTTAGACTTTTTTGAGGATTTAAAAAAGAGGAGTAAATGGATGATGGTTGTGTCCACAAAGACACATTTATATGCAAACACCATTTAAAACTGAATTTTGCATCCGATGACCCCTTTAATAATTGTTAAGACGATCTAGCCTGATATCTAAGAGCCTTTGGCATTAAATATCATCCATTCTCGCTCACATAATTTTTCATTTATACACGCGCACAGAATAACAAGTTCCGGCTTTCTGCAAAGCCCCGGGTGAGTTTTGCCTCAGTCTTTAAATTAATTGAGAAGGAGAACAGTTCTGCTTGGTCTCCCCCACATATTGCTTTGGTTTGTTCTTCATATGAGCTCAGCATAATGAGAATAATGAGCAGAAATAACCATAAATGAGTCCACAGATGAAAAAGACATCAAATTGATTGAACTGAACACTTCGGCCCATTCTAAAAACACGTTTTTGAGAGGATTCTATTAAAAGGCCAATTTAGTTTGTCAAATTATCTAGTGTTACAATACAAAATATGGTCATCTTCCAAGTTTATGCAGATGGAGGTTTTATATTTTATTTAAAACAAATATTTTCAACCCTGCATGTTTAAATGTAACCACACCACCATTGAATGTTTCTATTCACAAGCACAGTTTGCATTCAGTTGAATTAACACCACTGCTAAGATCAGTTTATTTGTGGAGAAACGTGTCTATAAAATGAAAACTTTTGCCATTACAGACTGTATTTCCCAGCATGATTTCAAGACACTATTCTGTTTTCTGTTCCTCCTAAATCCATCATCCCCAAACCCTGATCCTTCATGGTCTTTTCATTGCTTTTGCACCAAAAGCCACACGCTTGTAATAGTCATGACTTTTGAAAGACGGGGGAGTAAATCCTTCATTCACACACTAAGAAAAAAAGGTTCAATGTGTCCTTTTTGTGCCAAAAAAGGTTTTTATTATTACATTATCATTATTTACGAACTATTAAATTCATCAAATTGAATCAAAATAAAAATTGAATTAAAACAATCCATAAAATGATCGCATGAAAATCACCTGACAGTGACAGAATCCTGGTTTTATTTTTATTTTACTCAAGATGTAATACATCTTGGGTTCCTCTGACAGAGTCAGGGTCAAACACTTTCAGTTAGTGTTTACTGAACATTCAGTGTCCTGTGTCAAAGTTTCCTGTGTTGGTAGTACTTGTACTGCAGTTTTAACAATAACTCAATGTAGTTAAATTAGTACAGCTGTTTGCCATTGGTGTATTGGTGTCCATGCCACAAGTTAATGTTTGCACATATTTCTATGGTTTGAAACATAAATGCACAAACACAGGGAATGCATGCGGTTTCAGAATGAAAATATTTATCCATCTCATTTTTAACCCCTCTGTTTTAACCCTTTAATAGGCAATGGCATCACTTTCAGCATTGATATTACGTTAAAATTATTTTTGTACTCAACTCAACCTGACCCTGTTTGCAATGTTATTGGTAGCTAATAGCAAATTACTACAGTTTCATTCCAGGTAAAAGTCACTATAGGCTCTATATGGCATTTTTTAACAACCTGGATACTATGTTTTAAAGTTGTCCTAAAGCAGAAGATGCAATCGTATTTTATGAGTAAAACTGCTTCTCAAATGAGAAAAAAAAATGTTGAGCGACATTTGATTTGGATTTGACATACATTTTTTAAATAATGAAAAAAAAAAAAAATACTGCAATATTCCACTACGGACATACTAATACTTTGACATACAAATGACTTAAAATACAATTAATGAATAAATTAAAATGTATTAAAATACATTTCATAGTTTTGCTCTATGCAGTAAGCTAGTCTGATTTTATCTCTCAAATATATATATATCAGGTAATTTTATTCTGAGTGTGTCTATTAAAGGGTTAAGTGTGATGATTTGTTTTTGGCTGAGACTGTTCAATAACATTAGGTTTCTTTAAGGATGAAAAAATGTCAATAGTTAAAACAGGTTACATATTGACTTGTACGAGAGAGATAAAATGACAGAAATTAGGGTTTGCAGTAAAAGGACCACCAGACACACAGTGTGTCCCGTGCCCTGCGTGATAGAAAACAAATGTTCAAAAACAAAACAGGCCAGGGTATAAAACGTGTTCATTAGTCTCTCCCACAGTTCTCCAGTAACAGTACAGCTCCACTGAGACGTACAAAGGGCATCAATTTAATGCTTTTACAAACATTACACGCAGTAGACAGTCTTAATCACGAACAGCCCATTCTGGGAAATCAAAACTAAACACAAAATATGCCAGAGTGAAACTTTTTGGTTTAGACTGAGACGTCATTGTGTGGTTTGGGGTGACCATAATATTTAGCTCTTGACTCTATAACAATGTAAGGCCCATTTATGTATGGAAACGTACACAATGAAGTAAGGAACTTTGAGACCTTTCAAAGGAAATATGTTATCCAAAGGCTGTTAAACATTAATATTTTTGACAGATTGAGCTTTTGATGACAAAAGTTCATTTCACAGCCTTTTACTTATTTACTCAGTCTACAGTAGGTGATATGCCCATAATATGTGTAACTAACTTCATCCATAAAAAAATATTTAACACCCAAGTTTGTCATAAGATTTGGTGGCTTTCCTGTCCCGACCTTAACCACCAGGAAAAATACTCAAGTGTCAGAAAATATGTGTTTTTTTGTTTTTATTGAAGTGTTTTATTGTTCTTACATATGTAAGACAGTTATATTGAAAACCATTTTTTTATATATATATATATTGTAGAATATGCAATCCAAGATGCAAACCAGTACGTGAGACACCAACCTCACGGGAATTCGTACGAATTTTACGAGGTGGCTAATTCGTAACAATTCGAACGACCTCACTCGTACGAATTAGTACGATTTTTGTGAAATCGTACATATTTTACGAATTGGCCAATTCGTATTGACCTACCCCTAACCCCGCCCCTAAACATAACCGTCACGTGGGTTTAGGCAATTCGTACGAATTCGTACGAGTGAGGTCGTATGAATTAGTACGAATTAGCCACTTTTGAATCACTCGTACGAATTGGTCGTGAGATAGGGTAGGAGACACAGACACGTGCACTAATCAAAAACAATAACCGACACTGACACGAGAGGAACTTAAATACACAGAGTGAAGACAAGGTGAATTGGATGTGTGGTTTGGTTTCTATTTCTTTCTGAATAAATAAATAATTAAAATGATTGAGTTTCCAACTTAGCCCACTCACATACTCATGAAACGTGTCGAAACTCACAGCAGAAGTCAGGATGGAGTCTAAATCTACACTGCATCCATAACAGTTGTCAAACACTCTGAAGCCCTTACCACCCCCCCAAATGCTAAATGAAACAGTGCCAAGTCTTTTTCTCTTGACCAATTTATACCAAAAGAAGCTGGGGGCTTGGAATTACATTCCATAATGGTATCCAAGACATGTTACAACAATTACTAGTCCTCCACAGTTAAATCGTTAACAAAGAACCATGGTCAGATTGTGGCAATAAATGTCATGTATCAAAGCCAAGAATTCAATGCTTAATTCTTAAGCTCATTGTGTTTGAATCCAATCAGGTGTAGGAGGACATTTGAAATATGATCTTATTTAATTACATTTACCTACAGCATAAAATATTATTGAGGTTGCATTTTCCTGAGAAGTGGATAGGGTGTATCAATGCTCGGTCTTTGCAAGAATCATGATTAGGTGGAGTAGATGAGACGTTTCCCTTTTTATGATAAAATACTCATTCTGAAGGCTGACACATAAAATCAGACCAAAAAAGTGCCTGTTGTGGACATCATCTCTGTCACAAGATTCTTCCAACAACGATGATGCCTGATGTAAACGCCGTTTTTCATTAGATGACTGTAAATCTCATTACAGAATGCATAACAAACAGCCTTTCGGATTCATGTTGGCTGTCTTTGTTTCAAATGCATTGCGTAATTCTGCGTTAACCTGGTCGGTGAACCTGAATGATGTCCACTGAGTGACTGCCAAATTAAGGAGGACATAGGCCAGACTTCATTATTGTATCTTTATCTAAGAGCAGCAGGTTACTCTTGTACTGTTCAGTCATGGTAGCATTTTATGAAATTCCAGTGCAACATTAATGCATTCACATCAATTAATTAAAATTATGAGCTGTACAGTTACAACAATAGCACTATTATTTAAAGGAACAGTGCACCCAAAAATTCCAAATCTGTGTGACTTTCTTTCTCCTTTGGAACACGAAAGAACAGGCTCATTGGAAAAAAAAAAAAAAAACGTGCCTCTATTTTTAATCCGAACTTGTATCATGGGAATTCATTGCAGTTTCCAGTTGAAGTGATCATTAGAGGCAATTCAATGCCAATTTTTTTTTTTTTTTTTTCAAATTATGATTACAGAAGCATAATTTACTTTTGCACGGTTCCTTGCACAATACTATGTCATGAATTCAAAACACTTTTACGTAGGATTTATAAACTAATACATTTTGACGTTTTTGCATCACACAAGATGCATGTGGCTTTTGTAACTTGCTTCAGCAAATGCAAACATGCTTTATTTTCCATCTCACGTTTGCCTTTGTTACCATTATCGATTTAACCTTTTAGCGCCACTTATTAGCATTTCATTTCTGAACTGCCATGATAGGCTACGTAAAACAATTTGTGCAATAAAACGTTAGCAGATTCACATTGATCAGTATAACACGCTTTTAGCACTAGAAATTTCCCTTTGAAGTAAGACACTTTGCCAAACTGTCGTCGAACAGTTTGCCAAACTGTTTTTTTTAGCATGGGTTTTTCAAAAGATTATATTTTGAGGAAAAAGTGGGACTCAACAACAACAACAATACACTAAGATGTATTTCCCCAAAATATCTTTGTCACAGCTGTTTTGGGTCTCTTGCCTTTTTTTAATTCTCAGTCATGTTTCCTGTTTTTCCATGAGCTTCCCTTGCTCCTCATTTTATCCTGCCATGTGCTCCCATTGTGAATGTGTCATGTTCTGATTGGTTGTTTTGGTCATGTGTTCATCAGTTCTGTTTTGTCATTGGTTTATTGTCTTGATCATGCTCAGGTGTTCTTGTTAGTCATTAGTCTTTCACTGCACCCAAAATCAAATACTTACCTTTTAGGCTATGTTTACACGGAAACGATTCTGAAGAGAAAACGTTGCGTCATCACTTTTTATTCTGCGTTTAGACGAGCGTTTTGTGTGGGAAATCTGCATGCAAATGATGACGCAAAAGTGTGTGAAGTTCAATGTAGTATGCATTTCAGGCGGCTAGAAGTGCATTCTACAACAACACCAAGTCCACGCGCCTGCGTACAACCTCCATTGTCAAACAGACTTTTGCGTTTTTACCGTTTACACGGGAACGCGGCGGTGGAGCGTTTTTAAGATTTCCACTCAGGAGGGTGGTTTTACTTTTTTGCGTTTTTAAACCTCAAAAACGAAAGGCACATCCGATAAAATATTTTTACGTTTTCACCCGCGAGCGTTCTCGTGTAAACAGGGCCTTATATAGGATGCGAAAAAACAGTATCAATAGAGTTCTAAGTCTGAATTAAAGTCCCTGGGTTTTGAAGTGTGCATGCGATGGACACTTTACTATCCCATGAGGCCATGGGAGAGGATTTATGAACGGAGGTGAAGGGACAACCCTAGTGGTCAGAACAGTGTAAATGCAACCAAAACCAGAACCAAACATGCATAAAAACACCTTTTAAAAACCTACTGCAATATTTTTATTAAAAGTAAAATCTTTCAAATAAATTATCAAGTGTCTATATGTTCTTTTATCAGTCGTCAGGGCTCGTTTTGTTTGTTCTATGAGTGGCTCAGCTAAACAGGCCAATAAGAGATTGTTAACTACCATTATTCATTTTAATTATAATATCAAATTAAAACGTCTACAAATGTATAAAACTGATCAGAGATCAGGTAAAATGCACAGTTTCATGTTGATCTGTTCATTGATTCTCAGTGCCTCCTCATGATACATGGGTTGAAAAATCATCGCCCCAGCGGTGAACCATTGAAATGTCATTTTGAAAATAGTTATGACGTAATGAACGCTCATTTACTGAAATCACATGACTCTAGCAGTTTGATATATGCTCCGAAACAATATTCGTAAAGGTTTGAAGCTTCTTGAAGCAGTGTTTTGAAATTGCCATCACTACATGTAGGTCACATGGTAATGACAACAACATTGCAGTTGTAGTATGTCTGGATTACATTCATACACACATTCATCCTAGTACATACTTTAACGGTTGTGAATATAAAATTCAAATGTTGTACCTACTCAGAGTACATGATTTCAAATGAAGCTTTCATGTAGCTCTCATGTTTTCATTGTCTCTTTTCTAATTCCTGTGGCCACTGATGGGGATTGTTTCATATTCATGCTCAAGTCCAGTTCATGTATCAAGTCAAGCCAAGTCTTAGTTTACATTGTATCTGTTGGGATTTAATGTAAGCTACTGCACATGGGTTCAACTTTGCTCTCCTTTCAGTGGACTTTCATTACAATTTTCATTTGTTTTCCACAGAAGAAATAAGAAAAGTCACACAGCTTTGGAAAAAGTGGGTAAGTAAATGATTTTTGTTGTACTATCCCTTTAACAGTATGAATTGTGTGCTCAGATGGAACAATGAGAGATGACTAATACTGAGAGGTCAGTTTGAGGACCAAATTGAATTAACGCATGATGATTCAGTGCCACTTACAACCTCCACCTCCATTCTCATCATCTGACTGACCAAACACTTTTTCAAAGAAATCCTTGAACACCTTGCTCATGCTCAAAACTTCTTTCAGCAGTTGCCTCAGACAATCCAAGGACATTCTCTCTCAGTGACTACTGTATATGCTTGGCTTTGGCTTGTGCCTTCAAACAGCCCCTCAGTAAATCAGACGATAATTAACAGTCTCCAATCCCCTCTCCACTTCCATACTCTTCCATCTGCCCGTGAAATGGGATTATTAGTGGAACTCCAGAAAGCTACACAACCACCGGCAGCATACTGCCAGGGTCTCCGGGTGGAAATGGTATTTTTAGCACTTTTTCCAAAAGCCCAAACTTAGATGATTCAAAGATAAATTTTATAGCTTGAGAGGGAAAGAGTTTCCTTCCTTACAAACAATTTCCCCTCCTTATAGTGATACTGGACGCTATTCAGAGTGTCCCCGGTTCCTGTCAGTCTTCCAACAGTCAGTCAAAAAAAACCTTTGGTTTAGACTGGGTGAGGTGTTCATGTATCCACATAGGAACACAATGTGAGAAGCTCCTCTGTGTCGTGTAGCCCTTTAGCATCTAGCAAGAATAAAATTGGTCCCTGTTTGATTCATTTGTCTATCAGTCATCAGTTGAAGATACAGGCGCCTCAACCCCTGTGATGTGTGGCGGAAGCAGACAGAGCAGTGTAATACCATAACATTCTATACTAATAAACTTTATTAAGGAAGATGGGTCATATTTATAAACACACAATCGGCCAATAACATCCATGATGTCCTATAAATCCAATCATATTACTCAGAGATCAAACCTCAACATATTTGTCATACTAAGAAATATAGTAACAAGTAAGAGATGTGTGTGAGCAAACACATGCCCGCATCTTGAGTTTGAGTGTCCAGTGTGTCCAAGGTCTGGTTCTTGTTTTTTCTAGGTCTGTCCACGATGTGCATTTATAATTGTAAGTTACACATGGGCAGTCTAACACAACAACAGTCAAAAGTCAAAATAAAAAAAAATATTAATAGTCCCCTAGTCTTCTGTTTATGCATGTAGACTGGACAGGACTGTAATGTTTTGGAGGACAAACTCAGTAACTTGTTCAAATAGCCACACCATGTTCTTCAGCAAATAGCACCGTGCCAATTTGCCCTGTTTTATATTTACAAAGAGTAGGCCTGGTAGAAAATAAGGGTCAGTTCAGTTCAGAAATAGCTAAAAACAGTTTATGCTACATCGCCATGCAACAAAACACAGATAAAATCAACACAACATACTGTGTAGAGAGCCACTGCTGTGTTTATAACAAGGCTATACTGAACACAAATAGAAAGAGAGATATAATTGCATCTATTAATAATAATAATAATAATAATAATAATCAGATTTAGCTTTTCATTTTTGCTTTTAAAATATTGGGATGCCAATAGAACAAAATAACTGAGATTAATTTCATGATATTGTGTTACAATATCATCCATTCAGGATGCCAAACTAATAATATTAACAAAACACATGCACCTTTTTCAAACACATAATGTCACGTATTTCATCTCAAAAACAAGGAGTCAGTTTTCCACTGAAAGTAACTGAAAGGCGATTTGTGTGGGAGGGGATCAATAGCCTACATCAATCTCCCAAACTGCAGTAAAATAACACCTTATTCAAGAAGTTCAATATAAAGGTCTATACAACGCAGTAAAGGCAGATGATAAGTAACAGCAACAGAAATAACAGAAGCCTAAACAAGACTCCATCTGTCAACATTTCAGTAATACCCAGGACATTTCCCCTGTTCAGATACCACCAGCATGCCCAAGTCCAATGCCATTGTCAAAATAACAAACAGAAGTGTATATGGATCAGGACGAGCATGAGAATGTGATTTCTTTGGATTCTGTCAGATTTCAGGAACTGCATGTTTTCACAGCCAACCCGCCGCTGACTTTTGTCCTGGGTTTTTGTTTAGTTTTCTTTACCATATTATTCTGCTGTTGAAAGTTCACTTGCTCTGCTTGTTTGTATGCGTATATTGTTCTGAGTTAGATCATTGCAAGGAGCCAAGATCACAGCAGGTCAAACTAAGTTACAGTTCAAAAGACCCTTTTCTGAAAATGCCACCCACTGAGATGGACACAATGAGGTTGGGTTACGTGTATTTGGCCATAAACATGTTTGAGCAAAGGGATGTCCTTGAGTAACTTCTCATCAAGGAACCCCCTCTTTAAATTTATTGAAGATAACACCCAGCTAACAGTGAACGTTTTCAGAACTTTCGCTAACGTTCTGGCAAGGTTCTCAAAGTTATGAACAAACGTTGTTCTTTCAGAATGTTTGTTCAAAGTTGTCTGGTCTTTAATAATGTCATTAATATTTTAGTTCCTCTAGTTACATTTTTTTATGTATCAATATAGATTAAGTAACATTCCCATAATGTTTCCAAAATGATAAAGCGGAATGTTACTAGACTACGTGTTCCTAACTTAATGGAAATGTTCTTAAAATATATATATATATTTTTGCTGGACATCAAATAATATTGGAAGTTGTAAATAAAACAGAAAAGTTTCACATTTTACAAGAAAATGCTATTTCAGTCTTTTTTTTACTTAATTTCACAAATGAAATGTGTTCAATGTCATTTCTTGTGAAACTGAGCATTTTTTAAGTTTACAAATCCTGAAAAACCCGGTTATGGAAGTATTCATTTCCACAGACTCTCATTATCACAGAGGGAGAGATTTGTTGAATATGGAAACCACATAAAAAAATAAATTACAAAATACAAGGCTGGCCTGCTCCCTACGCAAACATCACGTTGATATCCTTACATAACTGCCTCTCGAAACACATTAGCTGTTAGTATTCTGTGTGGGATTGTCTGATGTTTTTGGACAGGTACCTACCGTTTGATTCTTGTAGATGTGATGTGAGCTGAAGGCCTAAACCGCACAGACGGATCAGTTATTAACTCGTAGTCAACTCATTCAGCATTGTTTGAAGCTTCGATCAAACATGTGTTCTTTCTTCACAAGTAAAATGTCTTTTTGAGCGTACGTTTCTTATCAGCGCGTTAGGTTGTTTATGCAAATGTGTTTCAATAAACATTGAGATCATTAAGATGTGAAACCAAATAGGCGTTTCTCAAGTAGCCTAGGCTACACAAAAATACAAGGAGTTTCCCAAAAGAGCTGAAGCAACTCTGTCCTACCAAGGCTATTATGTGTTCATAACCTGCAGCTTAAGATATTTAGTTGCTATAAGCAAAGAATAGTGCTTGCCTGAAGGAAATCTACTTGAAATTTACTCAATGGAACACCTGTTTCTAATATTCAACAGTGCTGGACATACGCTAAAACGTTACTTGGGACAGTGCTGGCCTCTAGTGGAAGAGATGGGTAGCTGCATTTTGTCTACGGTATGGTATTCGTAGTAATATAAACATAAGAATAATCATTGTTGAAATTATATTTATTATTGTTTTTAATTTATCAAAATGGATAAAAGCATTTCCGCTTTTGTCGCAATGAAATTACTTTACGACGACGTAGGCTAACTGACGCTTGAAGGTCAAATAGACAACATGGCGAATGCAGTTTGAAGCTAGGATTGCATTTATACAACAGAGATAGAACATACTGTTTTAGCTCTCGCAAAGTAAGTACCCTGCCACATTATTTAACTCTGTATGCGCCTGAAGATTTTAATTAGCTGGTTCAGTTGAGTTTAATTAGAGTTGGAGCTGAGCTTCACATGCAGGTCTCAGGATTGGACACAGGTCCAATGTACATGTAATAGTTATTCACTAGGGGGCAGTATATCTTCATTCAAAACCAAATTTTGTTTCTGTTTTAAAAAAAGATTTGTAGGCTACCACGTAACCCAAACATTCAATGAAACACACTTAGATACATATTTTTCTCTTTGCTCTGTAAAATATATTTAGTGTCGTGTTTTACCCTGTTATATTTCACTCGCTGTTGATGTAAGAGTGATCATGCATGTTTGATGACACTGATGTACACATGAACTTATTGTGTGCTGTGTGTGCAGGATGCTGGGAATGTGTGCCCTCAGAAACAGCAGGTGTTGGCTCAGATCTCACAGGTGATGATTTTCTCTGTTGACAGAGCGTTAAAAAGGTCAGCCTCCTCTGTCCTAACCCCGTGTTATGTTTGCTGAGAATAATGCGCCTTTTCCACTCTGAAAACTTCTGGAGTGCTCTCACATTCAGCCAATAAAACAGTCTAGCCTTTAACATGGCAATAAAAGATATGGCCCATTAAAGAGAGAAGCCTTGTTTACAAAGAGACAATTATGTATGCGACAAGATCTCTATGCTTCCCTAAAGTAACATTACAATTTTACTGCTCAGAGGTTCCTCTTTTAAAACTTATGACACTTACTGGAGTTTTATTTCATTAAGTATCAACTTGACACTTGGTTTCGCCTTATATTCATTAGAAAACATATAAATGCACACATAAAAAGAGACAATTGCTGTGTGAAGAGCCAGTGTGATTCACATACTAACTCAGATAAAAATTAGATTAAGGACCTCTTTGATAAAATATTTGAGTTCGTGTTGACATCACTGACTTTTAATCTATACTGTTCAAATGACTGTCATTAAGTTCTTTTTTTAAAGAAACGTATACTTTTATGCATTAAACTGATCAAAAGTGACAGTGAAGACATTTACACTTAATGTTCTATTTCAAATAAACACTGTAAAAAAGTTGCTGCCTTCAATTTTTATATATACAATCAACTTGGATGTTTAAGTAATTTCAACGAAACTGACTAAATTGAAATAAATAAAAGAGTTGAATATTGTATAACATTTATTGTATTATATATATATATATATATATATATATATATATATATATATATATATATATATATATATATATATTGTATTATTGATCATATATAGGCCTATATATATATATATATATATTTTTTTTTTTACAGTGAATAGGCCTAATGTTCTTTTGAACTTTCTATTCATCGAAATGCGCTTTTCGTATTGCGCTTTTCAGAAAAATATTATGCAGCACTGTCTGAACTGGCCTCAACGTTTTCCTTGAGCAGCAAATCAGCATATTAGAATGATTTCTGAAGTATCATGTGACACTGAAAACTGGAGAAATGGTGCTGGAAAAGCTTTGCCATTACAGGAATATATTATTTTAAAATATATATTAAAAATAGAAAACAGATCATTTAAAATTGTATTACAATATTACAGACTTTAATGTATTTTTGAATACTAAATGATATTAGATCGACTGGTAACTAGTAATTCACCAGTAATGTAAAAATCAGAGGAGTCTGAGGAAGCAGCAAGACTAGTGAAATATTCTTAGCCTTGAGTTCTTTTGATCAGGCCTTTGCTAGATCTAATGGTGGCTGCAGAATCACGGTTAAAGTAATCATTTCTCACCTCTGCTGTCTGCCACCGCTGGGGAAAGGTAATGCGTGCCTGGGAGACTGACAAGGAAATCATGGTTCCTATTGATGCCGCTCCATGAGGCGAAAGATGAAAGTGCAAATGTGTTCGCTCAAAAGATTTCTGTGCGTCATGACAAATCATATGTTAACTGTTGTACTGAACAGAGAAACACACTTCCACACTCTCATGCTCTCTTTTCGGTGCTTGATTCAAAATCTAACATATGAGAAAAAACAAAACAAAACAAGGAAGTCATGGATTTGCTTGTTAGCATGGGTCAGTTACACTCTGTGCTTCATAATTACTAATAACCAGCCAATATAGTAATATGCATGCTAATGAGTTGCAACTAGTTAATAGTGAGATTTGGACATTAAACTAATGTGTTACCGTAACTTTGATACTACATGTCAACCTATCCTATATACTAACCTGAACCCAACTCCTAACAGTCTACTACTAATACTCTAATGACAGTTAGTTGACACATAGTTGCAAGGTTACTTGGTAGAATGTCTAAATTGGACTATCAAAATAAAGTGTAACTGTAATTTATGCCTGTGATGGCGAATCTGAATTTTCAGCATCATTACTCCAGTCTTCAATGTCACGTGATCCTACAGAAGTCAATCTAATATGCTTTTAATACGCAATCTAATATAACTTTTAGGACATAGCGTACAGTTCGAAAGCATTTATTTAAAATGAGATTTCCGTAACACTGCACGTCTTTACTGTCACACTTGATTAATTGAATGTACTTTTGCTGAATAAAGTTTTCATTTCTTTAAAATAACAACTTTTGAATGGTATGAATTGTATACTTATACGTCTATATGTTTATTGGTGATTTTTACAGCACACCGACCCAGACGTTGGAAGACTTTGCCAGCATCACTGCTCTGAACTCGTCTGGCAGGTCAGGGTCGGCACATAGGGACGCTGCATCGCCGTAGGTCTGTCGCAGGTTAGCACTCGTGTCAAACTCCATCAGCTTTTTCAGGGTCTTCACTGCCTCCAGGGAGAAACTGTACCCACTGTCTTAATAAGACAGATATTCAATAAGAAGTCAAGATGTGACTTATTGTCCCTCACTGCAAAGTATTTTTTTAAACCTGCAGTCCGCAGTTTTTCCTCTTTGTCGCCATCTCTGTTTCGAAATCTCATTCGCGGAATTATCAACTTTACGTGAGTTGTTCTTCAAAACTGTTGTCACTGGTGATTGTCGTTTGAACCTTTCTGGATCCGCCATTTCACGAGTTCACACTTACAAATAAGTCAGATAAAATAAATGCGTATTTGGCGTGCTGTCCGGGGAGAGGGCTCCGGGCTCGGTATGTGGCCCGAAACCCAGAGGAGAGGGCTCCGGGCTCGGACTGCGGCCCGAACCCAGAGTGCCTGCCCCCTAGCTGTGGAAAGAATGAGCCAGGGGTGAGGAGTCGGGGTGGTGGAGGGATGCTGAAACTGTCAAGAATGTTAGGTGAGTTGACAGTGGATATTTATATATGCTTCCTATTGTGCTGATAGGGTAGACTTGTAATTTGCTTGATGACGAGTTGATGGGACTGATTTATTTGAACGTGCTCCTCCCGAACCTTGTTTATAAAACATCATTAAATTGATAAAATTAATTATAATCAAGTGCTGTGAAAAAAAGGCTCTCCACCTCCAACATCCTCACACGCAATAAAGCTTATACTAGCCGAGACTCTTCTTTGTGTATAGATGTGACGTAATGACATGCTCAAATCTCCCGTGGAAATCCACCAGTACCACTGGAATTAAAAACATTATTACAAGCTTACCGCTTTGAATCAAGCTAAGGCAAGCAGATCGTTTTGAACACTTGCTGGTTATGTATTTTCTCAAATATGTATTTTGGTTATTATTTTTAACTCAAAATTTTTTTAAAAAAAGCTGAATTCTGTCAGTATTTTGTCATAGTTATGAAAGGTGCCCTATGTTATCAGTTACATAGAAGGAAAACCCAGATTTTCAGATTTCCAATATCCACTACGAGACACTCACATTTATCAAATACAGAAATGCTTTGAGATTGCAGTGCCACAATCACACTGGCTTGACAATGAAGCTAGTAATATTTTTTTTTTCTCAAACAAACTGTCAATTCGATCCAGCCTCACAAAGTGACAGTGGCTTGTGTGAATGGACCAATTTTGACTTACCTTAACCTGCACACATTGTATCTTGAAAAATCAGCGCTCTCAATTTCACTCAAGTGTGGCTCTTCACAGAGAGGGATTGCATTGAGGCAATTTAGAAAAAAAACATCGTATCAATATAAAGAGTGCTTATTGTGTTAATGGTTACTATGTAACCTGTTATGATCCGGTGGTCGCATACGGTCTGTCGTTTACATTTTGAACTCCTCTTCGATAACAAAAGAGGATGTGCGTGTTTTCTCTATGGATAAATCATATGCAGCCCTGTCAGTATAAGTGACGAATAGTGCTAGTTAATCTCATCCATTTGTTATGAGCACATTCAGGATGTAGATGTCAGCTGGCTGGCTTGCAAACTGGGATTTAGGAAATAGATTGTACACATCTCCCTATAAACTGTAGGGCTGTCAGTGGTTGATACATTACTAATGCTATGGATAAACTGATTTCAGTTCAGAAGTGTAATAATAATTATTATAATTACATATTTTATATGCAAGTCCATGATTTTTGTTTGTCATTTTGATTGTAAGAGATGCAACCATGCTTAATTTCTCTGATCGTATATGCATGTATAAGTTCCTCAAAAAAGCATCTGAGAGCCTGCATAAATAGTTTATTTTAATCATAATATGTTTGTTGTCAGTATGTTTGAGAGGTGAGCCTGTTTGTAATCTAATACTGCATGGGGATACAAAGGAAACACATCAGTTTAATCCCGACAAAACTGGACAGTGACACAACAGGATATTGTGTTTGTGTCAATCCACTGGACTATAGTAGCTCTGCAATAAAACACAGAGAGATTGGAAAAAATGGGATCAGTGCATATTGCCACTCCTCACTATTAGCCTTACAGACAAGATGGCGTTTGATCAGAAACCCCAGATCTCAACAGAATCTGACTCTATTTATTTCTAACAGCTTCTTTTTCTTCAAATGCTCTTTTTTGAACCATTAGTCTAAGAAAGAGCATAGAATCCAGGGGAAAAAAATAATCCAAAACCAAGAAACTAAGGAATATACAGCATAAACACACAATACAGCATAACTAAGACTAAACAGCTTTTAATATAGACCAAACAGCTAAAAAAATGACTAATAGCGGACCAGGAGCTGACTGAAACTGAGGGCTTATAATATATTATACACAGCTAAGAGACAGACCTAAACAGAATACTCAGATCAATCAGAAACCATGGTGACAAACAGGCAGGGAACAGAGGATGACATAAAAATAAACAAACCAGAAAGCGGACCCTGAAACACAGACATGAACAAAACAGGAAAATAGATAGTTACCTATATTTTTAGGGCTGGTTGTGGTTGGACATGAAGAGAAATCCTAATGACCAAAACCTTCAAAGTGAAAGAAATGGTACTCTCCATTCTGTTTGCTCACCATTTCCCTGAAGCTTTCAAAATAGGCAAATTATAGTTCCATCAGCAGCCGGCTTGCTTCTTCTTTCCTGAGCTTACGAGAAAACTCAGAAAGAACATTGTATCTAATAAATTTTTACTCAAACCACAGGTAATGAAATCAAGGTGGCTGTTTTTGCAGAAAATGCTGCGCAGCAAACAGGTTTGGGTTATTGTGACCTAGAAGTATATGCTCATTGGAAAAACTCATTTGGCAGATTATGGATTAATAAAGACTAGTTTTCACGTGGCACTTTGCACGATTATGTTTTTACCATAGTGCATGATTTGTAAACTAATATATTTCGGAGTTTGTGTAGCTGCTCAGCTGGTAGACAACTGTAGGCTACTCGACTGAACAACAAGTCATGATAAAAGAGCTAAAATGCCATGGTTCCGACTGAGTTTTTATGTCACATTTGCTTTTGTTAACACAATCGGGTAGGTTTGGGGTTAAATAGGTTACGTTATTTTAAAAAGTGATGGACGAATCTTTTAGGGTCACTCACCGGACATTCCAATTCAGTGATATACATTTTATTACCAATAAAACATTGGAGTTTGTAGTATAATATAACCATACTCGCGTTAATCTGTTCCGGAAAAAAAAAAAAAAACTAAACACGGTTTTAGCGCCAGATAAACCCAGATAAATTGCAAAAAGGGTGTAATTTCTGGTATTTCGGCCATGGCCGATGCTGTTATGAGTGTAATAAAAATGTAATAAAAGTTAATAAAATTTGTTTTAAAATTTACTGTCTACGTGACAACACTGTAACCGGCGTTTTTGAAAATCCTCACCCTGGCAGGGGTTTTCAAAAATGTTTTCGGTTTCAGTGTCCTGATGCTGCGCTTTCATGGACGAACAGCCGAACCGCGTAAAAAATTCAAGGTTTTAAAAACACCCGTGTTCGTGTGTACAAGGCCTTAAATTAATTCAAAATTACTGATAATTTTTGGCTTCAATATCTCGTGGAAAAGAGGTTTTCCCCTAGCTTAAAGGGATAGTTCACCCAAAAATGAAAATTCTTTCATCACTCACCCTCAAGTTGTTCCAAACCTCTATGTGTTTATTTGTTCTCGATCCCCATTGACTACCATAGTATGTATTTTTTTTATGGAAGTCAATTGAGATCTGTTTGATTAAAACATTCTTCCAAATATCTTCCTTTGTGTTCAGCAGAACAAATAAACACATAGAGGTTTGGAACAACTTGAGGGTGAGTAAATACTGACAGAATTTTCATTTTTGGGTGAACTATCCCTTTAAGATATTATGAGAGAACCTCTTCTAGAGAGAACCGAGGTTACGTTAGTAACCCGAGTACATTTTCTAATGAGCCTGGTTATATGTGAGGATGTTCTGCCTACATGCACTCGGCAGAAAGGTTTTTCACTATTGACACATAGTTCTGCACACAGGCAGAGATTCATGTCTGAATGATTTCATTTTAAGAAGTTAATGAAAAAATATCAAATTTAAATGAGCAGTGAAGAAGACATCTATAAGTAAATACACTCTTAATGTTCCTGTCACTCAACATTCAATGTATCTTTCATGAGCAATGGCCCACCAAACCTCATTAAGAACTCGTGGCATATGTTGCTTTCGAATTGACAGGATACAGAATATAAACACGAGGAAGTCTGCTTCCTTCTAGTCAATCAAAAAGTTAGATATGAAGTGGTTGAGGACGAATTCATTCAGACATCCTGAGCACCTCTTGAAATATTTTGAATACTTTTATCCATTAAAGTGAACTAATTGCCTAGATTTGGCTGTTCAAAAAATCCAATAACATTTTTGTAATGTCAATCATATTCTTTCTACAATACAAATACACATGATACAAAGAGAACAGGGCAAAACTTTAAAATAATGGTACTCTGAACATGGTTAAATGTGTAATTACTCAAGTGCTACTCTTATATATCAAAAAATATACTACGGTATCTGGTCCGTTATTTTAAAGTGTAAAAAACTTTCTTAATTTTAAAATGACTGCTGCAGATCACTAGTTTGAAGGGTGCCTAGTAATTGGTGATACATTTTACGACCATTTTCAGGATAAAAAAAGGCAATTGTTCATGTCTTAGTTAGTAGTAGCTGAAGTGTTAAAGGGATAGTTCATCCAAAAAGCAAAATTATGTCATCATTTACTGACCCACAAGTTTTTCCAAACCTGTATGAAATTCTTACTTCTGCTGAACACAAAAGAAGACATTTTGAAGAAAAAGGACCCCACTGACTTCATCCACAAAATGGATGTCATCAAATGGGCCCCATCAGCTGTTTGGTAGCTGACATTTCTCAAAATATATTTTGTGTTCAGCAGACGAACTAAAATCATACAGGTCTGGAACAACTTGTGGGCGAGTAAACGATGATCGAATTTAAAGTTTTGGGTGAACTATACATTTAATGTATACTACTCACTTGTCCTGCGTCACTTCCAGCATAGTTACCCATAAATGATGGACAAATTTTATTCTAAAGTGTTACCAAGATAACAGATATTCGGCAGGAAATATCAAAAACATTTTTGTAACGTCAATCATATTCTTTCAACAGTAAAAATAATACACACAATGCAAAGAGAGCAGATTTTCAATGCATTTTATTAAACACTGAGGCCACACACAAAGGAGTATAAAACCCAGCAAAACTGAGAAATAGAAAAAATAAAAAAGACACTTCTTTATTAAATAAATGAAATATGCGCTGTAACAAAACAAAATGTGGGAAAGGAAAGAGGGGAAGGAAGTTTAAGTAACAGTTCATAAACGGAGTGCTGTCATTTTCAGTTTCGCCATTTAGGCGACATTCGCAACCTTCGTGTAGTCAACTAACTATGAGAAGATTGTTTGAAAATATGTGGTTTTTATTAAGTGGATGATCAAGCGTGGGGATGGTGGGAAGAATTAACAGCCAGTACAAGCCGCAAAAGCACATATTTCACAGACATCCACGGGCACAGATGCTGAAACAGACAAAACAATAACTCAAGTTAGTCAATGTTATCTATTGACTGTGTATGTATAGTGCACCAATTAAAAAGTAAACCAAGACTCTTACCTAGCCTAGCAAAGGACATTGTTGCTCCTCTCTGCATGCACAGGGGCACAAACTCCTGTGGCAGGGTTGGATTGGAACATACAGAAAAGTAGCTCGTCTTGGCCAACCGGGGGTTTTGTGTTTGCGGATGATCGGTCAACTGCTGGAGAACTTTCACCGAGTCCAATGAAAAGGAAAAATCGCCTTCCTGCATGGTTGTAGAAAAACCACGAATGAGTTGCGTCAGCACTGACATCTGGAGTTAAACTTAATGAAATTTGTATGAATGATTCTTTATAAATGGCTCAAATGACTCATATGGCTCAAAGGAGAATTCAATAAAGTCATATTAAACACGTTACAAAATGAGGTTAGATGCAAACTGTCTATAAATCATATGGAGTCATAAGTATCGAGGATAATTGTGAGTAGTAAGTTTTTAATAATAGAGAAGCAGTAATGAATGATATTAAACCTTGAGCTTACCTGGACTTGTACAGCCTCAGAGGCCAGGCAAAGAGTCACGACGAGGAAAGCGACACACAGGACAGTCTTCATGCTGGCGGGTTCTTTCAAGAGAATGATTTAGTTTGGTATGTTTTTTAGTTGTTGTCCCAGCAATCTCTGCCTTTCTCCTCCTTCTGTCTCCTCTTATAAAGGAAACTGTCCCGGACCAGCGACCTATCAGAGCCTATCACCGTTTCTTTGCTGTTAATGAATAAAGAGGATACATTTTACGATGTCGTAAAGCAGAATTCATAAATGCTACGTGACCTCATCTGTAGTTGTGACATGCACTTTTATGGATCTAGTTAGCTTTGCCTAGTGGCCTGTTCTTCATTCTCTAGTTAGGGTTAATTAATAACCACACAATACGCACACAATAGTGTCTTTGTGTTATGAGAAAGTTAAACCCAATGAGAATACCAAATGCAAGCTCAAGTCAAAACAATAAAGCTACACCTTTCTTTTTGTTATTACGCCATATTTCCTTGATATGACTACATTGTCAGTAACTGAGTACCATTTTTTGCAAAAAATTACAATAGTGATCTCATATTCATTGTGTAACCACCATTCTTGTCTTCCTCTAAGGAAGTTTCAGAAATGAAAACAGACTTTCTCTGCATAGGCGCAAAGTGAGTGATATCATTACATTGGTTTGAAGGGCACTGTTTCACAGCTAGTGGGTCATGATTTAAAAATGTTCTGAATGGGTATTGGACAGCAAGAAAAAATACGCTAAGCATAAAATCATCACTAAATCCATCTGTCAGTTATCACATGCCTAAGAAATAAAAGAAATACGTTTTTTTGGCCCAGTTTTTGTAGGTGTCAGGCTGTTAAATTTTGTTTCTTTGAGCATTTAAAATCATAGATTGTTTTTTTCAAGCATTCAGATGTTTTGAGTACTTTTATTCAGTAAAGCAGTACATTTTTCCAGATTGACAGTAAATACTTTTATATTGTTACGGAAACAAATTCAAATAAATGCTGTGCTTTTGATCTTTGTCAAATAATCCTGAAAATATATCATGAATTTCACTATATATTTATATATATATATATATATATATATATATATATATATATATATATATATCACTGTAAAAAATATTGTTGGTTTAACTTAAAAAATTAAGTAACCTGTTGCCTTAAAATTTTAAGTTGATTGAACTGGAAAAAAAGTGAGTTAATACAATGAAGGAGATTGATTTAATCATCAGAAACTCAAAATAATAAGTTATCTGAGCTAAATAAATTATTTAAGTTGATTTGACAAAATTATATTATATTATTTAAGTTGATTTGACAAAAAATATTTTTACTGTATATATATATATATATATATATATTAGCAGCAATTGTTTCAACATTGATAAGAAATGTATTTTAAGCACCAACCACCAAATCAGCATATTAGACTGGTCCTACTACTGACTGGCGTAATGATGCTGAAAAATCAGTTTTCCCATTACAGAAATAAATTACATTTAACCAACAAAACCATTTGTTAACAACTGGTACTATACAACAAAGCAGATCTGTTTTTTTAACAAGCATATTCTTGCCGCATTTCCCTTGGATAATGTTTGAACTAAAAAGAGAACTAAAGATAATTTCATTGTACAGTTATCACAAATCATAATTATGTAATAAAAATCAATATGATCTCAGGGCAGGAGAGGGAAGACCAAAAAGTTAAACAACATATTAAACAACCATTAACTCTTTCCACACCAGCATTTACCAAAAACGTTTTTATTTATATTCTGTTGAATGTTATCACACTAGCATACTTGTGCACGAGCTAATACTTCATTAAGCAAATTTTCTTCTTCGCTTGTTTTTGGATCTGTAAATGCTGTTCTATATCAGAAGACCCGTAACAGCGTACCATATAACAGTTAAATCAGGGATCGCCGGAAAAACTCATCAATGACGTGGAAGCTTTGTGTCATAAATCCCGGAAAATGTTGTCAATGGTGGGGAAAGAGTTAGTTATCATCATAATTAAAATAGTCATTTTATGTAGATTTCTACAAGTATAAAGGTACTTTGTTCTGACTAAATTGATGTCTGTCTAGTCTAGATAAACCCTTCAATCATTAATCAGAAAGTTTCTTCTTCAAAGGTTTATTATGACAGCATGATGTCTGTTCAGACACCCTCTCCAATGACTCTCCAACTACACAACATGTTTAGACAAATGTTGCACAATGTGTATTTTAAAATGGTGGTAAATGGTCGATAGGCTTCAGTCTGAGACTGTGATGGCGTCCACACCTGATGATGCAATTTCATTTCAACATTGCAACTGCTTATCGACCAAGCCTCTTCTCTTGTCATTATACGTAATGATTGTCATTGCAGACATGTTCACATGAGAGCAGAAATGCTCCAACACTCTTCTATCACAACACATGAATCTCACGCCAATCCGGCACATCGAATTCAAAGCTTGTGTTTGTACAGTGGAAGCTTCCCATGCATCAATTTGCTATTTCTTATCAGAGCTCAGACATGATGATCATTATTTATTGTGTTTACTTAATATTGCGAATTTTCTCCTCCCTGTGAAGGTGCGTTCTGTTTTAAAACTGTTTTATGACTTAATAGCCCCGTAACTGCTTTGACCTTTGCATCCGAGAGCATCCGATAGCAGGGAGTAAGAAATCAGAACAGTGGGAAAACTTATTAAGACTTATGTCTGGTTTCACAGACAAGGCTTAAACCCAGTCTCAGACTAAAGCGCGTGTTTGAGCTGTTTAACTGAAAGCAATTTGCACTAACATATATTATCATTTGTCAGTGCAATTGTTTTGTTTCAAGATTCACATCAATAATGTTTTTTTTCTGAGGCATGTTTATAAAAGCTACCTAAATGTTCTAATTGATCTTAGTGCCTAATCCAGGCTTAATCTAAGCCCTGTCTGTGAAACCAACACTATCTCACGCCCAATTCGTACGAATACGACGAATGAGTAAAAAATGTTTAATTCGTACGACCTCACTTGTACGAATTTGTACGATTTGTCTAAACCCACGTGACGGTTAAGTTTAGGGGCGGGGTTAGGGTTAGGTCATTCGTACGAATTCATACGAATTGGCCAATTCGTAAAATATGTACGTTTTAGCAAAATCGTACTAATTCGTACGAGTGAGGTCGTATGAATTGTTACGAATTAGCCACTTTTTAATCATTCGTCGAATTCGTACGACTTGGTCGTGAGATCGGGTTGGTGAAACCAGACCATTGAGAAACAGTTAGTTAATTTATACATTTATAAAGTCAATCCCGACATTTTTGATGTTCAATTTTGAATTATTTTGAATTATACAAATAAAATAAAAATCTCTATTACTAATTAATTGACTTATTTTTAGACATGCACAAATACTAAATTTGTCAAAGAATCCTTAATATCACAAATTCCATATATATATATATATATATATATATATATATATATACTTATATATAGTCATATATATAAATATATATATACTTCACTATACTTCACCTCCCCGATTTTTCAGAACGACATCTGCCGATACCGATAATATCTGCCAATAATATTAGAGGTTAGAATTAACAACAGAGCTATTATATTCAACTGCTATTTATTTTCAGATACAATAATTACTGTATACCCAAATTAATTACACATAAGGTAGTTTTAATACACAATTGTCTTCATGGCAAATCTATTCAAACATACATGTATAATTAACAGTAAATAAGCTTTTTTTATAGCTACTGTAACTAACGAACTGTGAACACTAGATGACTTTCCTGACGTAAATGAAAAGTTATGTTAAATTGTTCACAAATTCTTTTTTTGGGATCTTTCCGCAATTGAAACATTGATTGAGCGACATGAGGCATGGTATATTTAGTTATCTTTCAACATTTTGGTGTTCATGCATTCTTTTTCTTGCTATAACTTGAATTAAAGTGGAAAAACACTGCTTGACCTGAAGTGCTACAGCAATCTGTCACGTCACATTTAAGAGCTTGCCATAAATTGTTTGAATTTCGATAAAATGGACAGTATTTGAAAGCCTAAACCTGCATTAATGGTTTATGAAAGCTTACATTGTTAGCACTTAATTGGTATCCCAATCAACAGCCCAATCAAATAGGTTTTACAAGACACAATATGAGGAGAACATTGTTCATTTTCATGTCATTTCCTTCCCTGTGCCCCTTTTGTCACAGGAGGTGTGCCATATTGTGGGTTTCTCTTTTTTATATACATCATTTATTGCAATTGTGAACATTTTAACACTGACTATTGTTAAACAAATTGCATATGATCCATATAAAAGATGATACAGATGAAAGGGAAAGAGCATGACGAGCATTTACAATAATTTTTCAGTGAAGTTAATTTCTAATCTCATTTTAATGATCAAATGAGATGCCCCTTGGGGAACAGAAGTCCAAATAAGGGCCAAAAATCTGTCCCTGTAAATTTCTATGATTTAACCTGTCTCACATGTCTTCATAATGCTTGACTTCAGGCCAGTTGTATGGAGCGGATCTTGTGCCAAATGTGCCAAATGGCCTCTATCTGGGGGAGGTAAACGACAGCTCACATGAAGACTGTAAATCAACAGCTTGGGAACAAATTCCACCTCTGAAAACAACACAAATAAAGTCACAATAGAACAGAATAGAGTATCTTTGTTGAGGTGCACAAAGAAATTACATTTAACTTATATAACTAATATAATACAAATATGTGAATATTTATGTGAAATTAAATATAATAATATATGTAGCCAAAGAAAAATATATGACTGAATATTTAAAGACAACAAGTTTAGTTCAAATGAATTAGATCTAGATTCTAGAAAGGTTAGATTAATATTTGATTAAATATTCAATAAAATAATGAATAATGTGTACTTTGTCCTTTAGAGGTGTAAATTAAATTGTAAAGGCAAAGTATTTTTTTACATTTCAATATTATATTTATTTAATTTCACAAGTTCAAATTCCAAATAACGACATATTAAGTATAAATTAAGCACCATAAAGAGGTACAATTAACCAAGAACTTTGCCCCTGAAATTTATTGTGACAATTATGGTTACAATAGATAATGGAGCCAATTGTAGGTATTAGGCTAATCAAGACTGTGACAGATGGTGACATTCAGACTGTGCCTCAGATGCAGTCAACTCTATCTACTGTGAGTCAAATGGCTCATATTTGGCTTATAGAAACTGATGGGTGTGAATTACCCATGAAACTGATGGGTGTGAAGTAATTAATTCGTACAAATTCGACGAATGATTAAAAAGTGTCTAATTTGTACTAATTCATACGACCTCACTCGAATGAATTTGTACGATTTGTCTAAACCCACGTGATGAGTAGGATTCGCACGAATTCATACGAATTGGGCAATTCGTAAAATATGTACGATTTAGCAAAATCGTACTAATTCGTACGAGTGAGGTCGTATGAATTCGTACGAATTAGCCCCTTTTTAATCATTCGTCGAATTCGTACGACTTGGTCATGAGATCGAGTTGGGTGTGAATGACAAAGAAACAGCATCGCTGTTTCAAGAATAGATTGCAGTGTAGATCAATCTTCGGTGGGAGGTCCTAACAGTTTTCATGTATCTACTTTGTCTTCATGTGTTGTTGGTCACACAGAGAGAACTTTGGGTTAATGTTCTAGTTTGAAGGCTGACACCCTAACATCGCTGCTGAAGAACAGTGCTACTCACCTTCAATACATTCTTCTCTCCACAGAATTCTGGTCAAGCTTACTTATTTTAGTTCCGGTAACGTTCCCCTAACCTTAAGGGAAAGTTCGAGGAATGTTCTAGGAACCAAAAACTAACGTTCCCAGAACCTAAATTTGTTTGCTGCGGGAGGCTACTAGTTATACTATTTTGTGTCTACAACAAACGCGTACAAACATTATGGACCTGAATTTTGTATAAGTACTAATGTTGTAAGTGTATTTTTCATGTACTTTATGACATTATTTTTTGATTTGATCAAGAACGTAAACCAATGCCAACACTTTTTGTGTATATAGTAGCCAGTCAGTTTGATGCTTTTGTTTAAAACAAATGTGTATTAAGTTAAAAAAATATAGGCAAATTACCATTCAGAAACGTTTTGTAAGAGCCGTGTGTGGTGAGGTTCTAAGCTTGACTCTCTGACTCTCTTCATCGCCGCTTTCTGGGTCTGATTCTGGCTCATACTGATACTGCAGTTTTGATACCATTATGTACATTTGACAGCAACTTTCGCCCATAAAGGTAGGCTAATGGGCGTGAATTTTCCGGACAACTTGCACTTGTCAGTTTAGCCAATCACAACACAACCCGAACTAACCAATCTGAGCCCACTGCCTGTTTCTGAGGGAGTGGTTTCATAGACTCAGGAAGTCAAATGACAGAGGAGAAAGCGGCTTACAATAAAGGTGAAATTTATGAAAAATAAGACTTTTAAAAAAAGAAAAACCACGAATACATGTTATATTGCACCCCATAAACACAATCATGCAAAGAAAAAAGCAGTAACCCCCCCCCCCCTTTAAAAGAAATCTTTAGTTGACCAAGAATTGTTTTAACAAGATATTTCACATTTAGTAAATGATTAAATGCAAATGGACTAACTAGGTCCTATTAATGAGATCAATTGTTTGTGAGAAGTCAAAAATTCAAATAGGCCATGTTTTCTTTTTACCTTTTGTAAATAATAATAAAAAAAACTAAACTAAAAAAAATCAGACTACGGCCTACACTACAGTCACAGAGCTTGTGAAATCTTTCACCCATTAGAATGACGTGAAGCGGTGACAACGTGCCCAGGATGGTGACTCACATCATGGACCATTAATTGAGCTCTTGTCCTCTTGATCTTTGCACCTGAAAAGGAAACATGAAATGAAACCTTTACTACGTGACTTACTGTATTACCTTCACATCTATCCAATCATACTTGCTGTATAAAAGATCGGCACTTACACGTGTTTGAGTTCGCAGATGCTGACGCGACAATTACTTCCACCCTCCCCACCACCAGGATGGTCCCTTCCATACCTCCCTGGGGGTCGGCTGCGCCCCTGCCTTCGTCTTCAGGCAGGAAATGCAGATCTAACCTCGGTTTATGCACTACGGACAGGTTCAACGCCAAAGAGCGTGCGTGGGCTGTCAATAAAATATAGTTTACTATTTGCATTTTACTTTGGCTTACTATTTGAAAACTTGAAAACAAAAAATAGAAACGTACAAGCTTTCATGCTAACACAAGTGATGCGAATGTAAGAGATGATGTGGTTTATCATCACCCCCCTCCCCTTGTTCAAATAGCAGGTCTGCAATCAGCCATAAACAACATCTAACAGCAATTTTGTATTACTTTATGACTGGGGCGGAAAAAAAGTATTAACATAGTAATTTGAAACGTGAGAGATAATATATCAGTCACATCAATGTCAGCGACTGTGTATATTGCATTGTTTTCTTCTAGCTCAAGAAAACACCAATGAAATATGCTAATTGGCATGTTTTCATAATATTACAGCCACATCTCTGAAAAATGCAATGCTGGACAATGCCTATGTGGACCATGATTGCAATGCTAATTAATTTTGTATAGAAAAGGTCTAAACTATCCAAAAGACGTGATTTTGGTTTATCAGATAAACCTCAAATTTAAAGTATTTGAAATGCATCTATAAATACTTAAGGAAAATAACTACAGTTGAAAAAAATATACCCATATTTTATGCACTTTAGCTGAACTACAAAAACTTTTCAAACACATTGGTGTGAAACGTTCTTCTCTCATGGCCCATCTGTGGAAAAACACAGTTTTACAAGCACAGATGCACGTCATGAGATCTAAATGACGTTAGACGCTAATATGTCGCATCCTCAGACTGTCTAGTTGATGAATTGCTGATTCTATAAAAGTGGGAGATTTTTTCTTATCTTTCATAATGTCCTCACTGTGTTGTCAAACTGAAGCCGTAAATCAACCTGTGAGTGGGGTTACACGGTATCACACAAGGCTTGTGGTCACATACATATCCCAAAATAAAGATTAACAGCGGAAGCCCCAAAACAGATTTGTCCCTGTAAACTAAGTATCAGCAGTACGACACATTAACATTAAAGTACGGCACTTTCGACTTATCCCCTCAATGTAAATGCCCGGAGCATTTTTGATGAATAGATGCACTTTTATGGACTTCAAAACAGAAACGGCCATTAACTCTCATAATAAAGCTTGGAAGAACCAGAACATTTTTAATATAACTCTGATTATATTCGTCTGAAAGAAGAATGTCATATACACCTAGACTTGAGGGTGTGTATATCATGGGCTAGTTTTCATTTTTGGTGAACTAACCCTTTAAGTTTGAGTCCATTAGTTAAAATGCTTTGATTTATTCATCATTATAAGTTTTCAGCATAATTCGAGTGAAAATTTTATTTTTTTTAGTATGTTGCCTGTTTGATGTGCAGTCAAGCTGATGCTTAGATTTCATTAGATTGCTTAGATTCCTCTTAATTTCGGCATGAAATGAAATTTGACAAATCTTCGTTTTATATGTAATACAGCACTGTAAAAAAATATTTTCAAGATTTGTTATCACAACATTTTTTTGTCAAATCGACTTAAATAATTTATTTAGTTGAGATAATATATTATTTTGAGTTTCTGATGATTAAACCAATCTCCTTCATTGTATTAAATGACTTTTTCCAGTTCAATCAACTTAAAATTTTAAAGCAACCAGGTTACTTACTTTTTTAAGTTAAACCAACAATATTTTTTTACAGTGTTCACTTCATTATTTTTTTAAAAAATCATATACCCTTATAATCTTTAATCAAAGACATTACCCTTCCCTCCCCCATCGAAACGACCTCTCTTCTCTTTCGGTCACGTGGAATGGCGAAAGGGTGCGGTCTGATGCGATGAGGGGGCGGCTATCGGTACACCTCCTCTCAGAGAATCGCATTCAAATCTGCCTCCATTTTGTATGCAACACCCAAACCTCCAACGATCCAAACAATTCCCGAAGGACGAAATCAAGCCCTGCCCTACATTTTTTTCTCATTTCAGAAGCCGTTTCACTTGGATATACGTCACAATAAAGAAAAAATGACAATCTCAACTTCCGTTTCAAGCCGACTTAAAGCTTTCTTTCAATTTGATCGTTTAAACTCACTGTTCAGTCCAAGGTTTAAACATTCAGATTTTCAGAGTGGTCTCAGCATTTGGATCCGTGCCTTGCACCATCATCAAATCCATCTCTAGCCCTGCTGATAGATTCATTAGAAACTTAATGAACAGGGAATTCATTGTGACTGCCTCATTGGACACCTTGTGCTCGAAACAGAAGGCCAGCCTGAATGTTATGCAAAGAGGTTAGTTAACTGAAGACTGACTCAAGGTTTTGGATTTGGGACTGATCTCCACTGACAACAGTGCAAGAGTCGATATAAATGAACGGAGGAATTCCTTCCAACGACTGAAGCGTTTAACGGCAAAATGCACTTTCAAAAGCCAAGAGTTAGGCAAGCTTACCTGGATATGAATAACAACAACACTGCAGTGTTACAGTTGGTTAGTAGTTGTCAGGTCACGTTCGTGGTGTAAATATGTCTATGGGAAAGAATGAAGAAACTTGTGTTGTGACTCACATGATCTTGTTTTGAGGGTTTCTCAAATCTGCTCCTAGTGTCCTGACCCTGATCAAACTCAACATCTGCAATTGTCTTGTAACTCTGAAGACCTTGGTTAGCTTTTTTCTGGTGGGTTTGATTAAAACTGGAACTAAACTCTGCAGGGCGGTGGCCCTCTAGGACCGGTTTTGAGGAACCCTGCTTGTTTATCTTGGCAATATTTACTCTGAAAGCTTATATGCAAAGCAGTAAGTCATTAGAGTATTTACGTGACAATGATTATACCAGGGCGAGGGGTATTGTAAAACCCTCTAGCGATTAAAAAATAAAACTACGCGTCTTACAAAAGAACACTGTTTTGTTTGTGCATTTGCGTCAGCTCCACTCTTCTGCGTGGATGCACATGGTTTACGGCACTGATGTACTGTTGTTGTAACTGTGCTGTTGCTTTGACTTACTGGATGTGTTTAAATAAATTACATACTTGTAATGGTTTACATTACAAGTAGTTAACCTTAAATATAATGATTACTCTGATAAAGTCAAACATTAAATAATTAGTGTTGTGAAAAATTCCTATTAAAATGAATGCATTACAATATTGTGTTACTCCCTTAAAAATGGATTAATTGCGTTACTTAAGCCACGTTTCCATCGCAGGAACTACTTTAGGGTGGTTATCGATGTGTTTCTACCTCAGGAACTTTCCCCAGGAACTACATTAGGGTGTTTATCAATGTGTTTCCACCTTTGGAACTTTCCTCGGGAACTATTAGGGTGGTTATCAGTGTGTTTCCACCTTAGGAACTTTCCCCAGGAACTACATTAGGGTGGTTATTGAGTGTGTGTGTGTGTGTTTTTTTTTTTACAACCAGTGATTTTTATCTCTTATATTATCCTGAAGATGTGTATATATTTGCATCTGTTTCTTCAATAAAAAAATATAAAAAACAAAATAATTATTCATTATTGGTTTATCCAACTCAATCTCACGAGAATTCGTACGAATTTTACGAGGTGGGTAATTCGTAATAATTCGTACGACCTCACTCGTATGAATTAGTACGTTTTTGCTAAATCGCACATATTTTACAAATTGGCCAATTCGTATGAATTCGTACGAATGATCTACCCCTGACCCCGCCCCTAAACCTACCCATCCCGTGGGTTTGGACAAATCATACAAATTCGTACGAGTGAGGTCGTATGAATTAGTACGAATTAGCCATTTTTTAATCACTCGTACAATAGTCATAGGGTCGTGAGATAGTCATAGGGGCTGTTTACACCTGGCCACTTCATGCATTTTCTGTGATCCGATCGTGAAAAGATCATATGTAAATCTCCTCCGAAACGCATTCGAGACAGATTTGAATCCGATCGCTCAGGAGGTGGTCTGGGCCGCATTCCAGACGAAACTGGACATGTGTAAGGCTGTTGAAACCACATGTGTAAATTTTACTCCTCCCAAAAATGCTAAAAAAAATTTCGTGCAAGAGCATGTTATACATAGAAATCCACAATAAGGCTTGATATCTCGTCCACGATGCTGGCCAATGGAGGTCGACGTCTGCACCTGGCGGCCATTGTGTTTTAATGGTGCATGTACTTTTTAAATAACCATAACTTGCTCAATTTTCTACCGATTTTCAAACGGTTTGGTTTGTTATGAACGTCTGAGATGTAGTTATGACACTGCATACTTATGAATAATAAGTGTATAAATAAATAATCATCCAGAATTATAGCCACCTTAATAACGTTTGTAAGAAACCAAACCGTTGATAAATCTGTCAAGATTTCAATGAGATAAGAGTATTTGTGTTCGTGCTGATCACTCATCTTACGTCAGCTTGCCTGTGACAAGATGGCCGCCGGTGATGACGATAGAAACTCCGCCGTAAGACATCTAGCCGTTATTGTGGATTGTGTTATATGTCATGTTATAGTCACATGACGACGCTATACTGAAACACGCATTACCGCAGCTGAAAGTGAAAATAAGAAAAAAAAAAACTATTCATACCTGATTCTGATTCTGACTCGTAACACTGGCACTTTGTTATTAATTAATTGTATATATATATAAAATCTAGGCTGACTGTGTTGTGCATTGTCATCGTGCATTGTCATCAACCTTTTTTGTCTTAAGGGAAGTTTTATAATATTGCACAGTTAAAATTATAATTGTAAACAGACATTAGTCCCTTTATTGACTTTTTTCACTTTTTATAATAAAGCAAATATACATATACAAATTAAATTAAATTATACTCTCTCTCTCTCAAATTCAAATTCAAATTCAAATGAGCTTTATTGGCATGACTTATGCAGTATTGCCAAAGCATTGGCCATTACATAGGCAATGAACAAATAATCATTAAATGAGTCAGTAAGCAAATGCATGAAATACATGCATATATCAAAATGAAAATAAACACACACACATAAAAAACAAACAAACAAATAAATAAAATAAATAAAATAAAATAAAATAGAGAAAATAAAACAGTTTTGAACCAACATTCTGACTTTAGTTTTGTCCACTGGCCGACTCTCGTAGTTTGTGGCAGGCTGTTACATAGTTTGCTGCTGTTGTGATTGAGCTAGAGTTTTCTCCCAAAAGATGAATTAATTTTTCTGAATTTGGCAATGCCATAAAATTTGGATCTAGTTGTTGGAATTTAGAGAAATAGTCTGATCTAATGCTGTGATAATGATCACAGTTAATGAGGAAGTGTTCTTCTGTCTCCACCTCTCTCTGAGAGCACAGTGAACACAGTCTCTGCTCTCGCGGCAGCCATCTCTGCCGGTGCCGTCCTCTCTCTACGGCCAGACTGTGGTCACTCAGCCTGTATCTGGTTAGGGTCTTTCTCATTTTATGCTCTTTCACACAGCTCAGGTATTCTGCTGGTTTATAATCTCTTTTCAGGTTTAAATAGAGTTCCATCTTCTTTTGTGATTTAGTAGCATCTTTCCAATAGTTAATGTAATTTTGTTTTTGTAATTGTATAATTTGGTTGGGCCAGCAGACAGTGCTGTGCGGGTCGGGCTGTAGTTTGAGCATCAGCTGTGAGAGTGCGCTCCGGGGCCGGTTCTGCTCCTGACACCGCAGGGCTTCGGCCTGGTATGAGCTCGGGTCACTGTGCTTTAAGTGCTGGTAGAACTTTATAGCTCTTTTCTGGATGCTAATCAATAGGGGGTATTGTCCTAATTCAGCTCTGCATGAATTGTTTGGTGTCGCTCTGTTCACTTTTAAGATATTTTTGCAAATTTGGGTATGCAGAGTTTCAATTTCTTCTTTTTCCCATTTGGAGAACTCTTGAGTTTTTAGAGGTCCCCATATCTCGCTGCCATAAAGAGCAATGGGTTCAATTATTGTTTTTAATATTTTTAACCAGGTTCGAATTGGAATTTCATATCTAATTGTATTTTTAATCATGTAGAATACTCTCATTGCCTTTGCCTTCAGCTCATTCACAGCCAGATTAAAGTTCCCTGTTGAACTCAGTTTTAGACCCAGATATGTGTAGTCATGGGTGTGTTGGAGGACTTGGTTTCCTGCTCTGAATATGAATTTATTTTCCCTACACCTGGATCTATTTTGGAATATCATCACTTTAGTTTTTGCTAAGTTAATTTTGAGAGCCCACGTTTGGCTGAATGTCTCTACAATGTTGAGGAGCTGCTGTAGTCCCTCTTGTGTTTTAGACAGAAGAACTAAATCATCTGCAAAGAGGAGACATTTAACTTCTGATTGGGTCAGGGTTGGGCCGGGGGCAGTGGAAGTGTTTAATGCATTGGCTAGTTCATTTATATATATGTTAAAAAGAGTGGGGCTCAATGGGCAACCTTGTCTGACTCCTCTTTGTTGGGAGAAAAATTCTGTTCGTCTATTCCCTATTTTTACAGCACATGTGTTATTTTTATACATGGTGCTGATCAAATCAAATGTTTTCCCTCCAATCCCATTTTCTAGTAGTTTTAGGAAGAGTCCTTCGTGCCAGATCGAATCGAAAGCCTTCTCAAAGTCAATAAAGCAAGCAAAGATTTTGGATTTATTTTGGTAAACATGTTTATCAATAATCGTGTGAAGTGTGTAAATGTGGTCAGATGTTCTGTGTTTGGGCAGAAATCCAATTTGACTTTTGTCTAAAATGTTGTGGGTTTTGAGAAATGTTTGCAGTCTTGTATTAATAATTGAACAGAATATTTTTCCCAGGTTGCTATTGACGCATATGCCTCTGTAGTTGATTGGCTCATATTTGTCTCCTTGTTTAAATATTGGTGTTATTAGGCCTTGGTTCCAGGTGTCGGGGAAATATCCTACTCTCAAAATTATGTTGAATAATTTGACAATTGCAGTTTTGAATTTTTCGTTGGTGTATTTGATCATTTCATTTAATATCCCATCTATGCCACATGCCTTGTTTGGTTTTAAAGCATGTAGTCTCTCTGTAAGTTCTTGTATTGTGATTGGGAAATCTAGGGGGTTCTGATTGTCTTTAATTTTTTCTTCCAGGATTTCTAATTTGTTTTTTAATTCGATTCGAGCAGGATTTTTTTCTGTTGTTTTATACAGATTTTCAAAGTAGGTCCTCCAAATGTCCCCGTTTTGAATGGCCAATTCTTCCTGTTGTGGCCTATAGAGCGAGTTCCAGTTGTTCCAGAAGTTACTCGTGTGTATTGACTCTTCTATTACTTGAAATATTGTTTCTGTGTGTTGTTCCTTTTTGACTCTAAGAGTTTGTTTGTACAGTCTAAGGGCTTCGTGATACTGATGGCGTAGTTCTTCATTGTCAGGATCTCTGTGTTTTTGATTTGAAAGATTGCGTACAGTTGTTCGGATATTTTTGCACTCACTGTCAAACCACATTTCTTTGGTGTTTTTTGGTTTCCTTTTTGACGATTTATTTTTCAAATTGCATTTGGATGCTGATTGGTGGAATATTTTGTAAATGTCACTAAGTGCCAGATTTATGCCTAATTTATTTTGTGAATATGTGTTCATTATGAATTTGTCTAATAATAAGTTGATCATTTTACTTTCTAGTGCATTTTGGTAATTTTCTGTGCTGTTCTTTGTCCACTTGTAGGGTGGTTTCAGCTTCAGTAAGTGGGAGGGCTGTCGGTGTGATTCATTGGGACGAGTTTGTCTTATATATAGTGTAATTTTACTGTGGTCTGACAGAGGTGTTTGAGGACTGACTGTGAATGCCCTGAGATGCACTGGGTCAATGTCTGTAATGAAGTAGTCTACAGTACTGTTGCCCAAGAAGGAGTTAAAGGTGTAGGACCCAAAAGAGTCTCCCCGTATACGACCGTTCACTATATACAGGCCCAGTGATCGACACAGCTCTAGTAAGATTTTCCCACTTTTGTTTGTTAATTTGTCATAATTGTGTCTTAAGTGGTATGAGGGCAGATGGAGGCTAGTGTTTGTGATATATTTGTTTCCCTTAACAAAGTCTGGTTCATTTCCAGTCCTGGCATTTAGATCGCCACATATTAACACATTCCCTTTAGTCTGGTAATGGCTGATCTCCTCCTGCAGGATGGAGAAGGTTTCTTCACTGTAATAGGGGGACTCAGCTGGGGGAATGTATATAGCACACAAGAATATATGATGGTCTGTGGAGACAATGTCTTTTTGGATTTTTAACCAAATGTTATTTTTTCCGATTTGTATATCTGTGATTGAGTTTATGAGGTGTGCTCTATACCAGATCAGCATTCCCCCTGACTCTCTGCCCTGAGTCACCCCTTTTAATTTTGTGGATGGTAAAACTATTTCTCTAAATCCAAATGGGCAGCCAGTGGACAAATCTCTAATATTCCATGTTTCCTGTAGGATTATTATATCCGAATCCATAATTTCTTTTTTAAAGTCTGAATGTTGGCTCTTGATACCAAAAATGGAGGACCTCAGTCCTTGAATGTTCCAACATGTGACTTTCAGGGAATATGAGCTCATTAAATAATCACATTAGTTATTTCAAAACAAGACAGATATCAGTATATGGAATTGGTAAATCAAGAAGAATATTACATAAAAATATTATGAGATTAAGTTAAATGTGTCAAATAGATATTCAAGATATCATATTCATATTATAGACATGGCTATATATACACATATATATACACATACATGCACATACACATACATACATACATACATACACACATACAAACATATAAACATATATATATATATATATATATACATATACATACACATACATATATATACATATACATATATACACATACACACATACATACATACACACATACACACATACATACATACAGCATACTTTTTCTAAAGTAATATGAGGTTTCTAACAGATAAAATGAGTATAAAGTAAAAAATATGTATATATAAACACACATGCATACTCTTTTTTTTCAAGAATAATAAATGTTTCTGAAAAAAAAAAACTGATTTAAAAAAAAAAAAAAAAAAAAAAAAGTAGAAATAAAACGGACTCTCACACATACACACTCATACATACATTTCTTTTTTTTTCTAACCTATGAGATGTGAGCATAGCAGTGTCAGCATGTGCTGGATGTTAGTGAGGTCTCTGGATGGAGATGAGTCCGCCTGGCTGTGGGCTGTGCTGGGGCTGCAGTGGCTCGGGGATCTGCCGGCTGCTTCAGCGTAGCTCCGTCTGTCCGGGTGTTGCTGCTGATGATGATCATGTGGATGGGAAGGCGAAGGGGCTTCAGGCCTGGTCATGCGCTGTTTTCCAGGGGGGAACACAGAGCCTGTCGTGGGGTTCCTCCGGTCAGAGCTGAAGTGGTGGAGGGGGTGGTGTTTAGGGGGGTGTCCCTGCAGTAGCTCTGTGGGGTGTCCGTGAAGTCGCTGCGGTGCGCTGGAGCTGCGGTTGAGTGCGATGTCCTTCAGGGTTTTGGCAAACACGGGGACTGCCCTTCTGTGGAGGTGGACGTGGTCGTACAGGCTGCTGAGATTCAGAGTGGGGTGCTGTGCCAGGTGTACATTGGGCTTTAGGGCACAGTCTCTGGAAATTCTAGCATTTACATGCCTGATGGTGTCTGGGTGGAAGTCCGAGCGCAGTAGTAGGGTGGAGAGGATGATTTTGGAGTTGGGGAAGTTGGAGGATGCCTTCTCAGTCACGTTGATGAGGGCTGTAGCTACTCTCTCTCGTTGAGCTCGGAGGTCGTTGGTGCCGGTGTGTATGATGATGTGACTGGGGGAACCCAGCTGCTCTTCACTCAAGAGTTCCAGGGCCTTCTGTGTGTTTGGGCACCATATTTTTTTGACATTTTTTCTAGGGAAAAGTCTCTTTTCATCGATAAACTTGCCGTTGGAGTCCATGAGGAGTATAATCTGAGGCTGTGTCTGACTGTGGGAGTCTGCTGGAGGAGGGCTGCTGGTGCTGGTCTCTGTGTTCGTTGGAGGACGAGTCTCCTCTGAGCTCTGCTCTTCTCCTCTCGGTGTCGGCTGCTTCTCCACAGCCGACCGGTGTATGGTGTGGGACTCTCTGTCCTCTCTCAGCTTTCTCAACTCTTCCCTCATTTCAGATATCTGATTACTGTACTCTTCTCCCTGTTTTTTCATTTCTTGAGTTTCTTTCTTAAGGATTTCTATTTCTTTCCTGTAGTCCGCTTCTTTCTCTGTTGGATCAATCTCCTTCACTACTTTACTTCTATGCACCTCTTCTCTCAGCTGCACCAGTTCCAGCTCCATCTCCCTGAACTTCTCCTTCATGTCGTTGATGATGCTGTGTAGAAGGGAGATCTCCTCCTCACTGTCGTCTCTGGACTGCTCAGCTGTAGACTGATGGCTGGAGGTCGAGGGGTCATCTGCACGTTTCTGTGTATTTGGACTGGTCTTGTTCAGCTGAGCTTTTACTTTAATTTGCTGAAAATCCTTTTCAAATTGTTTCAGCTTTCCCTGAATCATTACAGTCCCGTTTTTATAAAGGTTTGCTGTTATTGTGACATCTGAATCTGGATCTTCTGCTTCTTTAATCTGTAGTTTCCATCCATTACTGATGCCCTTTCTAATCACTGAGGGGTAATGATGTCTGATTGCAGAGTGCCAGGCTTCGGGGTCTTCTGTGTAGAATATGATGTTACTGACCTCTCCATTCCTGTACAAGTCTGAGTACAGGGTTTCTGGATTGTCCTTGAGGAGCTTTTCTTTATGTTTTTTCTTTAGGATCTCGTTGGTAGCTTTGGATGGGTATGTTACAGGGGTTGATTCCGTCATTTTTCAAATATTCTGACAGTTGCTGGCAGTTTGTTCTTGTTGTTTTATGAATGTTTATATCTACTGCAGTTAGCCCTTATACTGTAGATTAATAAATCAGTTTTTTGGGCAAATCTTTCTCCAAAACAAGTGGTTGATTGTAGATATTTTGTGTACTCACTCGGAGTTTCTCTTTTCCTCTCTTTTTCCTCTCTCTCGTGGCAGTTGTAGGGCCTTTAAGCTGTCTGTCAGCCTTCTGTCTGTTGGTTGTCAGCTAGATGTCTTCTGCTGAATTTTTTGATCTGTTCAATGTCCTTTTGTTAAAATATTGCAGATGGTCTTATTTTATAAAGTTTTATAAAAATTGATTGTCTGTCTTGTCTTAAAACAACATTTAAAAAACAAAAAATCAGGAGCTCATTTTCATGCTGCTGCTGCTGAACTCTCTCTCTCTCTCTCTCTCTCTCTCTCTCTCTCTCTCTCTCTCTCTCTCTCTCTCTATATATATATATATATATATATATATATATATACATCTTTGAAGATGCCAGCAAGTTTGACAAAAGAAATAACCTTATCTCAGCAATGTCAGACCACTCATCTGAGCAGTATAGATTCTGCTAAGCCTTCTGAATGGTTCTCATTTATGATTTTGTTGTGTATTGTGTGTTTCTTTGGTTGTCCTGGAAACATTCACAATAGAGAATTGTGCCCCTCCAAAAGGTTAAACAGGTTTTACCCTTGTGACATTAAATTCAATAACATTTTTGACAATACTATCTGCTAAACAATAACTTTGTCTTGAGGATGCTGATCAAAGAAGATAGCGTGTCATTTAAGTGTGTGTTATTAAATGTATTGTTGGGCACTGAAATCATTGTAAATCTCTATCATTGTACCGTGCTGTTCTTGGGTTGCCCCTGAATCAATAAAGTGCTATCTTATCTAATCTGATTTTATGTAACCTTATGGTCTGTAGGGTTAAATCCTGCTTTGAATAGGGGGAAAATATGACATGTTTTCTGCATACTAGTATGCTATTTCCATTATAACATTTTAATGACGATAAATTTCGAATTTTGTTGTGAGGATACAATATTGATGCTGAAATTGCTCCAGTTCATTTGGTGGATAAGTTAATCAATCACATAAATTTGACTTGACAGATACATGTTTGTGGAGGCTATGTGGCTTTCCATGCATAGAAAAGCAAGCAATGATAAACAAATGAACATCCATATGGAGATACAATTCAATCTCTTTTTCTCAGTGCTCATTGCATTTCACTTGACATTTGACATACTCTGACTTCTTTTGGTAGATTCTCAATAATTGATCTTTGAATTATTAATGGATAAATGGCTTTTATCAAGCCCTCTGAATTTTAGAGTTGGTTTTGTTGCTGCATTACTGTATATTAAAGTAATGAATATTACTTTTGTTACATGAACTACCAACCTCATAATAATCAAAGAACTCAACATATCTGAACTGTGTGGTTTTCATTGAGCAGACCAACACAAGTGTGTGTCTAAGTCTAATGTTTTGCTGGATACATTGAATACAAAAGAGTGTTGTTAACCAAATCTACACTATTCCCCCAGTTCAAAGATTTACATCACATAGATATTTTCTACCGACTTCCTCATCATAAAGGGCTTTCTGATGAGATCCTTTAATCCTGTACACCTTTATTATATCTTTTATTGCCATTGTGCATGCACATTCTTACTGTCAAAGTCTCTAAACATATAGGCATACTACATTTAAATACATGCACTCACCCATAAACTACTCATTTTATTAAGTATAGTCTACTAAAGTAAATTTCAAGTATATTTTTAATTATACTTTATGTAAGTATACTAATTTCAATGTACTATAAGTATCCTTGTAAGTGTACTGTTTCAATACTACTTTTGGACTAAATTGGCTTTTAGAGTAGCAGCACTGAATCTGAATGTGAGCTCTTCTCCTTTGCTGAGATTATGCTAACAATCATGCTGTCAGCATCTTGATGCCACACCTGTGAGGTGGATGGATTATCTCGGGCAAAGGAGAAGTGCTCACTAACACAGATTTAGACGGATTTGTGAACAATATTTGAGAGAAAACTGTCCTTTTGTGAACATAGAAAAAAAGTCTTAGATCTTTGAGTTCAGCTCATGAAAAAGGGGCAAAAACAAAAGTGATTAACAATTTTGTTCAGTCACTGTATAAAAGGTTCAAGACACATGACGCAAGAAAACTTGGTACATGCATTTCAATAAAATGTTACAGCACTCTCCTACTGCCATAAGCCATTTGAAATATTGAGTTGATATAGTAGCCTATGCAACCGCGTGCATCCATGCACTTTCCATCATCATCAATTGCACTTCCGTCCTGGTCCACTGAATCCACATTTAAACGAGTCGTGCATGAAAATCAAAGGTAAAATCTGTTTGCTTTGCCGATAAAACCCCTGAAAAAAAAAAAAAAAAAAAAAAAAACACTGAGAATTGATGAAAGCCCGGCAGCCGGCAGATCATCTGATTGGATGTTTGGTTGCGTCCTCACCGCAAAGATCCATCATCAGAGCTGCTCAGTCTAGGGCACAGGCACATAACGGTTGTTAAGGGTACCTGATATGGCTGCACGGTTTTACAAAAACAGTGATTGTTTACGGTGATTGTTTTAACATTTTTGCGTTATCAGGGATTTCCATCATGAAGTTTAAGACCAGTCTGGATGCGATGCGCGTGCTTTGAGGACGCTGGAAAGGTGCGTGTCTTTCTCCATTCTTCACTTAAAAACACTGAAGGTTTAAGTGAAGTATTTTTTGAAGTAACATTTATATAAAGTACCTTTTTAATATCAAAATCGGTCAGCTGCTCTAGTACAGACGAAATATCCATGCATAGCTACAATTCATTCATAAAATATTTTATATAAATGTTTTAATTTTCTTAAAGCTGCTATTAAGAAATGTGATTAACGTTTTAAGGATTGTTGCATGCATATAGCCACACTGAACCTCACATTGCTGGTATTATATCCATTCATGCTGTAATTTTGTTGTTGCTTAATTTTTACGCGTCGTGATTAATTTAAAGGGAGTGTGGATTAAGAAAGTTGCATTCTGAGACATAAGCTATCTCAAATTAATCAATGAAAGTGCTATTTAAATGCATTTTCTGTCCCTGTGTACAATAGCTTAACATAATAGCTAGGTGTTTCCATGGATTTACATTTTAAGTGAGTTAGATCGGGTAAAAATAATTGTTTCGACTGATTACCGCTTAAATGGAAGCCGGTCAGATAAAGTGGGACACCTTTAAAACTGTTCAGAAAGATTATGATGATCATTAATCAATATATTATTATGGGCTAATTTCAACAATGCCAGACAAGGTTAGAGTTCTTGTGGCCTACTATATTGTCACCTTTCTGAGGACAGCTGGTTTTACTGGTAATCAAATAGCTGATTGCTGATATCTTCTTCAAATCAGTTGCTGAGATGAGATGGCATTGATTGTTTTTAGTGGGGGAGGGAAAACATACACACAATGGATATAAAAATGGATATATTTTCTCTGACATGTGTCACTTTAGTTTTTAGTTGCATTGCATAGGTTGTAATTTTTACTTGCTAATGTACTGTACCTCAACCTTTACATTGTCTAGTCTGCATCTATATTATGCAAATCTGTTTGACACAGGTCTTCATCATGCTGAAGGTGCAATCTGAGTTTACGCTGACTTCATGAAGGGCTCTCCAACCTCATTGAATCATTTCAACCTTGGATTCCCGTGATGGCTCTGATCTGCCTTTGCGACTCTATGAATGGATCAGACCAAGCTTATGTGTTCTGCAACAGCACTACATTCAACTTTACCAGGGATGAGAGTGGGGGCTGTCACCTTCAGACCGTGGATGAAGTTCTGTTTAGTTTCCTGGGCCCCAGACGATCTCCTTTCTTCTTCCCCGTAACCTTTATGTACATCCTCATCTTCATCACAGGGGTCTTGGGGAACCTTCTCACTTGCACTGTGATCACCAAAGACAGGAAGATGCGGACACCCAGCAACCTATATCTCTTTAGCCTGGCCATCTCGGACCTGCTGGTGCTGCTCTTCGGGATGCCGCTGGAAATCTACGAGCTGTGGCAGAACTACCCTTTCCCCTTCAGCGAAAGCATGTGCTGCTTTAAGGTCTTCTTATTTGAGATGGTTTGTTTTGCTTCCGTGCTCAACGTTACAGTGCTGAGTGTGGAGCGCTACATAGCTGTGATTTACCCGCTCAAAACACGCTGCTTCATAACCAACAAGCACGCTCAAAGGGTCATCGCCAGCGTTTGGGCTCTGTCCCTGCTCTGCGCCATCCCGAACACCTCGCTTCACGGCCTACAGTACCAGTACTTGCCAGAGAGGGTTCTGGAGTCAGCTACCTGCAACCTGCTCAAGCCCAAATGGGTGTATAATTTGGTGATCCAGGTCACCACCGTGCTCTTTTACGTTGTTCCCATGATGATGATAAGTGTGCTGTATCTGATGATTGGACTGACACTGGGCAGGGGACAGAAGCAGAGGAAGGACAAGCTGGGCAACCACAGCAACGACAGCTGGAAAATCCATCTGGACAGTAGTCGGAGGAGGCAGGTCATCAAGATGCACTGTGAGTGATGGCCTGATGTTTACAATATATATAGTTTTATTAATGTTTTAAAGGGATATTCCACTTTTTTTTGGAAATAGGCTCATTTTACCACTCCCCCAGAGTTAAACAGTTGAGTTTTACCGTTTTCGAATCCATTCAGCCAATTTTCTGATATTTAGAATATCAGTAACCATACTTTTTATGGTCTCATTGACTCCCATAGTATATATTTTTTCCTACTATGGAAGTCAATGAGACCAAAAACTCTCTTGTTACTAATATTTTTCTAAATATCAGAAAATCGGGTGAATGTATTCGAAAACGGTAAAATCCAACTGTTTAACTCTGGGGGAGTTGTAAAATGAGCCTATTTTCAAGTGGAATATCCCTTTAAAGATCTTTTATTATTATATTTTTAGTTTTTATTTTAATTTATTTGAGTAGTTTTGTTATATTATTTAGGTTTATTTTTTTTATTAATTTCAGTTTTAGTTTGTAGGCCTAGTTCAGCTTACTTTAGCTTTATCTCAAGTAAAACCAAATGTAATAGTTTTATTTTTAGCAACCTTGGCACTATGTACGTAAAATTATATTACTCCACCATTATTTCAGAATCAAAATGGTGCTTTAGACTAAATAAATGGATAAAGATTAAAAGAAAGATTGAAGTCTTCAGTGCACATGGTATGATTTTCATTTCAAAAGTATGTTCATGTAAGTATGCATAAAAGTTTCTTTTAAAACTAAAGGCCACACAATTTAACAGCCGTAACATTTATATTTAAGATATCCGATACTTTGTCATTTCAAACTTCAGTCTTATTTTCTTTTGTTTACTTGGAAAATCCAAATTAGTTGCATCCCTAAACCACTGGCATGGCAAATCAAATCCCATTGTAAAATCCCGCTGAGCATCACTTAGATGCGTAAAAACATCCGTCTGGATGTCTTTCACTTTTGGAGTGGTAAAATCTTTAAACAATTCACACCACCCTCGTGCCCTCCCTCCCCACAGTGTTTGAGATCTTCTAAATGCCTTTCCTTAATGGCGATGATGCTATTCCTGCCACTTGTCATATAATGACTGTAAACCTACATAATGAAAAGGACCTAGACACTTTTATTTGCATTTATAGAGCATGTCTATATGCAATTACACACTGTAATGGCACAAATTACTCATCATTAGAGCTATTCACTTATAGACCCAAATATAACTATAACCTCATCAATTGCCACAGGGTTTACTTGAGAGTTTGAAAGATACTTTAGCATTGCTTTTGTTGTCCTGGAAGGGAAATTTCAAAGCTTGCATTTTGACTAAATGTTCTCTTTCATTGAAGACAAAAACATTTTTTGTACTGGTAAAATACGTTTAAAAAAAGCGTTTTTTAATTTTCTGAATCACGCCTTGTATGACCCAACACTTCAGTTTTACAATAACTGAATATTTTCAGTATTATTGCAAACTGGTTAGTGGATGAGGCTGAATATTTATTATATTTGGGCTTGAAAAATGTGTCTTTCCACAGTTCTGAACTTGGATTTGTTATTTGGAATATATGCAATGCACAAGTAAACAAATATGTGAATCGGATTGCGACGTTTAGAGAATTTTCAGAAATCCGATTGGATTAATTCTTATTGAAGAAAATGTGTGTGTGTAAACGTACTTATTCATGAATGCAACAGAGTGTGAAGTCCATCTTAGGTTGCTGAAATCTAAAAAGCTGGGCTTGCATGTTTATTTGCATAAAGTATGTTTCTGGCTAAAATAACTAACTGACTGCGACTGACCAATGAGAATTAAGTAGAGACACTGAGATGCCAGTAGATTTCTGGACATGATGGCCATGGAGTAGTCTTTGGATCTGACGGCTCACTTTCATAGTTGATTGTAACATTGATTTCCTTGCTTTCTTCTCTCTCTCTTCCAATAGTCGTGGTGGTTCTAGTGTTTGCCATTTGCTGGGCTCCGTTTCACATCGACCGACTGTTGTGGAGCTTCATCATAAGTTGGACAGACCACATGCATAACATATTCGAATATGTGCACATAATCTCGGGTGTGCTCTTCTACCTCAGCTCTGCTGTTAACCCCATCATCTACAACCTGCTTTCCAGTCGTTTCCGAGAACGGTTTCAAGCACTGGTGTTCAGTCGCCTGTCGACGAGCTCCTCCATGCCTTTCTCTGTCATCCCCAAAGACCCACCCACTGATCTCCAAGAGCAGGAGCGTGGGCAGCCCACTTCCTTTTGTCATTATCATCATCAGGTGGGAACAGGAGAATGTGTGCTTGCATGTGAGAAAAGATGAAGAAATTCAGCTTGATTTAGGGACACTTTTCTCGAATTATCGCAAAGTGCCCCGATCAATCTGAATTCATCCTACTTGTACTTAATCTTTTGATTGAGATAAAAGTAATCAAGTATTCTAAATATACTTTGCTTGTAGTGTTTACTCTTTTGTAGGGCTATATCATTATTTTGACTGTAAAGCACTATAGAGATTTAGGAAACATGTTACTGTAAGTTCACATACTTGTTTCTCAGAAAAAGAAAACTACTTGTGCATTCTGTGTCGGAATGTCTGTTTTTGTTTTGGTCTGTGTGATTTGGAAAGGGTGCCTAAATGTTCGAATGTTGAAGCATGGTCAAAAGTGTCAGTTAGATGACGCCTTGATAAATCAATTCATAAACTTACAGTGTAAGGCCTGCCGCTTTCAATTGTGATCCTTCTTGTTGCGTGTCCTCAATAGTAGCCTATAGACATGCAATCAAAAATAACATGACATGAATATTGGTCATTTAAAATTAACTTAAAGCTGCAGTCTGTAGTTTTTCCTCTTTGTCGCCATCTCTGTTCAAAATCTGCAATTGAGAATAAAAATTTTCTCTGGAAAATGTCATCTGAACAAGTTACATCCACTTTTGTTCTGACCAACTAATGGAAAAAAAAAACATTGCAGTAAATCGATCACTTATCATATCACTTTAAACCTTGCAAATTATACTTTGCTCTCAAATTGTTAATGTTAACAACGTCAGCATGTAATGTCCTTCTGATATGTATCTTTGTTTTCGCATGGGTCTGGTTGCATTCTTTTTTTCTGTAGCCACTCCAAAGTCTTTTGCATTTTACAGCGGGTGAATCTCTAGTTTTCTGTCGTTTGAACCTTTCTGGATCTGCCATCAAATTGATATTTAATTATGAGTTATTAATAATTCATAATTATTAAGTTCTGTGAGAAAAGACTATAAATCTCCACCTCCATCATCCGCCCACACGCAATATAACTTTTACTAGCCGAGACTCTTCTTTATGTGTACAGATGTGACGTAATGACGCAAAGACATGCTCGAATATCCCTCTGAAATCCACCAGGACCACTGGAGTTAAAAACATTATTTCAAGCTTACCATTTTGAGTCGAATTAAGGCAAGCTGATTTTTTGAACACTAAAAATGCTCCGCCTTGTTTTCTGTTTTGTTTTCCTTGTTTTAATGTACTTTATGTGTGCTTATGAAATGTGGTCTACTGTATGTATACGTATTGCTGATTTTTTTAAATGTATTTTATCTGACATTACACATACCCAGGGACTAACTGGCACACTGACATAAATGTTTATTAATGCGCACTGTCCCTGTCACTCTATTCTGTAAATAAAATTAGAAAATATGAGCGAAAATAATACGCTAGTCAATTTTGCAGAAAAACCACTTATGTAGCCATTCATGGTCAATGTTAAAGTAGGTCATTGTTTCATTATGACAAAATTGCTGCCATGCATCTGTTTCAAATGTTTTCTATAATTCAGATTGTGTCATATTGAATGAAAGCAACTATTCCTCTTTGTTTATTCGAGGCTTTTTTCATTCAAATTAGGCTTCATTCATTTAAATGATCTATTGATGTAGATCATACAGATATTAAGATGTAGTAACCAAACTGTGGGCAGATGTGCTTGTTTAAAAAAATCTATCTATCTATCTATCTATCTATCTATCTATCTATCTATCTATCTATCTATCTATCTATCTATCTATCTATCTATCTATCTATCTATCTATCTATCTATCTATCTATCTATCTATCTATCTATCTATCTATCTATCTATCTATCTATCTATCTATCTATCTATCTATCTATCTATCTGTCATGCACATCTTAAAAAACTGTATTAATGGTTCTATAACATGCGCAATATCCAAACGAGTGCCGTTATTCTTGTTAGGAACGGGTTGTACTTTTTGTCATTTGTGTCATCGGGACATGAACAGAAGTAAACACGCACATTGTTCCCAATGATCCATTTCCCAGAGAGAAGAGGAAGTATAATGCTTGTGCCAGAAGCGAGTCATCGAAAAAATAGTGAAAATAGAACAATAAGTGCTGCGTGGAACATTAATCTTTACCGACAATTAGGGAAAAGAATGTCTTTTCAATTAACTGCAGGGTCTTGTCAGAATGCTGTGTGCAGGAGGTCTGGCTTAAATGTTGCAATTTAAATGTTTGTGCCAAAAGTGCTTCTCTAGAATTCATTATCATAAGAAATAGAATATTTCTTGTATCGTTTGATTGTTACTTGATAACGTTGGAGAACTGTGGCTTTACTTTTAAAAGAAATATTGCTCATTATTTGTTTATTTTTCCATTTTAGTGACCTTGCCTGTTGACAGTTTCATCTGGCAGCTTCATCTTGCTGTGACATTAATGAGAGATGAATGGGTATAGCTGTCTCGGCTATCAGTCATTTATAGAACATTTATAGAATTTATAGAAGAGAGAGAGAGAGAGAGAGAGAGAGAGAGAGAGAGAGAGAGAGAGAGAGAGAGAAATATTGACACCAACTTCATATGACAAAAATAATTTGTGAGTATATTAATTTTGCACACTTTTTTTGAATTTGTTCTGTTATAAATTCAGTTTTAGAGGGTATGTCTTTCAAAATCATCTATTTTCCCCTATGCCACAGAATTATGGAGTGATTATTGGATCAGATTGAAAACTAAAAGTCATAAACAAAAACTAAAAGTCTAAATTTGAAACTAAAAGTCTAAGTCGAAAGCTAAAAGTCGAAAATTAATTTGGTATTTAGGCTTGGGCATTTGGTATTTAGGATACAGCATTTTATATTTAGGATTTATTTAGTATTTTGGCTCATTTAGCCATTTAGCCTAGCATCCCATTGACTCCCATTCATTTTGGCGTCACTTTGACAGCAAATAACTTTACATCTGAGGCATTTAAAGACTTAATTTGTCCAGTATTTATTTCTAAAGAAACACGACAATGTATAAAATGCTCCATTACTTTGTATCTTACGTTACGACCCCGTAGAAGCCGTTTTTGTAAAAATAGGCTAAAGATCGTGTCATAACCACGGGACTTTCTGTCGTCCTAAATACTAAATGCCCAATCCTGAATACCAAATTCATTTTCGATTTTCAAATTTAGACTCTTAGTTTTTGTTTAAGACTTATAGTTTTAGACTTTGAGTTTTCTAAATAATCTATAATGACTCAATAATCCCTCCGTACAGAATTAAATTCCAATTGCAGATACCGGGGTTTATTTTGGTATGTTCAGTGTTATGTATTATGTATGTATTATTTATGAATATTGCTTGTTTTAGTTTTTGTAAATAAATTGTATTCAATTGCCTTGTATTCTTGTCTCTCACAAAGCTAATGTAATGTCAATCAGAAACATTTTTCAAGTGTAGTCACAAGTACTAAGTCTAAAAGTTAGAGCATTTTAAGAATTTATAATTATCTAATGAATTCTGGTTTCACATCAGTTTATAATTCACAATTAAAATGATTGTCATGCTGACCTTTTGATGATTAAATAGTCTATACATTAACATTCATTCAATGGGACAAGGCCTATTTTGCATAAAAGACTTTTTAAGCATTGGAAACTGAATTTATTTCTGCATATTCAGTTGCAATGGAAAATTAGAAATGTGACAGTGATTTAGCAAGACAAATCGCATTGTTTGTATGATGTTATTTTGATGATTCATGTTAGATTCAGAAAATTGCTTTAATAACTTATGTACAAAGGTAATTGTACAAAGAGTTTTATATACAGTACCTGTCAAGGTCTTGAAAGGAGTTTCAAAAACTCAGCTTTGCCATCACAGGAATAAATTCATATTTTAAAATAGATTCACATAGTAAACAGTTCTTTAACTTTGTACTATATTTTGCAATATTACTGCTTTGACTGTATTTTTGATTAAAAAAAAATGCAACCTCGATTAAACTTATATTGTAATGATTCCAAACTTTTCACAGGAACTGTACAGTTATAAGTTATATAATAAAGAAGAACGTGAAAATATAAGGACATCTTTATAAGGACATGAACACATGTGCAAAAATAGGTTGTGCTGAAATTTCCTCATAAGTTAAACAAGCTATACAGGACAAACAAAGACAGTGGTAACCCTACTCTGTTTTACAGTAATTTGACCCAATCGCTCATATATAAAGCCCCATTGTCTCAGATCACAGTTTTTCGGAAACCATTTCATCCTTAGTTGGAAAACGTGGGTCTGCGAGATATTCGGATCACATTATATGTGTTTAGCCCCGGAGCGTCGAATCCGGGAGACACACCCTTCTTGTCAAAGACATAAAAGTTAAAAAGCTGTCCATCTTGGGCTTCGAGAGACACGGATGCGGTGTTGACAAGCAGTACACAGGGATATTCTTTCTCGAACACAACTCTAAAGACTCGGTCCACTAAGTAATTCAATTTTATGGTCCGGTACCGCTCAGGGATGAGATCTTCAATTTGAGGTCCAAACTGCTGCATGATCAAGACACCATCTGGCCCCGCTTTAATCTCATAAAACGTGATGTTGCCGTAAGTGTAAAAGCCCACATAGGGAGCAGGATTGGGGGGAGGAATAAGAAACCGCTTGGCCTCCCTAAAGGCCCTTTGCATGGCAGGAATGATATAAGAGTATGCCTTTGACACCACATCTTGATTCTGCGGTCGTGTGCCCGCCATTAGCACAACCAAGCCTAGCTTAAGCCGAGGAACCAGAGAGAATGTAGCGGAATAGCCGTCCAGATCACCATCCTTGCGTAGCACCTCATATCCCATCTGTTCATTCACTTCCCACGGCGTTCCTGTGCGATTGGCGAAGTAGTCTTTGTCGCAGCGGAACAGTGGGGTTAGCATAATTTTTAAGGTGTCGGGCTCCAAAAGCTTGCGGTGATAGGCTCCCAGCAACATCATGGATAACTTAGCCATGTCAGCAGCCGTCGAATACATCTGGCCCGAGGGGCGGTACCACCCCAAGTCATAAAGAGGCGCCATTTGGCCACTGGCGTACACACCGACAGCCATTTGACTTTGGATGGCAGGGCTGATATCAAACCCCGTGTCCTCCATTCCCAATCTGCCCAGAATGTTATCTGTGACCCATCGCTGGTAATTAATACCCACAACTCTCTCAGACAGGACATGGGCGAGCAAAGAGAAGGCCAAATTGCTGTAGTGACATCTAACAGAGAAAAGTGAAGAGAAGAGTATGTTATGTCGTTTTTTTTTTTACCTCAAAGGCAAGTTATTAGGAGGCAACAGAAAAGTTATTATCATGATCCTTTCCAGACACACACACACACACAAAGCTATTGAGATGTACACAAAATGAGGTTCATTTAAAGTAGCTGACAGGAACAAATTGGTTATATAATTTAGCTAGATTAACGTGGCGGAACTTACTTGGTCCCTGGATCTGCGATGAGAACATCATCTTGCAGGAGACTGATTGCAGCCTTTGTCTTCCCTTTCCACAGCAAGTTAGTTCCACGGAGCCTTCGGGGTAGACCTGCAAAAAAACAAAACAAAAAAAAAACAGTATGGGAGAATAATGCTTAATTGTGTTGTTTTAATTTCTTGTGTGTGATGTATTTACTCTTAATAAAAGCAATTCGCTTCAATCGCTCGGCACAGAGGCTGTTACTGAAGGATTTAGAACAGTTACAAGAAATATTGGACTTAAAAAGCAACAGCTTGCGAGGAAGTGGGCGAAGGAATTTACATTCGACTCTTTAAGACACAGCATCAGCTGGCCTCTTCTATTTTTTAATCTTCCTTTTTTTACGTGACATATTTATCAGTCAACTTTTGGAGAAAAACTGTGCAGCCACTGGACAAAAATGAAAATTTCTAGTGCGCATGTGTCGACCGCTTGAGTTTATGTACACTATTAATTTGAATATACATTGAAATATATTATATTCAGCTGGTGAATGCGATTTAATGTAGAACATGTTCTTGTTAATCCTGGAACAATCTTCCAATCAACTAATCAGATTTGAGGGATTGGGTTAATGATGTGAGTTAATGTTTAGAGTTTAGTCTTCCAACAACACTTATCGTTTGCCTTTGATTTTAGGGATAGGTTACGGGTAGGGTTAAAGTTGGGCATAGGTGTCAGACTATGTTTTTGGATGTGAATGTTGTCCCAGGATTCACAAAAGATGTTGATCCCGGAACGTCTTGGTAAAATCGTGCACAAGTGTCCATGTCAAAAACGAAATATACCAAATTTTTTTATTGTAAAAGTAAAACAAAGTTTTAGTAAAACATTTTTTAGTTGAACTTACCTTTTTAATTGCTTTTTAACTTTTCAATTTCTAACTTTTTAATTGCCTGTATTTATTTCTGTTGTGTATATATGTGTTATATTTAAATATAGTGAAAAGATTTAAATTTATATCAGCTTTTCATCTTTACCAGCCTGTGTATTTATAGTGAGAGCAGTAATCACACACACATCAAGTAAGTGAATGCATATTTGGCCAGTCGCTACAGGTAGATTACTGTGAAAATGGAATAGATGAGTTTTGTTTTCAATTCTGAGCGCTTGATTTTGTTCCACTAAATGTCCATTAGAATTACCATCAAATGAGGCCAAACAGCGGGCCCAACGCTGAGCTAAAAAGAAAATTCATTTTGACCTGCTGTTACAGGTATTTAAATGCTGTAAACAGACACTTGTGGGTTTTTTCACATCTCAGTGAACCTTGGAATTGCTTCTTGGCATAAAACTGGAAGCTGGAAACTCACCAGAAAGCTGGCTGGCCATTCTTCTTAACGTTACCGAGGACGATCTGATTTGAACCTCGCCACTGTCAAGGAAGATCAGCCCGTCCGTGACGTATTTCAGCTCAGAGTCTCTGCTTTTGCCAAGGGGGTTTTTAATGGTGAAGTTGTCCACATACTTCTCCAGGGGGTCATCCAGGGAGCCCACTTTGCCATCTTCCCACAATCGATACAGCATCAGGGTGGGAAAGATCTTTGATACACTGGCAATCCTACAGAAGGGGCGACAACACAGCAGATTCTATTCAAATGTGCTTAAAATAAGATTTTTATTATTCATGGAAATAGTCAAGCTATGAGAAAATAACGTCAGCTTTTGCATTGGTGCAGGAAATTCAGCAATGAAATTTAATTATTTATCATGAAAATGCAATCAAATGGTTAGGCCTCAGGTGAAGTATAATGCTACTTTGAACATCGAAGCATGTCATCCAAAAAAAGTAAAGGGAGGGTAAACCTGTTCTGACATAGTGGAGGTTTTATATTTTTGAGTATATTTCAATAAAATATCATAATTCCAAATGATTTTGTGGTCATATTATGCCTTGTTGGCTTTGTCCTGACATGTTTAGTTGTTTTCACTGTGTGCTGTTGATTGACTGGCCAACCCAGAGTGCGTCAGAACTTGACACTGAGACTGGCCTTGATTATTTTACGAGCACAATTTCATTTTGAACTATGCCCTCATAAATCCTATATTCTCATCCATGCGAATAATATAGACCAAAACAGTCTACAATCCATTACAAGAGTTTGAGCCTTGAAAACAGTAGCTGAGTTATGAACAAGATGATCTTTACACAGGCAGGACGTAGAAATGACTACTTTTTTAAAAAATAAAGGATATATTTTCAAGATCTGATTAAACCAGCCGCCTTGTCATCTGTATTCAAGACCATATCATGCAACTGCCAACCCTCAGAACCTTTAGAATTAATCTGGCCTAAACACAGCACAGCACTATACCGTCCTTGTTGATGCCTTGTTGATGCTAGAGGTCAGAGGAGAATGGGCTCACTGATTCAAGCTGATAGAAGAGCAACTTTGACTGAAATAACCACTCGTTACAACCGAGGTATGCAGCTAAGCATTTAAGAAGCCACAACACATACAACCTTGAGGCGGATGGGCTACAACAGCAGAAGACCCCACCGGGTACCACTCATCTCCACTACAAATAGGAAAAAGAGGCTACAATTTGCAAGAGCTCACCAAAATTGGACAGTTGAAGACTGTAAAAATGTTGCCTGGTCTGATGAGTCTCTATTTCTATTGAGACATTCAGATGGTAGAGTCAGAATTTGGCGTAAACAGAATGAGAGCTTGGATCCATCATGCCTTGTTACCACTGTGCAGACTGGTGGTGGTGGTGTAATTGTGTGGGGGATGTGTTATTGGCACACTTTAGGCCCCTTAGTGCCAATTGGGCATTGTTTAAATGCCACGGCCTACCTGAGCATTGTTTCTGACCATGTCCATCCCCTTATAGCCACCATGTACCCATCCTCTGATGGTTACTTCCAGCAGGATAACGCACCATGTCACAAAGATTGAATCATTTCAAATTGGTTTCTTGAACATGACAATGAGTTCACTGTACTAAAATGGCCCCCACAGTCACCAGATCTCAACCCAATAGAGCATATTTGGGATGTGGAGGAGCTTTGTGCCCTGGATGTGCATCCCACAAATCTCCATCAACTGCAAGATGCTATCCTATCAATATGGGCCAACATTTCTAAAGAATGCTTTCAGCACCATGTTGAATCAATGCCACGTGAAATTAAGGCAGTTCTAAAGGCGAAAGGGGTCAAACCTAATAATCCTTTAGGTGAGTGTATATGGTATAAGTTTTTTTTTTTTTTTTTTACAAAAACATTGATTGATTTTGTCCACTTTGAAATGGCAACACAATTAAGCTGTATTGCTTGAAATGACGGCTCCACTCACAAATTAGTGAGCAAAGAAGTGAGCAAATTAGAATTAGGAATTAGCAAATTACAAGTGGATTCGGACTGATTAAATCAATCTAAGCGCACAGTTGGCCTCAATGTGGAAATGTGTGCTTCATCAATGACAAATAATAGCATAGCTCTTATGTGATGATGCTTGAATAATTGCAGCTATATGGGTCCGAGTGAAGGACCCTCGAGTGTAATTTGAGCACACAGACTAGTTGGCATTTGGTGATAATGTCAACCCTCTACATGCCATACTCCTTCATATGAGTGTGTACTATAGTATGCAGAGGAAAGTTGATCATATCTCCTGTCAACCATAAGCAAGTTTGAATCCAAGTCCAAACAATGTATCAGATGAACATAAACATGTATTTTTAAAATATCTAATACATATATTTTATAAAATTAATTATATAATGATGTACCTGTAAATGGTGTATTCATTTGGTGGTGCAGAGTTAGGATCACTACCATTTCTTTTGCCGAAGTTCCCCGTCCACAGCACTGTGTCATTGTAAGTAACAATCGCTGACAATGAGGGCAGACTGATGGGGTTGATGCTATTGCGCAGCAGGGCGTCAACCTAGACGAATGACAATACATTATTAAATTAATTTATACTTATGCTCACCAAGGCTGCATTTATTTGATCAATAGTAATATTGTAAAATATTATTCCAATTTAAAATAACTGTTTTCTTTTATAATATTTTTTTTTAAATGTAATTTATTCCTGTGATGTTAAAGCTGTATTTTCAATCAACTTTCCGGTCATCAGTGTCACATGATCCTTCAGAAATCATTCTAATATGCCTAATGTTAGTGCTCAAGAAACATTTCTTATTATTATCAATATTAAAAACAGTTGTGCTTCTTAATATTATTGTGAAAACTGTGATGCATTTTTCAAAGATTCTTTAATAAATTGAAAGTTCAGAAGAATATGATTTGTTTCAGCTCAACCAATGGAATTAGACTAGGGTGGGACTGTCTGTCTGTGCGTAAACAATCACAATTTTTACGATTCAATCTGGTGGTGCTAGGAGCTAGTGACACAGAAATTACAAGTCAACTTCAAATAAAGTTCTTAAGTATTGAGAGCATTTTTTTTGTCAATTCAAAGCACTAATTCTATGATTCATCACTCTTAATGAAGTCAGCTGAATTGGTTCGTTCCATGCTGGTAATTGCCACAGGTACAGATTGAGGAACAGCATTTATAAGTTGGGCTACTTCCAGCCAAGGGTTTTGCTATAATGGCATCTAAAGTGTGAAGAGACATTTTGAAATCATGGCAAAAGTGGACTTGATTTCGAAATAAAAAGAAAGTAAATTAGTACCAGGCATGTGACTTTAAGGACAAATCATTAAATAAAATACAAATGCATTATGTTATCGTTTTGTGCTTAATATAGTTTGAAAAGATTTATATACACCAATCGTGTATGCAATCGATTATGTGTGATGTAAATAAACTGTGTTGACCATTTCAAACAGAATAATAAAATCATTGCACAAAAGGGCAAAAAACATGATTTTTGAGCAGTGAAGTGTATAGTGTTCGATCTTCACATGCTTACTTTCTCAAGCGCCTCCTTCAAACTGGGGATGGGGTGTTCCAGAAGTGTGGGCTCGGGGAACCGAGGGCACATTCGCATAGATTTGGATCTTCCCCCACCATTATCATCTTAAGAAAAAGCACACAGTTATACATATATATAAAACGAGAGAAAGTGAACTTTATTTTTTTCAAAGTTTAAAAGTGTGACTCAAGGCTTTTATACAGAAGAAGTATTGCATATGACCTGTGGACAAATCACTCACCTGCCACTAACTTGGGCAGCTGGTACTGCCAAATGAAGCAAGCAGTCATGATGATGGACAGCAGCAAGAAAAAGACCAGGCCCAGTTGAGTCCATTTCACCTTCATTTTTCTGGTTTTGGTTAAACCGTCAATGGCAATTGCTGGCTCTGGCTTTAAAAATGTAAGAAAACAAAAACTAGTAAATGCTATTCTTTTGAACCTTCCATTCATCAAAGAACCAAAGAACAAATACATTATCACAGTTTCCACAAAAAATATTTAGCAGCAAAAAACAAAACAAAACATTAATGATAATAATAAGAACAATTATTAATAATTGAGCACCAATAATATCTGAGCATTAAATCAGTTCTAAAAGATCATGTGACTATATGAAGACTGAAGCAATGGCTGCTGAAAATCAGCTTTACCAACATAAGAATGACTCATTTTAAAATGCATCAATCAAAATTCCACAATCAATGAGAAAATGAAGCACAGTGTGCCTCTGAGACAGCTCCATTCTTCATGCTGTGAGTCATTCACAATATTATAATTTATGACCGCTTGATAAAAAATCCAAACAATAATAATAAAATTGAAAGACTTAGCCAAGGAGAACAAATTAAGATGTAAAACCTGCAAGTAGTTGTTGACCAACACACTTTACAACAAGAATAAATAATACAACACTCACCACACGTACAGCTATTTGTTCTATTGTGCCTATAAATACAGTTCTGTTTCACTAGTTGTCCCAATCCGAAAGTGTGAAGATTTTGTGCGGAATTCCGCCCCTTCTAAAGTGGAGAACCCCATTCCATGGCAATTACAACCGAGGTAGCACTGGGTAAACACAGACCTGACTCCTGCCATCTCCACACTAACTGTGCCATAATCCTGGCTGTCTGATTCCCTTTGACAATTAAATTTCCTCTTCCAACACAGCGCCTGGCCTGACATCATAATCCCAAGATTTACCCCTCTAAACCCCATCAGACCAGGGCGGTTCTTTATCTTAATTCCAGCAGATCAGTTCACTTGGCTGCTGTTTCCTGCTTTCAGTGCTTGTGTGGCGTTCCCTGCTCCAAACAACCAGACTTCCCAAGTAGGGAGAATCAAACTTCAAATCTAATGAGAATTGTTCCATGTCTCAAGACTACAGATGACAAGAGATGTCAGACTTCATCGTGCAAGAGCATTTAATCTCATAAAGTGAATGATAAGAAGACATGGCCAAGGGGACTGCAGGATATGTTATATAAGGGACACAAGGATATGTGTCCTGTTTTTTGAATGCACAACATTTGGGTCACATATAATGTACATGTCACTAGACTCCTCTTTTGGCAAATATTCTTTAACACCAATCTTATCAGGCCATTAGCAGGTGCTAAATCTACTGTACTCCACTCATCTAAAGACCCTGACATGTGACTCTTATGGCAGTCTGTGATTGGACCATCTGACCTGGAGCTAAACATTGGGATTAACAGGAGCAGCAGGGTTTGAAATAAACCATCATCACGTATAAATCCTCAGATGTGAGATTACTTGAGTTTGAGTATAGCACTGACAAACAAACAAACAAACAAAAAAATACTACCTTTGCCATGTGGGCAATTTCTCTAATCTATATATATATATATATATATATATATATATATATATATTTATAATAAAAGAATAAATGCTTTCATAAAAAAGATATTATTAAATCCTAGAAAAAAATTCTAAACACATTATACATGTTAGAAATGTATTGCTAAAACTTTACAAAGACTGTGAACTGTGAAGTACTGAATTGTGGAGTTAGAATGTTAAACAGTTTTTCACCATTGCAATTTTTCCTGTTTTTTTTTTTTTTTTGGGCGGGGCTAAACAGGGCTCGATGATGCACTGGAGTCCATGAGCTCAAGGACACGTCCCTACTTGATGACACACTGAGGCCGCTGCTGCTTATTTATTTACTTAAAAAACTTACTTGCGACTTAAATTTTTATTTATTTATTTGTCTGTTAATTGTGTACTGTGTTTAATGGTTGTACGGTTGGTGGCAAACCAGTTTCCCTACCGGGATTAATAAAGTTTCAATCAATCAATCAATCAATCAATCAATGTAAAGCATGAACATTCATATTCTGAGGAATTATGAGAGAGGCTATGCAACTTGATCCAACCACTGCTGCATCACATCTAATGAGTTTGAGAAAATCAAAAGGGATTGCTAATGGGATGACCGTGAAACACACTGTGAGCCTCAGACACACACATTCGAATGAAAATATAAGCACAGATGGTCATGAACTAAACAATGATGCATCAAAGGATTAGTACTTAGCTTGTGACTCAACAAGAGAAGCCACAATCTAATTGTTTAGTCTTTGCTGTTTACTTCGAGAATGATTTGTGTTTGTATTCAGCCAAGCACAATTTCTCTGCAGAGTAAAATATGCTTGGGCTGTGAAACTGAAACCTTTATGGAAATTACCTGGGGCTGGACTCCATCCACAGATGTCTCCTTCAGGACCACCTTGCTCCCCGTCTCTCCCATTTTTACTCTACCAAAGCAGAATATAAGACAATTCACTGGTTCGGTCACATTACAAGGAAAAAGAGGGATAGATCTCATTTAGCTTAGGGTGGGAGAAAAATCAGGAGGTTTTCTGTATAGGACAATGATTTTATGCTAATTTATTTGTCCTATCTATTAATTTTTGCGAAAAAACACAATATCATACAGTGCAACTGAAATGTGAATATAGAACTGACATTTTAAAAAAGGGCAATTCCTCAAAAAAACTATATATATATATATATATATATATATATATATATATATATATATATATATATATATATATATATATATATCAAAATGAACGAATGTTTTTCTGAGTCAATTGATTCATTTCGTTCGTTGAATGAACCAAATGACTCGAAAAAAGATTTGTTCATTTTGATGAACGAGTTAGAACAGGAGAGTCACGAACGTGCATCACAGAACAGAGCGAGGCAAGCATTTTTTTTTTTTTTTTGAAATCCAAAACCAAGCCAATCCGAGAAAGCTGCGGCAGTAAAAAAACCGCTCACCACAGGGTGTCAGCGTTCGTCGTTAATGAGAAGACATAAGACTGCTGCAGTTTAGCGCAGTCAGCGCTAGCAGCTGGTGCATTGTGGGTAATTGTTCGTTGAGAGTTGATTTATGTGTTATTGCAGTAAGATCTTTAAGTTTTTGTGATAGTAAAGTTATGTATGTTAATGTTGAAGTTAGTTCAGCTGTTCTTGGTTCATTTACTGCTTAATGTAAAAATGTGTCTCACCGTCATGGAGAGAGATGTGTAAGGCAATAGGGTCTTGCCTGAGCAGTATTGTATTGTTTTCTAATAACGTGTTTCTATACCTAAACAGTCTTTAGTTTCTCGTTTGGAAACACTCACTCTGGGTCGCGCGGTGTATGGGACAAGAGTGATAGAATCTCAGGTTAGGATCATATAGTGACAGGATTGCCGGTTTGAGAGAAGTAGCATAGAGGTTGTAATTCAGTGTTTTTGTTGATTTACTGTAATAAAGCAAGGTGATTATCTGCATTCTTAATATGTATGGACGTGCGATGAACACTCTAACCAGAAACTCCTGATATGTTATAAGTAGAACGCGGAAGTAGTTGTGCAAGTAGTCTTTTGAGCTTATAAAACTTAAAATTTGTTATTTATGTTTGAAATGAGCGATCGTTTCGCTTGATAAGACCCTTATTCATCGTCTGGAATCATTTAAAGCCCTTTGAACAGTTTGCAGTTTGGACTAAAACTCTCATTTGGACCTTGAACAGTTTGGTTACCAGTAAAATCCACTATATGGAGAAAATGCTAGAATGTTTTCATCAAAAACCTTAACTTATTTTCGACTGAAGAAAGAAAGACATAGACATCTTGGATGACATGGGGGTGAGTAAATTATCAGCTAAAGGTTTTTTTTTTTTTTAAAGCGGACAACTCCTTTAAGGATATATGGGTTCCTAGGTCTTAAAAAGCCTTAAATTTATGAATTTGGAAATAATACCTTAAAAAGTCTTTAAAAAGTCCTGAATTTTGATATCTGGGTCTTAAAAATTGTGCTGTATGTCTGTTAATTTCATTGACGAAAATAATGATAAACTTTTCTTCAACGCCATTTTTTCACTGACGAAAACGAGATGCTAGTTTTGAATGACTAAAACTGTTTTTCTTTGCTGGTAGGGATGGGAAATTGGTATTAATTATTTATATAAATGGTCTTAAAAAGACTTGAATTTAACTTGAAGAAACCTGTAGGAACCCTGTATATAGGTTGCCTGCTATCTATCTGTTATTATTTTATGCAGCCCTACACATAACAATGCACAACAAACTTGTTGTTCATATAAATAATAATAATTGTAACCAGAAAAATCTAAAATGTATTCCCAAAATCATGAAGCCCTACTGTAGTTCTCTTGATATCAGCATGTATGCGTTTATTTTTTACAGGGTCCAGACCAGATGCCACTGATGAGTGCTGACTTCAACATTCCCAGGAGTCTCTGTACATGAACAAGTTAAAGTGAAAAATCAAACACCTTGGAAATAGCAGGTATGTACTATGTTTCAGGGATGGCACAAAGTTGTGTGACTGAATGACTAGTCAGGAAGATTTTCACATAGTTTTGGAGCAAATAATCTAGGCTATGTGATATAATTTTCAAAAGGCTTGTGAAGAACTAATCAGTTTGGGTTTTATGACTTTATTTCAGTGACATTTTGTTTTTTTTCCACAAACCACGCATAAATGGCATTATCTCAAAACTACAAACTTTTACATACATGCTGCTGACATATTATTGTAGCAGAGTTTGTACTGAATACAGTGTAATCAGACTTTAGCCATGAAAATGTCACAAGTAACAGAAAAAAAGCACAAATGTCAGAGCATGTCAGAACACCTCCAAGACCCAGAAAACACCTCAGAGTTAACTCAGCACAAGAAAGACACAGAATATCATCTCATCTGGATGTGACTCATCCTTATAGAACCCAAGTAGTCATAGATTCCTTTTATCCCTCAAGAATAGGGGACATCTCTCATGGGCTCTGACCGATAGACAGAATACGTAAATAATACTTAAAATTCAGAATATGTCTCACACGCAGGGTCCAGAGGGCTCAACATGCCCACAAAAAGACTTGCTCTTTTCTCACATTCATGAACAAATCATGTTGTTCTGCAGATGAGTCATTGTCCTGAGAGGATTTCGTTTGGTCTAGCGCATAAAAGGGACATTTTTCAGTGAATCACCATTGTTCACAAGTTGAATCACGCAACACAACATGCACTGAAGTATTACTTAACATTTAGAGGTAAAGGTAATATTTTCAAAGACACACAGCAATTAAAAAATGATTTGCTTAATCGCACGTCCATTTCCAATTAAATCCCAATGCAAGTGACTCTGAAATTATGACACGATTTCATGAATTGTAGCATAGTAAATGGACCAGTGCTCTTTTAGTCCCTAAGAGCTCATTATCTTTCTGTATGGCTCACGGACTCAAGGAAATTTCTGTTCAATATGAAACAAGGCTAACATGGTTGTCACAGCACTGATTGCTTATAGATTGCTAAATACAAAAACTGGTTCCCCTAGCATAAGTATATTTACAGTATGTGTGTCTGTGTGTGTTTAATTTGAGTGGTGTCCTCCACGTCTCATCTTCGAATTAGCATTGGTTATTTTGCATTTTTTTTTTATCCCAATTTTGCATAAAAATATCTTTCTTAGATTGATTAAGTCAAGGTAGAGGTTAAAAATTGGATGGTATTATTATTTATTGCCACAATGGTTTAGAATTGTAAAGTGCATTGCATTGTGGAATATAAAATATGCAGTATGCTCTGTTGTACTGGGTGTTTTACACAAAAATATAAGCAATACTACAGCAATATAGTGTTAGCACCTGGAAAAAAGCATGCTCTTTGAGTTTAGCTTGTGACGACTTCACAAGTTAATTACAGTAATTACAGTAGTTAACATTTGAAGTGGATCAAAAAAGTTCCTCAAAATTGTTATAAGACAAGAACGAACTGTTCAAAATTCACGTATAACTTTGATGAAAGGTTATGATACACTTCACTTATGGACTACTGTATATTAAAGGGATACTCCACTTTTTTTGGAAAGGGCTTATTTTATCATTCCCCAGAGTTAAAAAGTTGGGTTTTACCGTTTTCAAATCCATTCAGCCGATTTTCGGATATTTAGAAGAATATCAGTAACCAGACAGTTTCTGGTCTCATTGACTTCCATAGTCGGAAAAAAAAATATAGTATGGAAGTTAATGAGACCAGAAACTGTCTGGTTACTGATATTCTTCTAAATATCCGAAAATCGACTGAATGGATTCAATAACGGCAAAACTCAACTGTTTAACTCTGGGGGAGTGGTAAAATGAGCCTATTTCCAAAAAAGTGGAGTATCCCTTTAAGAGCATGTGTTTTCTGAATGAACATATAGTGCAATAAATGTTTTATTTGGTCACTTTTGTGTACGTTTTTACGAAATGAGGTATGTCGAAACGGGTGAGAAGAGTTTACGATTATTGTAAATGTGTGTGTGTTTGGGATGACATAAGGGAATGGTTTTTTTTTACATAAAATATGATTCATAACATTCAATATGCTGTAAGCTTGTATTCCATTCCATTTGTTAATGCCTTTATGCAGTTCTCTATAGAGCAGAGTTTCAGTAATGATGTGTTTTGTGTTTCATTCTTTCTATACAGCTAAAGCTGGTGATTCAAATCTCACTGTGATTGATCATTTGAGCACTAGGGAAAGCCTGCGCATGTGAAATATGAATATAACAAGACATGCTAAAGTGAATGCAAATAAACCATTTTCAATTCAAAATTCACCCAGATAGCAAGCATTTTACATAAACCCAGGGTATTAGTGAGATTAAATATGATTTGCTTTTTCCTTCTGGCTGCAGTTGTGTATCTGGTCCACTTCTTTTATCTGTATCACGTTTTGTTCCGTCATTTACAGTTTTAAACTGAGAAATAAGTAAAGCGTAAGCAAAAAAATATTTAAATGCTATATACACTATTGCTACATGTAAAAAACATGCATGATCTGCCGTTATTTTATAAAGAAAATGTTTTGGTCATACTCAACATCAACATCTGTCATTTTTTTCCCACTCTGGAAAGGAACTGCTATTGAAAATGGTAGTTATGCCCATTGCATTAGCATAAATCTGTTAAGCACAACCGACGTCCTTACATTTTTTTTTTCTATTGTAGCTGCATAAACCAAAATGCAATTAACACATTTATTTCAACATGAACTCAATTGAACTTACCCCTAATTGAGGTTTAGGAACGCTCTTCTTCTTTGACGATGAAGGAGTATTCACATTCAATGCTCTCTTGTGTTCAGCTAGCTTACTGTGAAGTCACGACAGATGTTGGTATCATGGTCATGAATAAATCCAGCTTGCACCAGACCCAAGATTCTGGATTATCTGCCATCTGCAACATCTGCCAACATTGGAGAACAGGCAGCACAAATATTGAGCTGTAGTGTTACACAGCAAACCATGTCACTAGATGGCCTGGCAGGCATTGCTGCTTAATTAGTATTTGGACACTTCAGCTAAATTAAAAGTGTATGAAATGCATCGCATGACAACATATCAAACCGAGATACAATCTATTTGTATCTAAGGCAATTACACTTTATTAACATTAAAGGTTCTCAAAAATATTGAGCAATTCATTCAGTTGACTTTGTTTTCCATAGAGATTTCAATTGTAATACAAGTGTATTTTTTTATTGTTAAAGGGATTCACCATTGTTGTTGAAGAAATCGAGTCTCACAACCTCACAAGGAAGATATTTGGAAGAATGTTATTTGTGCATGCTCAATCATAAGTATTCTAAAATTGACTAAAATCATAAAATGTGTCCATTTTTAAAGTACAATCAACTTAAGCCATTTCGACTTCAATTACGTTAAATCGCCTTAAAAATGGGTTGAATCTTGTATAACTCTATTACTATAATTGCTTAACTTATTTTGATGAGTTAAAGCAATGTAAAAACATATGTTGTCATTACTTATTGAATATATATTTTTTTACAGAGGGTAACATGGTCAACTACTCAGCAGTGATTGTTTCAGAACCCACATGGGTGGTAATTTTCGAGACAGTACACGATCTGGTGTGTATAGACATCGATAGCTGAAGTTTTGATTAATGTACCTGTCTGTGGTCGTAGTGAGTCATGCTCATAAGCCCACAATGGGTTCTAGATCTGCAGATGAACTGATATTCAGACCTATGATTCAGACCCATGCGTGCAATTTGACTGGTTATGGCAAAGATTTTCATAGCACAAGAGACCTTCATTTATGCTCTCTCTTTTTACACTCTTGACAGTTAATTCATAATAAGATAATCAAATTCATCTAGGATTTACGAGAATCACACAATCAACCGGCTGTTATAGACAGAAAAATCACTAACAGAGGTGTTGATCCATAGATTGATTCAAAGGCAATGTGGGAAGATGGGAAATTCATTCTACATTGTGGTATTACAAAAGCTATCAAGACAATAACATTGCACATTATCCAAGAGTGTCACATAGTTCTCATGTATACTGTTCAATTCAATCATGATTTTCATCACCAAGTCACATAGATGGGTTTATGCATTCCTATCATTGTCCTCATTGATTTAATCGTCTTGCCATTGCTAAAAATATAAAGAGTCCTGGTCAATGATTTGACCATCTGCCATTCACTCTGGGCTTTATTTTCTCTCGGCTCATTTTACAGGTGGACAGAGACGAAAACAAATTATAAAACCGCATGGTCGTGTGAAAATGGCAATCAATTTTTGAACACAATTACACATAGATTGTCAGCATGGGCTCTTTGTTCCAAAGTATTGGAATGTAATCTATGATGTACAAATGCATCATTTGTAGCCTGCTATAGCCATTTGTAATTTACTAAAAGAGAAGATGGACCAGTGGTCTGGTTTTGTAAAGAATAGGGTTTTTTTTTTTTTTTTTTTTTTTTTTTAAGAACTTTTTAAACCAAATAATGTTTCCAATTTTAAAAGTAATTAGGAGATGCAGTCTCTTTGGATTCTGGATTCTAAAAAGCATGAAAGAGATGAGTAAGGCTTTATACCTGGTCCTTTAAGACTGGAATTAAAGAGGCAACAGGGTGGCTGGCAGATTTAGAGCATGAGTGAAAAAGAAAAGAAACTGAACCAAAGGACCTTGTTAAATGATAACAAAAATGCAATATTTAAACCTCCTGTGAAATATAAAGGCATAACATGAATACTCTCTGGGTTAGATTTGAAACTTAGTGGGGTGTGTGAAATATACATAAATGTGTTCAAACACAGTTGGGTAGAATAATCAGGTTATCTCAAGTAAAGGTCGCACATTTTTTAGTATAGGCTGTGAGGGTTGCATAAATTTGTCATCTACTTCCGTACTGTGATTCCCTCAATGCATTGCTTACTCACCTTCAAATCCATAAGACTTGCGTTCATCTTCAGAACACAATATTTTTGATTAAATCTGATTCTGAGAGACTTCTGTCCCTCCATTGACAGTTACGCAAGAACTAACACTTTTGATGCGTCATAAAGTTCATAAAGAGATCACAAAACTAATCCATGAATAGAACAGTTTGGTCTTTTTTTTCTTTAGAGACTCAATCGCTTTATATGATGAACAGATTGAATTTAGGCTTTTATTTACCTATAAACATTCATCAACTCACACATCAGTTATGTTAAAAGGAAGCCCAAGCATGGTCACTTGACGTGCAAGAACCAATGAGGTTTACTCTCATGTTGCTCTGCAGTTTTAGTTTTGCGCAGCGAGAGGTGAGTTTGCAGTTTTGACTTTACCGATTTACGTTACATAACAGACAATTACACTGCATGGCAGCTGTAAACAATATATAATAGTGGCATTGTAAATTAGGTTAGCCAGTCTTATTATGTCAAACGTTCAACTAAACAAACACACGCTTTTCGAGTTTTACGACAGTAAGTTAGCCTATCTGTTGGGAGAGAAAACTAGCGCCTAAAATAAGCCCAACCTGTTGCACATTTACTGTGACCTTTCATAGAAATCGTGGATTTTGTTGTAGTAAACTATAAATAAATGTAAAAATTATATATTTCTATTTGAACTGAGCGTTTCAGTATAGCGACAATTGACGTAGGCTACCTGGAGCAGATGCATCGCCTAATGGCCCACATAGGCAAGTGAAGAAGAATCATCTTGTATTTTATTTAAATAATGTTTATTGCGTACAATTACATCTCAACGGTCAGAAATCATAGTTACATTTATAGCAAATTACTCAAGGGCAGAGCATTCCAATAATTGTTAACTTAAGCTATGTTAAAGTTACCAAACAGAATATATTGAGAGGGAAACAAGATCTGAAACCAGAAACAGAATGAAAACCACTGGTCTAGGGCACATATGATTTGATAAGTAGAATCTGTACATCTGTTTTTTGCAAAACAATGTGTTGTACCACCAGCAGATGGCGTTCAAAATATATTAATACAAAGGAGGATCTAAATGGAAAACCTGGTTATGTGCTGCCCCTTAGAGGGAACATTCTGTATCACCTTTCAATATTACATCAAATGATAGTTCTCATCATAGCTTTTTTGAACTTGGTTTGACACACCCAAATTACCTCTAATGTAACCCACCTTTTTAAGTTTTCACAAAATTGGTTTATTAATTGGACTTGAATGGTGGGTGCGCATGATCTAAGAGAAAATTAACTTGTGTTTGGGAGTATCCCTACTAAAGGTGGGCAAAGAAACAGAATAATTTGAATGCCACAGAAAATTGCAAGCAAAAAACTTTATTTCAAGGTTATTTAAAAATATGAGCCTTGGCCAGGGGTGTCCAGACTTGGTTCTGAAATGGCCAGTGTCCTGCAGAGTTCACCTCCAACTTGCATCAACACACTTGCCTGGAAGTTTCTAGTATGCCTAGTAAGATATTGATTAAGTGTAGTTAAACTTTGCTGGACAGTGGCCCTCCAGGAACAGGACTGAAACCCCTTAGGCAAAGATAATTAGACATCTCAAAGTTCAATGGATGTGAGAATATTTGCAATGAGTGTTTAAACCGGCTTTTCTTCAAAACAGGTTTAAAGAAAGGAGGCCAAGACAAGCCTATGGGAACCCTAAAAGAACAGCACTCCACAGAGCTGGAAGGAAATAGAAAGAAGACAACGGTATCATGCATGTTTCACAAATCTAGTTTATTTTTAGGGTGACAACAAAGCAGAAAAGATGACTTAATGTTTTCCATATCTCCCCATATACAGCTGCTTTTAACTTCTTTTTACCTCATGTAAGATCTTTTTTCTTTTGTGACCGGTTCCAAAAAACATTGACTAAAACCTTCTTGTTTCCCCCAGTCTATTGCACATTTCTATTTATATCACACTGAAAAGTTTGACATACTGTTCAAAAGAATAGGGTCAGTAAGACATTTTTTTTTAAATTAAATTAATTCATGAATTTATTAAAGTGTTAAGACATTTATAATTTTACAAAAAATACTTTCAAGTAATCCTGATTTCTTTTTTTTAACATTGATAACAATAAGAAATGTTTCATGTGCAGAAAATCAGCATATTAGAATGATTTCTGAAGAATCATGTGACACTGGAGTAATGATGCTGAAAATTCAGCTTTGCCATCCCTGGGATAAATTACAAGAGTAATTATAAGTCATTTAAAGTTTTTTCTGTACCTTTCTTTTTTTTCTGTCTTTCAAAAAATCTCACCGACCTCAAACTTTTGAATGGTAGTGTACTTGCATTGTCCAGCTGAAACCCAGAGAAACAGTTTTAGGTTATGCAAACAAATACAGTTGTTTTTGAACCTTAAGGGAATGCTGCGGTTTAATACGCATTATAAAGCAGATGTCATATGATATTATTGGTAAAACATAACAAACGAATATCTCTAGTGTAAGAAATAAGAGAAAGCCAAACGATCAGAGACTGACTAGGACACTTCGTACCCTGAAGTGACCAGGGAGAGCCTAGACATTAATCTAACGCAGCATGTTTGATTTAGGCGATTGCCCAAAACCATTTTGTTGCAATAAAAACATGTGACTGTTTTTGACTAAGCTATGCAAAATATTTCAAGACTCTCACGATATGTTGATGAACAGAATATACTTTATCAGTATTTGAAGTATGAAATGAACATTAAGTTATCTGAGGGAAGCATGTTAAGGAATGCAAAGCACATAATCAAAATGTGTTTTGTCATTTCAAGTAATAAGCATTCTGTCTGTAAAGATTCCCAGCCATTTGGGTTATAGCAGAATGTCTCATAGTATTTATTTTCAAGCGTTTTTTGGAGAGCAGACTGGGTCGATGTGCCGTTTGAACATCCCCGAGGGTGACCTATCCGCCAGAGAATGCATGCAGAGTCAGCCTCTTCCTAACCGAGCGCCTTGTGGTTTTTCACCAATGTCACTTCTCCAGTCAACAAATGCATGCCTGACATTTTCCCCTTGCGTCCAGAAGAACTTGAAAACGGAGCTGGCTGCTTTGCATTTCCTTACAGTCATGTTCCAAATGTTTTATTTGGCATTTATGCACCACGGCTTGGGCACAGCTGTCTTCTGAATTTTCCGTCACTAATCAAATATTTACAATCGAGATGTAACCTTAGGGCTAAGGTGAGTGAATAAAACACTTCCATTTTGTGAAACTCATCAGCATTTTTGCACTGGATATTCCATCCCTTCAGAACTGTTTAATCATTGAGACTAGTTTCGTGTGAGTGTTTTAGAGTTGCGCGAGAATGCCTAAACATTCAGCGTAATCTTTTTAGAGCCGCTGAAGCGGAAGAAAACACTCAAAACACCATTGCCACTTGTCTTTCAATAGTGCACAATGTTTTCACCCATGTTGGCCTCCCGCCTCATGCCTCAGTAGGTTATTGTGAATGCCGTGTTTGTCGCCCGCAGTGTCTGCTGCCACAGATTCTAAAATAACGAGAGGGCCTCTGCCTCTCGCTTTTCGTTCTTGGGGCGAACAGAACAGACCACCTTCGCTTTTGAGTGTTCCTCACGCTGATTGCCTGCGCCTCTTGTTTTCATCCGGTCGCCTCGACCTCCAACCCGTTTTCAGCCTTCCGTCAAGAGTGTGGCATTTTGACACGGCGTGGCCTGTAGGAACCCACAAAGCAGCATGACCGATACGTCTAGGTCAGATGACGGCCATCAAGCCTCCTATAAATGTGTGTGCGTGTGGTTGAGAGCAAGAGAGAAACAGCGAACAGGCCCTGTACGTCTGTTTTGTGTGTAACGTCCATCATACTATTTGTATGGCATGCAAAGGGGTGGAAACTCCATCTGTCGTGAGTGCCTCTTCAGGCTTCATGCCTATTTCGCTGATGATGGTTGTGCAGATTCATTTACTGATCTGACCCAGAGTGTCTCAAACACTGTGTAGCGCACTGAAACAATGCAAGACTGAAGAAAACTAACCTACTGATGATTTACACTTTGGGAATGTCATGAGCGTTCTCTTTTACAACAATGTGAGCATGAATATGATTGTGTTTAGGTAGATTGTTTTTATAATTATTATAAAGTAATAAAACTACTGGCATTTACATAAACATTTTTTTATATTAGATTAAATTTGCAAATTCCATAGAGATTTTTAATGCTGGTGAACAATTTTTAATAACGATACAATTAATAATTATTGGGTACACTTTACAATAAGGCTTAATTTGTTACCATTAGTTAACAAACAATGAACAAAGTTTCTACATTTATTAATCTTATACACTTAAAATCAAAAGTTTTATGTTAACATTAGTTAATGCACTGTGAACCAACGTGAATGTTAAAATTAAGTAGCATCCTCATATGCAGTTCCCTTTGATCTGTTTTACTTTTAAATATTAATGAATGCTTATTAATTTAAGGAATTGGTTTTTATGAAAAAGTCTTCCAGAAAAGCTTTTGCACATGTATTTTATTACAACCTGATTATTTAAGCAATGAAATATTTGACATTATCAGAGCTATGCGTGTTTAATTTTAGGATATTTATTTGAAATTTCTGGTTGGAGATTAAGTAGTAAAATAATTTAAAATTCACATAACTGTGATAAAACTAATTAATTTAACTTCATTTTTAAATTGTGTACGAAAATGATGCAACATGGATACATATTTGAGTCATAACAATGTATTTCAAAGTAGGAATGACTTCTTGAACACACAAATCTTAAAGTCACTTTAAAAAAAAAAACAAAACTTGCTGATAATTTACTCACCCCCATGTCATCCAAGATGTCCTCGTCTTTCTTTCTTCAGTCGAAAAGAAATTAAGGTTTTTGATGAAAACATTCCAGGATTTTCTCTATATAATAGACTTCAATGGGAACCAAACGGTTCAAGGTCCAAATAAGAGTTTCAATGCAGTTTCAAAGGGCTTTAAACGACACCAGACGATGAATAGGGGTCTTATCTAGGACCCTTCGAGTCACGACGAGTCTTTGAGCAAGGCAAGCATTTGTGCTTATAAAACTTAAACTCTCTTATTTATTTTTGAAATGACTGATCGTTTCCCTTGATAAGACCCTTATTCATCATCTGGTGTCGTTTAAAGCCCTTTGAACCTGCACTGAAACTCTCATTTGGACCTTGAACCTTTTGGTTCCCAATGAAGTCCATTATATGGAGAAAATCCTGGAATGTTTTCATCAAAAAACCTTAATTTCTTTTCGACTGAAGAAAGAAAGACATGGACATCTTGGATGACATGGGGGTGAGTAAATTATCTGCAAAAGTTTTTTTTAAAAGTGAACTACTCCTTGAAGCCCAAAGTGCACCGTGAAAAGCCCAAAATGAACAGTGCTTTTGACATATGTTTACAATGACACTCACATGAAATGAAGAGTCAGTGGAACGGAAAGCTGTTTTATTTGACGTAATATGGGCCGCACCACTGGCTTGGAAGCGCTTCTTGCTCTTTTCACATAGTGTAACCGGGCAGAGCAGCTAGAGGGGGTAAGAGAATCAACAGGGGCCAACTAATATTCCAGAGTTCATAAGGCCAGCTCTCACCAGTCAGTCACCCCTGATTCGCGCCCGTTATCCAGTCTGGCATTGGGCCAGCGGGAGGGCATCATCAGAGCAGCCTCCTCTTTTGCAGAGAACAATGCAGCCTAGAGCGAACATTAGCTACATACATGCCCTCATGTACAGGCGTGCAAGCATGCACATTGTCGAGGAAGCGTGCAGATATTCCCTAATGCATATGTGCACTCTTGCACTCATGATTCTTTTTTCCAAGGACATTTGCATCAATGCACACGTTCATAGACACATGTTGATTAAGCGCATATGGCGAAGCCTTTTTTTTTTAGGAATGGCTAGCATACCTAATCGAAGTAGACAGAAAATTATAGACATTAAGAATTTCAATACAGATTCAAAAGGACATTACAGCAGGATGTTCTTAGAGCTTTTCAAAGCTAAGTGAGTGTGAATCAAAACATGGTCGGGGTGAACTGGTTCATCTCTGTTTCTTATTTATGAAACTCTTTGAAATGCCAGCTCTCACTATCGTTGTTGTATAACTTTCTTTGTTTTTCCTGGTAAAAACCCCCACAAAAAAAAAAATAAATATATATATATATAGTAATGTACTGGTAGATTTTTATTTATGCAATATATTCTTAATTTAGTTGTTTCATATTGTGTCATTGTCCAGGAATAAATAAAAAAAAATACTAATATTAATAGAAATAACAATATTTTAATATTAATTGTTTTATTATTATTATCTGTAGACAAGCAAAACACTCACCACCACCTCAAAGAGCGACTTTGTGGGTGTGTCTCATTTTTTCTGACCTGTCATTAGTTTGGCAGGAACTATTAATGATTAAGGCTGAGGTTTAAGGATGGGCTTTGATCAGTGCTCAGAATAAAAGGGCAACAGCTGCTTCCAGGAGCGGGCGATTGACCAATTACGCGTCCAAGAGAACTATGTTGTGCTGTTGTGATGACCTGTGCATTTGTCCGCAGGCCAATGGAGGCAACAGACTGAACAATAATGTTAAGACAAGGTTCACATACCTTGTTAAAATGGATTTAGCAGAAGATACGTATTTAGAAATGTATTATTTTGTTTGATTTTTGTTGTCGGGGTTTTGAATGTTGGTTTTCGATCCTTACTATGCCATGAATTAGGATGTTGAATATTTAATTTTCGAGCCCGTTCTCATCCCAAGGCGTCATTCACGATGCTTTTGCCAAAGCGTAGACATCCAACGCACATGGCACCCAGCGTCAAATGAGACGCAGATATATATGGGCCAGAGGGCGCCTCCTAGTGGTCTAACCCTAACCCTACCCCAGACCAAAACCTGCCATAACGAAGCGTCTCATTTGACGCTAAAGGGTGCCATGTGCGTTGGATGTCTACGCTTTGGCAAAAGTGTCGTCTATGACGCCTTGGGATGAAAATGTGTTGAATTTTTGCCTAAAAAAACCCCCAGTATCTTCATATTTTTGCTATTCCAAGATGATATACAATGCTATAAAATGAGTTTTTATAAAATTTGTATTATTTAGGAAGTACCATTTTATGCATTTGTATTTGTTTAGCACTTTTCAAACAATCTAGCAAGCGTCTAAAAAGACATAATATAAAGTTATAATGATGTAGATTTTTTTGACCAATAGATTAAAATATACAGTGTATGACAAAATATTCACAGCTCTTATATTATTCTGTATAACGGTTGGTCATATGTGCATTCACGACTATATTAATATAGGCCACATAATTGTGTCTTTTGACATTGGTTTTAGATGTGCTTTATGTATTAGGTGCTAAAACTAGCTATTATGTTAAAAATGTCACTTATTTCCACATAATTAATGTTATTGCCGTGCGATGTCTTGTAGTTTTAAGTCTCGCTTAATACATGTTCTGTGTGCTTACTAGCACTTACATCATTTCAGAGTGTGGCAGTGTTTTTCTAGAAATTTCTCAAACATTCATGAGCTTGACATGTCAGAGTTGCCCTTACACACATATCTTGAACTATAGCTTCACCTAGATAGATAGACGGATAGATAAAAAAAATAGAAGAAAGAGGTTTGCGTGAATGAATAATTCACTTATTTAACACCACCACAAGGGATTTTTGTCCGTTTGAGAACTCTTGACTCCAATTAAAAAATTAGACAAGGATAACGATAAATAATGCCATCCTCAAAGTCATGTATTCACTGGCCGCACTGAGAATAATTACAGATAATGTAGTGATGTGTTGGCATGCTTTGAATTTAGATCACTTCTGTGGTTGACCTTCAGCAAGTGTTGCTAATTTGCATGTTGTCCTTGGTTTTCTCCTAATGATATACTGATGCATTATGCTTGTGGGAACTGTTGTTGTTGTGTCATTCTGCTCCTAAGTTCATGATGATGTGAATCGGTATGTATTGTACATGAATTTGGACATTAGTAATGGTCTTGATTCACTAAACTTTACTCGTGACACAATTATGAAGTACTGAGAGCCATTCTCATTTAACTCATAAATTTAGTATTGTTTGTCGGTGTAATCTTATGTATTTAGGTTGATTTTAGTCATTTAGAAAAGTCAATGAAAGTCAATAAAATCAGATGTGTAAATGAGTTATGAGAAATGCACATTTTAAGCAAGATGTACACTACTGTTTAAAAGTTCAGTAAGTTATTTTTAAGAAGTTTCAAATGCTCACCAATGTTGCATTTATTTGATTAATATAATAAAAGCAGTAATACTATAAAATATTAAATTAGTTTTCTATTTATTCCTGTGATGGCAAAGCTGAATTATAAGCATCATTACTCCAGTCTTCAGTGTCACGTGATCCTTCAGAAATTATTCTAATATGCTGATTTGCTGCTCAAGACTTCAAACAGTTGTGTGTAATATTTTAATATTAACATTTTCTTTGACGAATAAAAAACATTTTTATATTTTTTTTTCTTCCATAGAATTTATGCAAAATTGTAAAGGTCTTTGCTTTGACCTTTGAACAGTTTAATGCATCTTTTCAAAATAAAAGTATCAATTTCTTTGAATAAGTAAAACTTATATGAGCTGAAAAAACCCCTGAAATCTTATAAACAGAAAATGCATAAATTAACAGAAAAGAAAATAAATATTTCTTTCTTTTGTTCTGCAATTATTTATTTTAAATTATATTTAATGTCTAAATGTCTGGGTTTTTTTTTACTTGCAACATGAGATGTTTACTCTATACCCTTTTTTAACAAAAAAAAAAAAACCAAACTTTATTGTTTCCCTTTTATGCATGTAAGGGATGAAAGTCAAATAAAGAAAAAAAAGAAAAATAAAGATAAATAAGGTTCCAATTACATGCATTTCCACTTGCATTTTGGATTTTTTTTTATGAGGACATCTATAGGACAGCCCTACAATACGGTCATCTTATGAAGTGCGATCATTACTAAAATAAGGAGCTGATTAAGACACACCCTGCGGCCGTTGTGGAGCTGCTTGTCATTTTAGTGACCGAACTTCAACAAAATATACCCTTAGAAAATATTTAGCTGTGTTTAGTCGATAGCATGCCATGTTTACCCTGCAATTCGTTCAATTCTGCCGAACATTCAAGGTAGAGCAGACAAGAGTCCATGAATACAAAGGGCAAAATACTAGATCTGGTTTTATTTTAATGGCTACTCATTACACATCATCGGTCTCGGAAATTACAGAGGGAGGACCCTGCAGGATGACAAGGCGAAACTCCCGCTGATAGGTTTGCGTGAGTCTGCCGTTGGCCCCACCGTAAGCAGGCAATGCCGTTCAAGGCGCATTAGGCCAAGACAGATTGAGTCCAGGCAATGACCCAGAGCAGGAGGGTAGCATAGTATGGCGGGTATTCTCAACCCTTAACTGGCCCTTAGAAACGTTCATGCACACATTTCTTGTCCCCTCCTCTCAGTCTCCGCCGTGTTCCCTCCGCCTCGCTCTCTCCCAGATCGCTGGCTGTCTGTCCTCCCACAACCCATGATAGGGGGGAAGTGTTCATGTTCCAGATATTAAATTACTCATGAAATATTTGCTTGTGCTCCAGGCTTTGCTGCTCCTTGCTCAGAACACTCCACTTAGCCCTTTTCCGGCTTCTCAGAGTGCTGGCGTGTGGCACCTCTCCTCAGAAAGTCAATTTTTCCCATTTGGAGCAGTGGCATTAGAGGAGCGCTTCGGCTCACATTAGCATCAAACCTCAAAATCTTACCACCTCGTCCCCTACACACTAATTTTTTTTTTCTCCTGTCCTCAACTTCTATTCACTGACACCTTCACACTTCAGATAAGATGCTTCCCCTAAAACAAGACACTCGGGAGGTGACCTCTGCGTGATTCTGAAATGAAATCCTTCATGCTCCCGTGCACTTGAAAGCACCAGAGAGTTCCATCTCTGCTCAGTGAACCCGAACAATTCTTTAAAGACTCAGCGCATGAGAGCTGTGAGAGGGAACACATTCGGTTTCAATCGCCTTAATTTCATTAGTGGCCTTAAACCAAAACTCGGCATTTCTGTCAGACTGTGTATGCCCGGGTGGTGAATGAAGAGGCAAGAAAAGCTGGAAGCATTGAAAGGTTTTGATGAGTAATTTACCGGACTATTAATAAATTAGAACTTTTCGGATTTACTCGTCTTTTTGGCTATAAAAGCTTTTATTTTGTACAGGTCAAAGGTTTGGGGTCAGATTGTTTTGGATGGTTTTACAATTAAAAATAACTTTTCTATTTTAATACAGCTATTAAACATTTGATGTGGATCAAAACCTTTCATCAAAGTTATACATGAATTTTGAACAATACCCGTCTTGTCTTTGATGAACATTTTGATCCACTTGTTGACTACTGTATTATTTTTTGCCTGATGGCAAAGCTGAATCTTCAGTATCATTTCTCCAGTCTTCAATGTGACATGATCCTGCAGAACTCCTTCTAATATGCTGATTTGCTGCTCAAGAAACATTTATTATTATCTTTTTTAAAAAGTTGCGCTGCTGAATATTTTTGTGGAAACCGTGATTTTTCTTTTTTCTTTTTCCAGGATTCTTTGGCAAATAGAAAATGAATTCAAAACAACAATACATTTTTACAAAACATTTGTCAAAAAATTAAAGCCTTTACTGTCACTTTTAATCAAATGCATCGTCATTTCTTTAACCACAGCTTACTGAACCTAAACTTTTAAATAATAGTATATTATTTAAAAAAAAAATGTATGACCTTTGCGGTCATAATCATTTTAGTGAATCTTTAAATATTTTGTGAATATTTTATTATATAAATAATGTGTATATATATATATATATATATATATATATATATATATATATATATATATATATATATAGTTTTTACTTAAAAAAATCTTTAAGATTTAGTCTTCATTTGTACATTTATGAGCCAACCATAATGTAAAAGAAAGAATGACACCTTGACTGTCCACCATGGTTGCATCTATCAGCCTGTACGCTCAATTTTGTGTGATCGAGTCGGGTCCGAGTTGGCGTGAAAATTCACAAAATGTGACATCATTTGCGTTCTCGTCTACTTGGGCTTATATCCGTACGGCAGCCATTAGTAAGCAGGGGCAAACACTAGCAGTAGTGTTTTAAATGGACTTTACTGACGGACAGAAGCGACCAGCCTCTAGCACAATCCAGATACCCATGGAAACTCCGCATAAGTAAAAAACAAAACCCTAAAAAAACACGTATCTAGTGTGGTCATCAAGCGTGCGAGTGTGCGCACTGAATTTGGCTGCAGTTTCTCTAATGGCCACTGGTGTCAGTAACGGTTAAAAAAATTAACAAAATTTGATTTAACAGGCATAACAAGAAAATAATCAGCTTATCCATATCAAGAATCATTTTAATATTGGTACAACCCTAAATGAAAGCAATTTAAAGTAGAAAGTAGAACTAGATACTTACTAATTTTACAGTAACTTAAATATACTCCAAGTTATTTTTAATAAAAGCATCAGCTAAATGCATGCAATCGATACAAAGTCTGAAATGCTCCGATTACTATTAATGCATAAGCAATCAAAGCATAACATTAATGCATTTTCCCCTCTAATTGAAGTTGCTGTTAGTGAAAATATATCTGGACTCTGAGAGCGCGCAGTAATAAAAGTGTTCCTGTGTTTTGACTTGACATGGTGCTGCTGACACCAAGGTCGTGGGTTCATTTCCCAAGGAAAACATTATGATTAAAATATAACATGAATGCAGTATGAATTACGTTTTGCAGGCACGTAGATTTTCCAGATGCGTAAATTAAATGTAATGAGATCTTAACAAGGTCGAATGTGAAGAAAACCTTGTCCTGTAGCACTATTGTGGTGCCTGCGGAATGCATACAGGATGTTAAACAAGAAATGATACTCTATTGCTCTAAGAAAAATTAGAAAATTGTCGGAAAATACGCTAAACATATGTCCTTGGCCAGCCCAGCACATTTTAAAATGGACCCTAAATGTAGTTTAAACAGCTGTTTTACAGATTTCAAGACATACTTGGAGAACAAAACTAATTTGTTCAGATGAATTGAATGACATCTCTCGAAATTGAGAGTTGATCGATGGTCTCCACAAGCGGCTACTTTGATCCCGTGTGAAAAATCTAATTACAGCTAATGACAATATCAGATTAGTTTAGTTCTGCACCTGCAAGCCTTTACCTCCCATCTGAAAATATATGAGCTATCCCACGTCTGGTTTTGGATTATTATTTCTGATTGCTTCCTCCCTGTCAGCGCGACAGAGGGGCTAAATGGGGTCTCGGTGCTCAGCGTTCTCTGCAGACCTCATCCGCTCGCGCTTGCCAACTTCCAAGTCTCGTCCAGACGTTCGCATCTGTCCATTAAAAACTGCTGTGTGGCTGCCCTCTCTCTCTATGTTTCTATATTCCTTTTGGCCCTCGTTCACTGCAAAGGTGACAATCCATTCACCCGTGATTATTACCAGCTCATTCATGAAATCTCCAACCAGAGGGCAGAGATAGGTAGTTGGACGTTTTGAGCTCAGGCTGCCGGGCGAGTGGACTCAACAGATGTGTATTTCATTGCGCAGGAATTGAAAGTGCGGCTTCTTTACATGAACTCGATTCCTAATCGTTGACCTTTGCCGTTTATATGTGTGGCGCTTTAATCTGCTTTAAAATTTAACATCTGCTCATTTCTAAGAGCTCGATTTCTTTCTTGGTCCTTTTTTCTAGTGATTACTTGTAGATTAGTGTCATGTTATATAACCATGTAAGTTGTTGTGTTTAGTGAATGTTTAGTTAAGTGTGTGTGGTGGCAAGTAAGTGTTTCCACCAGTGCGTTTAACCCAATGGAAAAATAATTCTCTTTTTATAAACAAATCACAGACATTCTCAGATGCAGACCATAAACCAAGAGCTAATGTTTCAACGTACATATTAAAAACAGAGTACGTTAAACGTCATCCTTAAATTTCTCTACCATCTTCAAATAAAATCAGGCCCCTTTGGCGGTTGTATCTTCTCTGTTGTGCTGTTCCAAAGACATGACAAATAAATCAAACTTATCTGTTCCCCTGCTGATCTGGTCATCTTCTGTGTCTCAAAGCAGTTGACCAGATACCAGAAAAAAATAATAAACCTTTTAATGAAAAAGGAAATCTATATGGTCTCTCTGGAGAAAGGCAGTACGTGGACACAAGTGTGCAGCTTTTATAGTATTCTGGACTTTTACTTAAAAATATGTTTGTTTGTTTTTTTTTTCTCCAAGATGGATTCCACATAAACGCAAATCAGTCACAAAATTTGGATTTAGTATATTATCTTGTTTTCCAGGAAATAATCTGTAAACTGTAAGACAAACAAATCTGATTTTATTTTAAACCTAAATAAAGTGTAACATTTTTATTTTTTATTTTTAAGGGGATAAAAATAAGGTTATTCACGATATTTTTACTTTATTTATTTATTATTTTTAAAATTAGAGAGATTGGTTTATCTGGAATCCATTAACTACTACTTTTATCATTTGTATTCTATAGCCTACTCTATTGTAGTCTATACTTTAATAATCTTTCTCACCAGTTCTGCATTTATTTGAACAAAAAATACAGGAAAACAGTAATACTGTGAAATATTATTACATTTTAATGTATTTTAAACAATTTATTCCAGTGATAGCAAACATTTTCAGCATCATTCCAGTCTTCAGAAATCATTAATTTACTGCCCAAGACACATTATCACTATGTAGCCCTCAATCGGGTCATGGGGTCTATATGACCCCAATTGACTTTACTTAATAAAAAAAAAAAGTTCCCTTCATCTAGATAAGCTTTTGTGACTTTTCATACATTATCTATCTATACACACACACAAATAAAACTGGGCTTGATTTGGTTGCTCTGAAGGTATGTAGGCATGTCTTCGGGGTCAACATGACCCCACATTGAAATGAATGGGAATTGTGAAAAAAACAAACAAACTAAATATATTTTCTTATGTATGTGTCAAAAAAAGAAAAAAGGGCATAAATCTGAAAATTTTTACACAGAAATGAAGGCCTAGTTCTAGAGCATAAATGCAATGTATCATAAAAAATGCTAATGGTGTAGTTGAGGAATTGTGTGGTATATGGATATGAAAGTACTTTATATCTCCAAAAACACAGCATTAATGAATACATGAGAAGTAAACAAAAAAAAAAATGATATATTATTTGTATGATTTAAAAATTTATATTTTTTGTACAATTACTCAATCGATTGTTGGGGTCGTATAGACCCCGAGGCCTAGAAGTGTAAATAGCAAACGAAGACCATTTGAAGATTAAAAAAGTTGTGCTGCTAAATATTTATTTTATTGTGCAAACCGGGAATATTTTTATTCTTTCCAGGATTCTTTGACGAATAGAAAGTTAAAAAGAGCTAATTTATTTGAAATACAAATCTTTTGTAACATTATGAATATCTTTACTATTAGTGTCCTTGCTTAATACAAGTATTAATTTCTCTAAAAACAAACTCTTACACTGACCTCAAACTTTTGACAGTTGTATAAGCGATTAGTCTGTGTGACCAATGTCATACGTGGCAAACAAAGGTTTTGTCACACGGAACATCTTTATCATCAAAAATGAGAGCCTGGCAAATGCTGTGAAGCATGGAATACGGCTGCCCATCTGTCGGCAATCACTGGGATCTTGCTTTGTGCCAGTTTCTTGCATGCCGAACGTCTTATTTTACTGTAGACGTGAACCTCTTGTTCAGCAGTTTGTCTTTACAAACACAGAATTTTATAAATAATGCACATAGACTACAAGCATTTCAGAACCGGAGGGTTACAAATGGGCCAAACTGAGAAATTTGAGTCCTTTCGTGTGCATATGTCTGATCAAGTACCAGTTACTGACTGCGTCTTGGGTTCACGTATTTAGACACAAAAAAGACAGATTAACAGCCCCCCTCATGCCTCCACAGATGGGATGCAGGCAAAATCTGATTGATTGATTGATTATGGCTAATGTTCAGATGTTTACGTCGCCATGGTAACAAGCAGATTGCCTCAATTCAATGTTATTGATATGTAGTTTTTTTCCCTTCCCTTGGGAAATTTATTTTTCTAAAAAAACCCACTCTTTTAAAGGGATACTCCACTTTTTTTGGAAATAGGCTCATTTTACAACTCCCCCAGAGTTAAACAGTTGAGTTTTACTGTTTTCGAATCCATTCAGCTGATTTTCTGATATTTAGAAGAATATCAGTAACCAGACAGTTTCTGGTCTCATTGACTTCCATATTATATATTTTTTTTCCTACAATGGAAGTCAATGAGACCAGAAACTGTCTGGTTACTGATATTCTTCTAAATAACAGAAAATCGTCTGAATGGATTCGAAAACGGTAAAACTTAACTGTTTAACTCTGGGGGAGTTGTAAAATGAGCCTATTTCCAAACCAAGTGGAGTATCCCTTTAATGATTTTGGGTATTTTCTTCCAAAGAATGTTTTTAACAAAGACAGGCCAACAGAAAAGCATCACGCTAACAAGTGTTTACTCGGATGCAGGATTCCTTTGTGCGTATTATTTTCATAAACACTCACATTAATGTGGCCCTGACCTGTCCATTGAGATAAGCCTGGGTAGAAGCCAGCTTTGCAGTGTAATTTATGACCCGAGTCAAGACAGATTAGTCCTGATTGGATCGTCTGTGCCATATGTGACCTACAATCTGTACTATGCTTGTATTGGCAGGCTGAAGGGGTCAGCAAACTCCATGGGCAAAGGTTGTCATGGGAACGACCCCTTGATCATTCAGTCTGCTATTTCGCTGCCCCCGCTCATCTAGAGGCAGAATGATCCAGATTCTTGAATGTCAGTCTTCTATTCTTCTGCTCTATTTCCCAACTGCACCGCGCAAAGTAATACACACACAGTGGCTTATACACACACACACAAAAAAATGATTCTAGACACACAATGAATAATTGGCAAGTTATTAAATTATTAAATCTTGTTTGTGTGAAGCTCTTTTGGCCTGACAAACAGTACATTTTCCAATCATCCAATTAGTACACCTTACTTGAAAAAAGCATGCAAACTGATTGTACTCAAAAAACTGAGTAAAGTGAAATAGGAATAAAATGTAGTACTAACAAGTGCATGTCTAGTAGTGTACACTTACAAGAGAGTCCCAGTAACTTAAAATAATTTGTATACTATACTTCTTTTACTTTGCTAGTTGTGTATAAAGGATGCTGATTTGTTAATCGATTAAGATTTGTATATTTTTTTAGTATGATTTTTAATAGTACAAAAATGGTTTTAATAGTTATAAAGGTCCATAACATTTTTTTTCATAATATCTATATTATAAAGTACTTTATTAGTGCAATGGACAAAACTGGCTAAGCATCAGAGCATCAAAGGACTGTAACAAAATACAAGAAAGACAGAATTCTATATTTTATTTCTGAAAAATTAACAGGAGTTCACTCTCGAAAGAGGAATTTTTTATTATATAGTACAATCCTGTAATTATTCTTTTTGGAAATGACATAGAATATTTATTATTAAAGTTTCTCATTTACTCATCATGTCTATCATGTTATAGATCAAAAGTTGAATCTCATTTTAAAAGTTTATTTTCCCAGATGTTTCAAATATGTTGTAATTATTAAATATTTAAACACAAATTCAATGTTAAAAGCAATTAATCTAAATTGTGTTCTAAGATAGAGTAACTTTAATAATAAAAACTATTATAAATTAATTCTTTTGAAGTATGACAACTGGGTTGAAGGGTAACAGGAGGAAATCTGGACAGTAATTCATGTCTAGGCACCACCTAAACACCTTGAAATTATTCTGAAAAAGCAATTGCTGCGGTTTTAAAGGGGCCGATCTCTGGCCTGGCCATAACACTGTCATCCCCATCCATTAATAAAACATCCTCTGAGAGCTCCCTAGCACAGCGCTGAATTTCTTTACAGTCAGTGTGGTACTGAGGAGCCCTGTAAGAAATGGGTGCACCCAGCCGCCCTCAGACCACGAAACAGTGATTAAAAATGAGAGTGTTCCACAGGCCTGACGGTAAATCGGGAAAATATCTTCCAGATGTAGTGCAGTAATAATCGTCTAAAGAAGAACAACACGGAATGAATAGTTACTGAATTTGCAGAGAGTTAGTAGACTGAGAGTTAGGAATCTGTTAAAGCGGTGAGCTCTTTGCATTTGCAAATTAATCGCACCACTGAGACAGTCAGCATTAGCCAAACTGTGTATTTGCTTAATGTATTTTTTTAAGGATTAAATGCATTGTCATTAAACACTTTTTATGTATATATAGGAAGATGTTAAATTTCACATCTTGGGCTGTTGGTGTCACTGTAAAAAATATTTTCAAGATTTGTTATCACAACATTTTTTTCTTTTGTCAAATCAACTTAAATAATTTATTTAGTGGAGGATAACTTAGTATTTTTTTGAGTTTCTGATGATTAAATCAATCTCCTTCATTGTATTAACTCACTTTTTCCAGTTCAATCAACTTAAAATTTTAAGGCAACCAGGTTACTTACTGTTTTAAGTTAAACCAACAATGTTTTTTGTTTATGCAAATGTACTGGAAATTAATGGTTTGAATGACACACAGAGTGAGCTGCCGTACTTTGAGGGGTGGAGATTATGTCAGAAATGGTAAATGCAGTTGGATACTGCACCCTCGTACATTTAAAGTTAACAATCACAGTGGCAAATCCTAGCCACTGAATTCTGTTTACCATTTGGTGTTTTAGATGTGTGGACAGAATTATATAGAGAGAAAAATAGTACAAATCAGCAAATTGAGATTAATCCTAAACAATCTATAAAAATGCTGGGTTGTTTTAACCCAACTTTGGGTCAAATATGGACCAACCCAAACGTTGGGTTAAAAATTTAATTAAAAAATGTAACCCAATGGCTGGGTTTGTCCATATTTGACCCTTACGCATTTATTTACTTATTTTGATAACGATCGATAAGTAAAACATTGCAGTTGTACAATAATAATCATCATTACAATCATTGTCATTTATTTATTCTATATAGCCCTAAAAGTAAAGCCACTGGTGGCAGCAACAATTCGCACACGTATATATCGTACAAGAGACTGAATGTGATTCAATGTCCCAATTTTTGTGTTTCTATCTTGGAAAGTTGGAAAAAACATTAGAAAGGGACCTTTGCGGCGATATAACGAACATCCCGTCAACACACTGCTGAGAGTGACATTTCCCAGCAAGTAGTTTTGGATTTAAAAGACGTCTAGCTGTCCAAACACAGCCCTGCCGTCCAGGCTAAAACAAGGCAAAATTTGGGCTGTCAGTATAAATGTTATATTAATATTCTAACCAAGAATAGAAGCACAGGCTACGCATAAAACATGTCAAAGATATGAAACCAAACACCTTGTAATCACTGTTGACTTTGCTTATATTTGCTTATACATCTCAGAAGTTATTTTAGCAAAAACAACATGCAACCAAATTTAGGGTTATTTTTTGGTTAGTATAGCCGTCTATTAACTTAGACTTAAATGACGGTAAAATGATGGCTATTGCTTACTAGATTATGCAAATATGTAGGCTACATGCTTTCCTTTTAATAGCAAAATACACACACATAAATGACAGCTATGAGAAAGCAGCAGTTAAAAAAGCATCTGATCATAGTGAAGTGGATATATTATGCACAAGTTCTGCAATTCACTGGCTTCATGTCGACAGATAATTAAAATTACACTGTTGTGATAGTTTCATTATAAATTAGGTGTATTATAGACTATATGGTTCATTTTTCTGGCTAGTTTGAATGAATCTCTTTTCTTTGCATGAAACATTGACATTAAATAAAGACTAGCTCTTTCGGCAAGAAATCCTGAACATTGCAGCATTTGTTTCATGAATCATTGAGCAGAAGAAAGACTTTCGGGAGCGTAAACGTCACATCCGTTTGATTTCCCCGGCAAAAATGTATATTATTATATATATATTAAATATAAATATATATATATTATATATTTAAAAAAAAAAAAACGCACAAATTTGCTGCATTTTTAACCTGAACCACTTTTCCCATAATTTCTCAGGGCCACTTGTGCTACAATTTAACAAGATTTTAAATTCTGCAATTTTTTTGATGCTTTTAAAGAACAATTTGATAAACGTTTATTGATAACGTTAATGGAAATGATCTGTGTCTAATGTCCAATCTTTTGGCTTTTAACAGAACAATCTGCAGCAAATGTGTATAGGAAGCTTGAAGCATCCTCCACAAAATCAACATGTGCTTTGGCTTTTCACAGAAACAAACGCACATGTTTGGTCTAGAATTACATATGGAATTTGACATGCGCACACAGGTGCACATGAGAAAATCCCCTTCTTGGGATTATATTTTTTGGCTACAAGAAATCTGACAGGACGCACAGGAGCTTTGCAAGGGAATTCTGGCTAATCTGCATTTGAAAAGTGAACAAAGCCGGGGACAGGGAGCTTGTGTTTCATGCCTTTAATGAAAGCCACTCTTCTTTAGGGCTGCATATGTCCACCTGAGGAACATTACAGGAGGTCTGGCTCTAAAGTCAACCCCACCCTCCTCCAAAGTGTTTCAGCATGGTCGCTGATAAGCGATCTTTGCTTTATTTGAAGAGAGCTCTATCAATTAGGATAAGGTTTATTTGGGGTCCATGTGGCCCAGATCATATGATTGACGACAAACGTTGAAAGATGCACTTTGCCTTGAATCATTTCAGCAGAGGCTGTGCTTTTCTCGTAACAGACGTGGATTTATTCGGGTGATAAAACCCATGTCCTGCATTGCAGTGGCTGATTTGTGAGGTTTAGTTCTCCGAGACTGTTTAACACGAGGCTTTTTTCCCTCACAAACGGATAAAGATGCAATGGTACAGGATGACACACCGTTTGAGCACTTCAACAAAGCATTCTTGCGACCAAACTACCCAAAAGTGAGGTAATGCGGTATGAGAAATGGCTAAAACTACTTTATAAAAATGACTTTCCTCCAATTTAAAACTCTGATTTTTTCCCACTGTCTTTTATAGGAATTCTGATCACATAAGTTACACTTTGAATCCTCCATAAGTTAATTAAAGAGGGACAGGACTTCTGGCCTTTTGATTAAAGCTGCACAGCCTAATTGAGGTTAAATTCATGTTTTGGCAGCGAGTCACTGAAACACTAATAGGATGACTTAAGTGAATAGGATAAGCAGTAACTAAACCTGACCACAGAGTAAGTACAGAGAGCCGGCGTTGTATATCAATGGATTGGATTATTGTGATCACTGAAGAATAGAATTCATTAACTTTCAAATTCGCATATTGCATTCAACCCTTATCGCTGGAAAGGCTCATTTGTCCGCTTAAAAAAGAAAGGAAGTTATAACCGCAAAAGAAACCCCTTGTGGAATACCATCCTCGAGTCAAGCCCAAGTTTAATTTTAAGCCTTGAATGTGAAGTACCGGTATAAAAGCCTTATCTTTTTTTTTCTCTGACCTGTGAGGCGGTGTCTCTTGAGGGTTAATTCACATCTGAAGAGTCTTCTCAGATTTTAAAGCAGCCAGGATCTGCCACAAAGGTCAGAGATCAAGCACACATACTTAACAGATAGCAGAGCACTTTAAAGTCTACCTTCATTACTGCCATGCCAATAACAAAATACAGATAAGGGCGTCTTGAACACTGGCTAAATGGTTGTTTAATGGCTCTGCTTGTGAATGGATACAAGGAAAACATTGATTTAGAAGAGTGCCATGCTTTAAAATGTGGGATTTTGTGTAGCCACTCTCGGGGGTTGATTTACAGGTGATTTATGAGATACTTGAGATGCATTTTTTCCATGGATTGATTTTTCTTTGAAGTTCAATATTAATAGACAACAATATTATGTAGTGCATATATAGCCCAAAGTTCAAGTATTCATACGTCGAGTCTACAGAAAATATTTTTTTATTCTAAAAGTATCAAAAACTGAAAGGCAAGAATGAGAATGAAGAGAGAAGTGCAACTCCCTGCCTCTAGGTGGCGCTGTTGAAGCAATTTGGTATTTTATTTGTTTCAAATTGAAGTTACACACATCACACATTTAATCAGATACCATTTTTTATGTGACTGTGTTGAACTTTTAGGCTTTTAGCATGTTTATAATTATTTTTTTTAGATATGTAATAAGCAAAAATATATGACAAAACAAAATAAACAGATTGAGTTTGCTTTGAAAGGATTCATAAGTTTTGCTTAGTATTCAGTTTGATTATCATATATTGTGTATATTTTGTTTCTATATTGACAGTTGCAATTAACTTTTTACAATGAAATGTGTGTGTTACGCTTATTAATCGATTTTCCAATTGCAAAACAAAACTTGAATTTAAATATAGCTTGAAAGTGATAGGATTTATACTGGCTCCAAATATAAATTATAGTATCCCTTCAAAATGTAATGAACTTTCAAACCGCTCTGGTGTATTGCCTTGCAAGTGTTTTGCGTTTTATATAATTTTATTTATAAATGATTTATACATGGTTTTGCATAAAAGTTTTACAAGAAAGCACAGAGCCAAAACAAAATCTGTTTGGTGCTATTAATATTATGCAGCTAAAAATATGTATCCAAAACTCAGCTGAAACTATATAAATAAATTAAACCCTTTCTTTAAAAAAAAAAAAAAATAATAATTTCTTGATGTTAATGTTATAACGTGAAGGTTTTTGTTCAGGCTAAATAACTCCACCAGAATCTAATTCACACACACACACAGTAGTTTTCTCTTTGATGTACTGTGATATTAGAGAATGGTATCAATTCACAATACACATTCTTTTCCATACGGGAAATGATAAAAATAATTTAAAACATTTCGTACTTGATATTCCAGCAGACATTAGTCAAAGTATTAAAGTCCAGTCTCCCATGGTTAGTCTAGTTTTATATCCTTTGATATTTCTCCACAGACTGACTGGTATTTTCAAGTAAAATACTGCCAGTTCTTTATATTACAATAACAGCTTTGTTCCATGAGAGCATGGACTAACAAAACGCAGATTCCAAATTCAATAACAGGGAATAGAATAACTTAATCCTGTCATTGCCCGCAAGTCTCGGGTTATTTGGACAGACACCTTATAGGTCTATATCTGCGTTCTGATATATTGTGATCCTCTAAGTCGGCCGTGATTTACTTGGTCAGATACTGTGACCTCGCGGGGAATGGTAAAAGCAGTCTCAGCTGCCATTAATCTGAAGCCTGTGCCCCATACATAGCCCGCTACTGTCGCTCAGAAAAACTCATTTTATTCCATCTGTGTTGAGAATCATCTTGTGGGCTTCTCCGAACTTTACCGCCTGCGTCCACCTTCGCCCACCTTCGCCTCATTTGTTGGTTATTCTGCTAGCACTATTTGGATTACACTACCAGCTGCTGAAACAGGAAATCAGTCGTATATTGCTTTAAGGAATATTTAAAAATTCTGTTTGTGGCTTGGCACAAAATGATACATAAATTCAGCTGTCGCTTCTCACAAACTACAACTGACAGGTCAAAAAGCTTATCCATTAAGTTTGAGGGATTTTATTCTGTCCTAATTTTTTCTTCTTCTCTGGTTGTCTGATATGTAAAATGTATTTTTTTTTTAAACCGTACCACTCTCGCCAGTTACTGTCACTTATTAATGCGCCGATAAAAACAGCTTATAGAGTTGCATTAAAGGAAGAGGAAGTGATTTAATTGAAGCTAAATTGTTTTCAGGCCACATTCTTACTTTAGGGTAAATCCACTCATAATATAGATTTAAAACCGAAAAGCCAAATTGCCTTTGCAATTTCTGCATAGATTTTTTGAAAAGATTGATTTACTGAAACACTAGTGGGCAATGCAGTAATAATTCAATACAACCTTGTACCTAGTGACCTTTTTGTGGAACTTTATTTAACAAACTCAAGAAATTACTTAGTAAAGATGGACATTCTGTATAGTGATTTGATGTGTAAGACACAACCAGGTGATCAGGTAACTCTAGTTCCAGACTTTCGAGAGATTTTCAAGCAAGTCAACTGAGCTGTAGGCAAGAATAACACAAAAAGCTTCACATAGAGAGCATAGGTCTTTCTTTCTTTTTCTTTCTTTCTTTCTTTCTTTCTTTCTTTCTTTCTTTCTTTCTTTCTTTCTTTCTTTCTTTCTTTCTTTCTTTCTTTCTTTCTTTCTTTCTTTCTTTCTTTCTTCACAAAGTCTGCTACTTTTATATTATTACATTTCAAATGAGCTTAATCTAAGCGAGCAGTAGAAAAGAAAGAGCAGGTGCATTATTTATAGCCTACACCATGATCCTGTTATTCACATAACAAATATTACCTCTATCTCTTGCCAAGACGCTTTCAGTCGAATAAGTGATTAGAAAATATCGTGATTCACTCATCACAAGGTTTCAAGGTTCGTTTTCTTTTTTATCACTCGGGAGCTGAAAGGAAATGGTGTAAATTATGGTGACAATTTGAATTTATGCTAAAAATGTCTCGTTTGGACAATGAAGAAAGACTGCTACAATTTCTCAAAGATTTGTTTTTATTTATTTTATTTGTCATCTGAGGGACGAATGATCTTTTTATTATATTTTGGTTGCGTAAACTTAGCCTTTCTGTTGTGTTTTTTGCTGCTTATTCTCACTGACCTTATTTGAATTGCATATGTTGTTTTAGGCACCTATACAAACGCATTGAAAATGTTGTTAGTCAGTTGACACACACTGTTAAAATTGCAAATGAGGCCTAGTGAGTTTGTCACAGCTGCCAGACACAGACACATTGTGCTCTCATTGATTTTGCTTCAGTGTGTACACATAAAACATCTGTGTTTTCAAAACTAAGTTACAATTGTACACAATGCATGTGGAAAATAAAAATAAAAAATATATATATATATATATATATATATATATATATATATATATATATATATATATATATATATATATATATATATACTTTTATATAGTTTTACAATATAGGCGATTGTTTAAATCAATGTAGGCCATGCAATAACGCATATATCTACTTTTACGCTTTCCGATATTTATGTCCGCTCGTTTCACAGTAATTTTAAAAGCCGTCTTACCTTTACTTTTTTTTTATGAAGAAAATGGGCAACAGAAAAAAGGAGGCGACTACTATTCCATTAGCTACCATTAGTGCAACTGTAACAAATATATATTTCGATTAATCTTCATAAATAATCTCAGAGTCTGTCTAAATTCGCATATCCCTGTATTCCCAATTGTCACAATTTTCTACCGAGCATCCGCTGATAAGGCTGAATAGTTATGCTCTTGCCTTGATTGACAGGTGGGACAGAAGAAATGAGCGCTTTCGGGTTGGATGGGTTCACGCTTTTGTAGTCTAACCGATGGGAATGCGCTCGGTTCGATACTTATCAATGACATTATATTTATTACGAGTTTTTGGTATTCATAAAGCGACGTTTCTTATCCACATTCACTATGTGGCCGATCTAACGCGGCGTTTCTAAGCACCCTCCCCCCTCGTCTGACTCATTTGGTCTCGTCCATACTCGCTTTGGATTTTAGTTGTGTTTATGGCATCGTATTCATTCAACGGAAGGTGGAAGTCTGCCGGTCTGCGCCAGTGTCTGATATCAATGGCTTTCAGGGCACAATTTATTTGAATGTCTGGACTTTATACAATTTCACCCCTAAGAAACCAATGATGGATATCCTATGGATTTTATGGACACTACTACCCTCGGTCCTGGCTGTTGAAGGTAAGATGTTTCTCCCCGTGGTTTGCGAGCCCAGCATCTTGCCGACAGACTGAGAGTTTACGGTCACGGCACGTTAGTTTTGAATGCCTTTCTAGAAATAAGATACGAAACCATGTTTTCGCTAATTAACGAATATAGAACGATACTGGGACAAATGTGACATTTTTTAACGGTTGCTTTCCCGTTGACAAGAACGTATCCTTTGATAAGGCTTGTTGTTCTGTCATGCGAACTATTTTGTTAAAACATCACAGGTGGCTTAGAATCGCATTTATTTGTAAACTATCAGAGTGAGTTTGAGAAATATTATACTTATCATCTTTTCATGTTAGTAGGAGCGTTTAAACGCATTATTTTGTATCCCCACGCGCTGATACGTGACACGCGAACCTTGCACTAGATTCGCGCCCCTTATTTGTACAATCATTTCCAAGGTGAAATTTTAAACCCGAACCACTTCTATATATTAATCTTTTTTATTTTTCTTTATTACTATTTATTTCTCTTGTTACGCATTCACGTGTTGTTATACGCTCGTGTTCAGCGGGAATTCAGAGCTGAAATGGTGATGCTGGACTCAGCATGTTGGACAATGAAGCAGGTTTCCAGTGAGAATGCAATAACAAAACAACCATACAGTCCTTTATTCTCACTTACTGACCACACATTCAATCCCAGGCGATTTGAAGTGTCTGTGTCCAGTAAATTATACTCAATGAATTTTAAGTAGGCACTGCTGGTATTGCAGGAACCTCTTGTGGCTTTAGTTCTCAAGTTTAATGATACTTGAGTTTAATGTCATGTAATGGATAAATATAGGCATGCCCTCCTCGATTCTGTACTTTTAGACTGGAGATTTTAACTGAAAATATTTTTTTTCAAGGTTTTATCGTATGCTCAAATTTAGTATCCTCAAAACATGAGGCTAACAGTGTACCCTAGTTATATGCATAATTAAATGAACGTGTACATTTGCATACTCGGGCACAAATCTATTTTAATTAAATAAGAGTTCATTCAACAGTACTGCATGACCGCCTTTTTTACTTTTGCTATTAAATCTTTCTTTAAACATTTTTATGGAACAGTATAGGCTAAACCATAATTACTTCAACATTATTATAACTTTTTAAAATGTAGGCTATGTTGTATAGAGATTTCAATCAAGTTCTGACCATTAATTATTATTATAGATAAGTCACTTGAACAAAGCGGGGAAATATTTTGGGGGTATTTTCTCCCTATATTTGCCAAATTATTATTTTTTTTTCCAAGGGCCAGTTTAATTTAATTGAAATTGAAATGTGCACACACATTTAATATCTATTGTACTCATATGTGCAGTAATTATAATTCAAAATTCAGAAAAAGCCTGAGTGTTTAATAAAGGAATCAAAAATTATTTTTCTGATTTTTAGAGGCCTTATGGCCCTTAAAGGTTGTTTGACTTTTTTTCCTTTTTTTCTTTTTAGTAATATAGGCTATGTTGCCTTTAGTATCGTCTTTGCTGTTCAAGAAAAGTATAAATGATGATTTCAACATTGCATCTTGGAAAAGAGATTCACACACACATATTTATTATGTGATATGATTTGATATATGATTCACACATATTTATTAGTCTTCATGTTTATTTAAATTCTTAAAGAATTTTATATATTTATATACATATATATTTTCCTTGTGGATCGCTTAATCACAAACCCTGGAGTGATTGGTCGATTTGCAGTTTCCTCTGTCTATCACCCTAGTTTTTCAGCCAATGGTGTGAAAGCGTGGCACTTACATATAAAAAAAAATAGAGAGTTGAAAAAGAGGTCAACGCTGCCTCGACCTTAAAAACAAAGTGATGGCAGGCAGTAGATGAGATGGGTAGGTGAGATTTGACGTCATCTTTAAAGCCTTATACAACAGTGTTTATCCAGAATTATTATTTCAAGGAATTTTACATGTTTTTTTCAGTTGTGAGGATAGAATGGTTCTCTTGTATTTAATTTGTGTGTGTACGTGTCTGTGTAAAATGTTATCAGTATAATTTAATTAGGTTGTGTGGTGACCCTCAGGATATAAGATTCTGTTTGAGACTCCTTTAGTGGAAGAATAAAGCACTTCAAGTGCTTTTTTTAAACCCACGTTGGATTTGCATATGTGAATTTAGACAGCTTTTTCCCAGTAGGTGTCCATGAAATATGGTTCTGCCCTTTATTGTTTTATTTTAAATTGATGCTGCCAGTCTAAGGGGCTTTGAAGTTTTTGTATGTCACCTTGCATTATTCAGCGGTTTGAACTAGTTACAGTGTAATTTAGTATTAGTCCTTTTAACTGTGTGTCTTCAGTGATTAGTAAAAAAAATATTTGTGTTATTCTTTTTATTTCATAGTTCCTAATTTTAATGCCTTCATTTTTAGCTATTCTGCTTTGCATCTCAGTTGGTTCACAGTGTAATCAAACAATATTCCTTATCAGATTTTACATTTTGTACTACAGTATATGCTGGATTTGCATTATGTGATTACAAATCACAATTCCATGTTTCATGGTTTTAAAATGTTATTAACCGGGATAATACCATAAGGCCACAGCCGAGCTGCATTTTGTTTTTACCACGTCAAGAGTTGGCATCTATTGTAAGTAGGACGCCAGGCGAGGCGTTCAAAAGATTCCTCGCTATTTCAATATTCCCAGCATGCTTTCTATTTTGCTGTCATAATGTCATGATACTATGCAAATTCTCTCTCATCTTGAGACATCCCATAAGCAGCTGCGTCTGTTCCCATACAGTAAATATCTGAACGCTTTTTATATATTAATGTGCTCGTCTACATGATGGACTTTTGTCTTTAGGGTAAAGAGTAAAAATAGCATTTACTTTGGTTTTAATACGGGCCTTGGTGATAATGTATTACCAGAATACTATTTATAATTTCATGACTTGTTTTATCAGAATATTATCAGTTTTATCAGATTATCAGAATTTTATCAGAAGCTTTCAGCTTCTGCTTTTTTTTAGGCTACTTTTTGTTTCCAAGAAAGACATTATTCTTTTTATAATTTATAATTCTCTGAATTTATTGGTCAGTTTATCGTTGTAAAGCTATCAAAATTTGATGAGTATTTCTGAAGTTATATAAATACTACCAGTACCAAAATAAATTTAGCTTAGTATTTTGTACAAGTGCAAAGTTTTTTTCAGCTAAGCTTTTCATAATCTATTTCCATAATACTCTTAAACAATAGAGAGAGGAGATAATTAAAGCTTTTGTTTGTTAACATAGCCGGTTTAGCTCTCATATCAACACTTCCACTTTGAAATGCCTGCCAAGTTTGAATAATCTGCTTTCAAATGTAAATGTGTCACGTCCGTTTCCAACTATACACCGAGTGTGGGCAACTGCAGCATAAGCAGACACATAGCAGTACAGTTTTTCGGGAAGGCAACAAAACGCAGAGTGTTGGGTAGAGAGGCGGTGATAGGGGTTCAGAAGCGGGATTAGATAAAGGTAGAGTGAGCGGCTGCTCGCAATCATGTGTTTTCTCAGTCCGCTGAATGAGCAGATGCAGGGAGCTTGTCTGCACACCAGCCTCCACAGTGGCGTTCACAAAGAATCCGCCTCCATTCAGCACCTAATCCATGCTACCCAGGGCCAGGCTATTGTCACTTTGCATGCAAAATTTCAATTAGTGCTGGTACCAGTTGTTTCTCTAGCGAGACGAGTGTCACGTTTCGAGGGAACGGCCGAGGGCTACCTTAACTATGCAGAAAGTCTGGAATAGACTTTTAAATTTTTTTTGTACAAATACAGCCACTTCTAGCACACCATTCTATCTTTGACATTGTCGGACTTCAGTTTTTGTTTCTCAAGTGTGTCGATTCTGCACTTGCTGTGTATTTTAAGCAGATTCTTGTGTTCGGCGAGTGCCTGTGCACTTTAATAACAAACCTGCAATTTAAGGAATTCAGTCTGTCAATTGTGGTGGTCGATCTACCGGTAGAGACTATCATCTCCGTCTAAGTTACGCTCGCGTGATTTTTGCTACACAGTCACGAAAGCATATCTTCTTATTAAGAATTGAGGTCAAAAACAAGTGATTTTAACCTCGAAGCGAAAAGACAACTCATTTAGCTATATGCGTGCGGTCAGAGAGATGTGCACACTAATATTGTACTGAAATAAAAAAAAAATGGCGATACCAGCATTTCCATCTAGCATTGTTGAACAGATTCTGAAACACCTCTGATTGGCCATTGTGTTCATGCGCTCAACTTATATGTCTGTGATTGGATCTACAAGGATCCGTCTATCTTACAGACCCGCGGACAGATGCTTGCTTCAAACGCTGTCCTGTGTTCTTTGCAAGTGCTTGGTGAAGAGCGACAAAAATGTCTATTTACAACATGTTTTTGAAGTGTTGATCATTGTAGCTAATCAGACATACACTCCCCTAAAATATTATTAGGAACACCTGTTCAATTTCTCATTAATGCATTTATCTAATCAACCAATCACATGGCAGTTGTTTCAATGCATTTAGGGGTGTGGTCCTGGTTAAGACAATCTCCCGAACTCCAAACTGAATGTCAGAATGGGAAAGAAAGGTGATTTAAGCAATTTTGAGCGTTGCTCAGTTGTTGGTTCCAGACGGTCCGGTCTGAGGCCCCGTCCACACTACTGCGTTTTCGTTTAAAAACAGAGAATTAAAACAAGTACGATCTCCGTCCACACCAGCGTTTTATCTGCATATTAGAATTGATCTCCGTCCACATTAAAACGACTGAAAACGCGGATCACGTGACCATTCACCAACACTGGGCATGCGCGTGCCGGTGTAAACAGTGGCTGACGAATCAGTTGTGATATTTAAAATGGTTCTGAAAATTCTGAAATGTCAATGGTATTCATCCTAAAAATCACATTTAAAGCAAAAATAACTACTGTGAATGTCGTTATCGTGAGTTACAATTACTCATCTTGTGATATGAGATTTTTGCCAATCATCCACCCCTATTGTCAAGTCACCATATCAAGGATGTTTACTTTTGTTTAAGAGAGAAAATCTATTAAACAAAACATGCCAGTCAGAGTTAACTCATCTTGCTATGTAATTATGACTGTAATTATGATATAATTTTAGTGATGACTGCCAAACTTATGTTCCTCTCTTCAGCGTTTGACCAGGTCCACGCGATCAACGAGCTCCAGATCTCGGTGTAACTATTTGACTAATATAGGGTTTCAATGGTCAGGTCCAGGCAGTTTCCTGCTAGTGCTTTGCAAGTGACTGAAGGGAGTATAAAGGGAGTTTCCACTGAGCATCAGAGGCGGATCAGAGGCGCTCTCTACCACATTCCTCCCCTCTGGATCAGTCCGAAGAGTGATGTCACCCTATCCATTGAGAAGCTCTCACACCCCCAGTGGAATAGAAATCTATCTCCCTTCAAAGCTCAAACTGTTCCTTGGATCATAGCATTCACAGTGAAATGTTAATGATCCGATATTTTGACATACAACAATTTTTTTTCTTTCTTCCATTAATACTCCACCAAGATGCACTAGGCTGAATCATAATTATGAAGACTACCACTTCACATAATTATGAAGACTACCGTTTTACATGAAGATACTGAATGACATATTTTGTGTTCCTGTTTTTTAGTTTTCTCCTTCCTGGTAATTTTATTATTTATTTATTTTTTTTCAAATTTCAGTGTTAACTTTTTTTGTCCTGAACAAACTTTAGCCTATTTACAATTGTAGGTTCACAAAAACATGAATGCAGCTGTTGACAAACAATTAAAATCGCTTGTATTTTCGGTTCATATAATGTTCATTTACGGGGTCTCAAAGCTGAAGGACCGTGTTCTTAACTTATAATAACAATAAAATGTCATGGCAGTTTCACCATTAGGCTGAACTTCGCTGACTTTAGTATTAGTGTAGCGAGTGGACAAATGAGGGTCTGCAGAGGATCGGTTGAGTGTGTGGTTGAAGGTCATGTGGGTTTTTCTTGAAACAGCTTAAATGATAGATGTGTTTTTCTACCTTGAGGTGATAATTGTTTCAATCTGCAGTACAAGACAAGACTCGGCCTGCGGTTCAGGATAGAGCTAGACAGACTTTACATAGAACATATTTAAATCATGACATGATTAGGTCATTAAATCTATGTTTGTGCATATTGATGCATTCGAATCAATCCATTTAATCCTGTATAAGTGCTTACTGGTGGATCAGAATGGCTCTCTCATTCCCGTTGGCCTAGTTTGCGAGAACGTTTATCTTTACTGTTACCAAATGCAGAGCAAACTGGAAATGAAATATGCAGGCAGTCCTTTACTCCTTAGAGCTGTGAGCAATGCGATTACTCATGCATATGTAAGCTCCCATTGTTCAATCTATGTTTATGTAGCCATAATAATACGCCCAGTTAAAAGGTGGTCTTAGAGGATGAACTTCCATCATGCTGAAGTGATCCTAGACCTCAAATATGTTGTAACATCACCTATGATTTTTGCTCAGTTCATCTATGGACTCCTGAATGTGATTTTAACTGTACATTGAATTTGTGGCACTGGGAGCAGTTTAGCTAATTAAGTTTCAGTTGGCTGGTTGTCTTAAGGGGCTAATTAAAGTAGCCTAATTGCATAAAACCTGCCCTCGCTTTATGCTTGCAAAGCCACTTAACCACTGTTATTGGACCATTGGTATTTTTGGGACAAAGCTTTTTGACACTTTTAGTATCCACATTAACCACTTTTTTTGTGTCATAGTTTGTGGTAATCACATGAACTTGATACAGTTGAAACTGAAATATTGGATTAGTGTCACAAGTGGCCAATTATAAAATTAGGGTGGGAGAACAAACAAACAAATGAATAAATCATCCTGTCTGCACCTGCGAAGAAATGCAAATGATACTTGGATCATGCGGTTTGTATTTTCTGAAAGAACAAACACATTTCTTTGTCAATCTTAAAGAAATAGGCTTGTTCATCTAAAAAGTAAAGTCACCAACCATCATGTCTTTTTAAACCTGTATGACTTTCTTCTGCATAGGGTTGGGCGATAAATCGGTATCGGAATTTTTCGACGGTACGCCATTGTCGGTATTGATATAACGATATAACGCTCAATATTTTCATAGCTGGCACGACCACCACAACGTTGCTCTACAAGCAGAACGAAACTGCCCTACTCATTATTTTGTGCTTCATGGACCGTTTATAAGTTTGGTCCACTGTCAGTGCAGTGCGAGCTGATCTTGATCAAGCGACACTGTTATTACACAGCGCTAAGAGTTCCCAAGAGTAAAGAAAGCATTTTAGCATTTAAATTCTCCACTGAAGTAATAGCATCGCTCAAATTTTAGATACAGGCTTTATAAGCCAAGCTTTATAAGCTTTATATCAGCAACATTCACCAATGAATTAATGTAACACTAACTGTAACCATGGAAGTTTGCCAGGAATCGTAAAATGCTTTCAAGTACGTCACACATCTTTTTCCATCACTTGAAAACTAAAACATTATCATATTTAAATGTTGTTTTAATGTGATGACCAAAACGTTATTTGTTCATCCTTCACAGATTACCCCCATTTATAAAACTAAAAGTTTCGAGATGTAGGAAAACTCACACTTATAAAAAAAATACATTTTCTTTATATATATATATATATATATATATATATATATAAATGAAGGAAATTTCTCTTGCATGTCTTTCTTTTCGCTGTATTCGAAAACTCTCCAAACCGTGACACCACTGTTGTATTGAACCGATTGTGAATTTTGTGAACGTTACTCCCATACTTATTACAGATGTTGATCTACCTACCTCAAAGTTTGCCTTGATCGTTCTACATTTACACTTTTACATTGCACACATTTTGTAACATATATATATATATGAAACATTATATTATGATACATTTTATTAGCACAGCCCTACTTCTGTGGAACACAAAGGCAGATATTTTGGAAAAATATTAAAAAAAAAAAAAAGTCTTTAGTGTGTTTTTGAGTCTCCTTGTATGTGTTTTTCAAAATCTTTTTTTAAAAAAGTCATACATGTATTTAGAATGACATAAGGGTGGGTAAAGTATGAACGACAGAATTTTCATTCTTGGTTCAACTTTCCTTCTAAGAACAATCCTCCTGAGCTGAAGTTAGTGACAGTTGTGTTCTTGCAGGAGGTCAGACCATGTTCGCACGCTACTAAACATCTGCCTTCCATCAAAGCATTCGACAAACACAGTTCCTCAGAAGTGGTGCAGTGCTGCTCTGTGTCTCCCAGAGTACAGTCTGTCTTCAGAGATAAAGGCAGGCTGATTGCATCCTCATCTGCATCACAAAGGGAAGCCGCGTTCACCTGAACTGCTGTTATCCAGCACGCACACTTGACATCTCCTGGCATTTCTGCCACCGCATGATGTCTGCCAGGCTTTGACTGCATACATCCTCTCTCTCAGGCTGGAGGGCTGACGGCTTGACTTATATCATCTTTTTGGGGATATGACCATTGGTCCTGTTATAACTCGGTCTGATGTTATTGCTTTCAGCATTGATGGTCTCGGACCACTATGATGCTGACTCTCCCATTGCTTTGGGCTGGGTCACAATATGCACTCTCAACCAGAAAGCTTCCTCTTCCCAGAAAGGACTGTAAGGGTCTCTGTTTGCCACCTTTAGACCCCCGAATGCTGTGATAGATGCCTTGCAGTTTTTATCCCTCAGTGAACTCTAATTGTTGAGAGGTAAATCCCCGCTATTTTCATAATTAAACAAACTGCGAATTCTCTTCATTCCGGGCAATCGAACTAACTGGGCAAGGGAGTAAGCAGCCAACTTGGGTTAATTTGCTAAAGTATAAACATTCATTGATTGCTACCGCAGTATTTTTGCATTGATGCCTTTTCCTTCCACACTAGTGCTGAATTACACTTCTCACTTGGTTGTTTTTCCTCAAGAATCAGACTGGTTTGGCAGTGCAATGAGAACTAGAACAAGTGCAGTTTTAGGCTATGTGTCAGCCTTCTCCTTACAGGATTAACACCCGGACTCCATTCCCAGGCCACCTGTGACTTTTTCATGGCTAATCTAAGTTTGCATGCTACGGGCCCTCTGGTGACAGAATTATGTTGAAATAATTTGTAGGGGGTCCAATTGCCACTTTCCTACTTTGCTTAATAAAGAAGAATTTGAAATTAAATACAGCTATTTGACTTCCCTCCACTTGTGTTTAGAAATTTTCCACTAGTAGATGCCCAGGCTGTTTTTGACAGGCCAAGCTAATCAAAATTACCTGTCGCTGAAAGGCGAAGTGCGCCAAAGAGAAAAGGTGTTACCATGGAGCTATTTGTTTGCATATAATTGCATTAGCCTGGCACAGAGGGAATTAGCAGAGATAATTGAGCGATTTGGCCCATAGCTGTGACTTGACTGCACTCAGGGCGTGCGGGGACAGGGTAGGCTAATACTCTGTTGTATTCCTATTAGTTCATAAGTAATTTGAACTATTAAGGAAGTCTGTCTTTGTTGTTCTGACTTGAAGTTGAGATCATAGCATCATAATAGAAGGCATAATTAAATGTTTATGGTTTGCTGGGGATTCCATTAATTGTGTATAATTATATGTTTACATTAGTAAGCTTCACATCAGCCATTAGAATAGAGTAGAATAAACAGAATTAAATCAAAGCTGGAATTGAAGGTGGGGAATCTTTTTTTTATTTTTTTTTTACCCAGGGGTCACAGCAACAGAAAAGTATGTAATGTTTTATTAGGGGTTAAGCACCTGCAGTCCAGTTAGGACTGGCCCATGTTGGACTTCCTTTTCCTCTGAATTATCTAAGCACCGTGGGTGGGTTTAGCTTAGCAAGGGGTAGCAAGTAGGTGTGATGGCTAATAGAATTATTTAGTTATTAAGACTTCTTTTTTTCTTAATAAATGTGTCTAGACATTGAATCTCTCTTTTGAAAAGGCCTCAGTTGTCTTATGTACAGTCAAAAAGATGCTTGCAGTCAGGGTCGAAGTATATTTTGTAAATAAAACTTGCCACTTGGCTAGTAGGAATGGCAACGTCATTCAGTTCGTCATATGATTTGTTCAACATTGATAATATAATAAGAAATTCTTTAGCTCCAAATCAGATTAGAATGATTTCTGAAGGATTATGTGACACTGGAAGACTGGTGCAACGGCTGCTGAAAATTCAACTTTGTCATACATTCAATGGGTCTCATTCATGAAACACGAGCAGAACGAATTTGTGTGTAAATCGTGTGTAAAATGGTTCTGGAGTAAATTTTCGGATTCATTAAAATTTTCGTATTTTCCAAATGTTAGTTGGTACGCAAGAAATCTACACCTGCTCCCAGCCACGCGTAAATGGTGTGCTTACCATCCAAACGTTTTGCTCATTAATAAGGCTGCATTTTAATTCACCTTATCGGGTACATATTTAAACAGCATTTTGAAAAAAAATATTTTATATAGTAATTACATATGTTTTTTCTTTTTACTTTTATTATGAGAGTCAGTAATAGCAGATCTGGTGATGGCGGTCCTTCTCCAGTTTGAATACGATTTTTCCGAAGTCAACTAATTTGTTTTTTGCTGTCAAGCTTAATGTCAAACCATTTTTTTCTCACTTCTGGGACTGTCCGATTAACAGATGAAACTCCATTAACTGCATCTGTAATATCCTGCCAATTGCTTCCTTTTTTAGGACCTGATTCGCCACTATGTAGGCTACGCTTAAAAAAAAATGTGGCATTTTGTATGAACTTGTGGTAATAAAACTTCAATTTCTGCATCCGAGAAATCTTTCTTTTTCATTCGCATTCATGTTATTATATGCATATAAATGTCAGTCGGATATAATGGGCCTGATTAATGGTATAATTGAGAATGAACGTGCACGCGCATCCCATTTACGATTGGTTGGAATTCATTAGCACATACACACATTTTACTATCACATCTGACATTTACGAAGTATTTGTGAATCAGGAGAAGAGTTTTCGGGAAGTTCTCTTTACGCGCAAATCACTCTCATATTTACTCGTATATTTACGAATGTTTCATGAATGAGACCCAATGTAATTTAATTGTTTAATTAATTATAATTAATTTTATATGTTCAATTATGTAATAATTTATGAAATAGGACTGCCATGCGAAAATTTGCGAGCAGAATCACTTGCATTCATGTTTTTGCGGTTTCATGACAGAGACAGTGGCTCATCTCGAAATTACGGTAAATGCAATTTGTTGGCCTTAATTTAGGAAATATTTACAATTTACAGTTCTTCCTTTTACATTCATGGGATGGCAAAATATAGGTTTGAATTCCTCATCAGCATTAATTTATTTCAGAGATGTTCATTTGACGTTTCAAGCAAATATGGATAAAGATTTAGAATGATAAGCAAACCATTATTTGAGCTCAAGCTCATCAATTAGAATGCAACAGGAATTGAGGTAATTTTGTTTGTTTCCTTTTTCAAATTTAACTGAAAAAACGCTTTTGATGTCAGCTCTTCAAAACTAAATTGGTTTTGAAAATTATATTGAAGTGTGTCCCTCCAATAAAGCGTTTTCTTATTAGCCAAGTTATTGGGGTATGCATCCTTTGGGGTTGGTTAAACAATGTCTGGAACAAATGAAGTAACACTGCGCGCTGAAACAGGACCACAATATATGGTATAGCAAAGAGTGATGACTATTTTCCATACCTTCCACCAGCTCTACCTTTCAGATAATAATCATCATGGATCATCCAGGCAGCCTCCTGAGGGAATTAGTGTGAAGAGGAAGATGTGACCGAGGTGGTTCTATGAAAATGAATAAGTCATGTGATGGAGTTAATGTGAATGTTATTTTTCATGCCGTGTATGCTGAATGCCGTTTTTATCTGACACTAACATAAGATGTCATGAGCATTGGTTTAGCTAGGATGTCAGTTCCAAGCATTACCCACAATCCATCAGCATCACGCTCAACCACAGTGGCTTTGCGAATACACTGCAAGGCGATGATGTTTGTGCTCAGGGTCAGGTCCTATAGAATAATATGTAAATCGGATTGATTCTCTTTGGTGTTTTCATAGTAGACATCTCCGCCACCTGTGTTGTTTATCATGAGTCGGTGAGCCTGATCTGTCCAGGGAAATAAACAATACCACCCAGCCAATTTCCCCTGTTTAAGAGACATCGTCCCAATAGGAGTGGCCTGGCATATCAATTACAACATTGTGAGGCCTGATTTCTTCTTTCTTACGAAACACTTTAGAGTCACACATTGAGAAAACACAGCTCTGCGTGTGATGAACGAGCCTTTCGCTGGCTCAACTGTCATATGTTTAAATCTTTTAAGCTTTGGCTCTCATTGTTGAGATCATTCTCACCCTTTAAAACGTGTTTCTTTGATTTCTCGCCATGTGCCGTTTTACTGGTCCAAGTAAGTAATTTATATGAAACAGAGCTTTTGTCTGTGCTCCCTTTTGGCAAAGCACCTATGTATCATATCAATCAGTCTGGGGGTATTTTTTATTATTTGCTAAATTAAACAGTAGCCGTTGATTAAGCGAGAACATAAATCTGCATTTGATGCTTTTGGTGGGCTTAGAGTGAATTATTAAGAGCCGCCCCCAAAACTCAACACTGTGTGTGGAGTTGGTGACATGAAGGCGTTTTCCCGCTGCAGGCCTGTCTCTTGATACATTTGCTTTCTCTCTGCGGCCTGCGGTGATATGTGACAGACACATTGCATGCATGTGGTAACTGTATGAGTCCCTCGACGGGCTCTCTCTCGTCAGAGGGGCCTGGCTCATAGAGTGATTGGAAAAACATGTTCTTGATTACACAGTTTGGGCACAGAACATGTTGGGTTTTTACTTAAATGTCCCTCATTTCTGTATGCTGCTTGAGTCTTTTGAGTGATGGGACTGGAAAGGCCACTTATTCCAACAAGCCCCCCAACCCACCCTTTCTCCCCGTCTGGGATGAAGAATGGGCCCACGCTTCTTTGGATACATACCGTGTAAGGCCGCTCTTTGTGGGGACCATATGGCTCAGGCTGTTGTGTGGTGATGAAATATGGCTGCCGAAGCACCTGCAGGATCAGGCTAGGAGAACGTGTCATGCCTGAGCGCGTGGAAACGAGAGGCCTGAAGTTGGATTAGTGCATGAGGTGTGAACACTGGGTCAAGGGCATGGCTAGCCTTTGAACTACAAGACCACACCTCGACTGCATGTTTCATGGGGTCAGGTGACTCAAATTATTGGACAGATTATTGCTCATTATGCTTCCCTCTACATGTCTGATACAGATGTGATTATTTTAATGTATGAAAATGGTTGAATAGCCAGCACCAGGCATGCCTTATTTTTGACATTACATTATGATATCGTTTAACACCTTTAAACTTTTTGGATTTGTATCCTCAGTGCTTTGCCAATATGGCTGGCGCACTGATGCCTGCCATGCTTTTCAAAGCTTTTAAAATGGTAGCTAACAGATTGTACATCTGTCGTTTGCTACCGTGGACTGCCAATTTGTTGCTGCCTCATACAGACTGCTCATTTGATACAGTGGTCTAAAGCCATTGCTTTACAAATCAATTTGAAAGCCTTACCGGATTTTTTCAATGAAATAAAAAGCCTCTTATGGTAAGGGAAATGACAGAAAGCTTTCTTTTTGGTTGCAGAAATGACTTGTTTTTAGCGTATAGCCACAGATTTGCACTATTATCTTTATGCTGATGGAGATTGAAAACTAAAGTAATGACATCTAAAGCATAACTGCTATCTTTTAGAGCCTGTAGATGAGTTCCTACTCCCCTAACAAACGGCTACCAAGTGACAAACGTTTGTCAAACTAAAGATCTCTACTGATGTCTTAAATGGTTAGTTCACCCAAAAATGAAAATTATGTCATTAATTACTCACCCTCATGTCAATCCAAACCCATAAAACCTAACCAAAAATATCTTTTTAATGAAATCTAAGATCTATCTGTACTCTCTATAGACAGTCTACGCAACTACCACTTTGATTACTGTTCAAGATCAGAAATAATCACTTGCTTTTTAATTGCGCAAACTGCCAGCTTTTATGCCTGTTTAATTTAGCATGGCACTTGGCACAGTATTTTTTTCTGGAAAATTACTTAAATACTATTTATTTTTACTCTCTCAAAAACATTGAAATTTGGCTAATGTTTTTGGTAATTGTTGGTGCAGTCGAACTGGCTTTAAAACTGGATGTGCAGACTTTTTTCCATTGAGAAAGTGCTTAATTTTTAGGCCATTTGCAATTTTTTAATTATTGCTGGAGCAACACTTGAAATGAGAAAGCCAATATAACAGGTATTCTTTAGCTACATTCAAGGGACTTTTATTTTATGTATTTATTTATTTATTTTTTTTACCACAAGCAGCTATTATGACCTTAGCATTAGCTGAATCTACAAATTTACTGATGTTGACAAGCTGACGTGCATACTTCACTTGCCAACTTGCCTTATGGTAGCTGCCCATCATTTTTAATTAAGTAATTAATATCACTCTTCATTGTAGCCACATGTCCCATCAGTCAGATTTATCATTCAGATACTGTTTTGCATGTGTTCAACATGTGTAGTATACGGCATCAGACACTGCTGCCTAAAATGATTAGAAGCTAATGAGCTCTTCTCGTACACATTTTAAAAGCAAATGTGCTTCACCACACAGATGTACTCAGTTTGTGTACTGGTTTCCAAAATGCAATACTCTATAAAAAGCTTTTTAGTTGGAGAGTCACTTATTGGGTCATTTTTGATTGTTATCAGCCACTTGTTACTTGCCAAGCGTAAATTGCATTTAGGTTGTTCCATCCAAGTTAACAGAGGATTAAATAAAGTCGTTTTCAGATCAGATGAATGTTTGTTTTAATACTCAGATCAAATCAATTGGTTTCTTGTGTTGATTGGTTGAGAAAAAGCAGTTAATGTCTGAACTCAGAAGCAAAATGTTAAAAGTTTTCAGAAACTTTCATAATTTCTATAAAATTAGGGGTCGAATTAAGGTCATTTAGCTAAGCTAATCATGATCACAATAGGTATTAAGCTAATCATCTAATAGGCAGTTTAAGGAGTAAATAAAGATGTTATTTAGTGCCTTTATGAAGTGATTTTCCTCTGTGATATCGTTGGTTTTTCCAATGCAACTAACTTCTGGAGGCACTATTTTGTCTTGGTCAGAAACCCCTGCGTACGTACACAAAAAACAAATTGATTTTCTTCAATCTCTTGCGGCATCACGTGGTTCAGATCACCCACTGGTTATTATAGAGCTTGATGATAAGCACATGTCGTTGGCATAGATCTGCTGCACATCATAAATAATGCTTGCTTTCAGGAAGGCCATGTTTTTTGAATAATGGATGGAGACCTTGGTTGGCAGCACCCCTGCCTCTCCTAATGGATCCACGTTTAACCTTTTTATCCTTTGGCAAGTTCAAAACACTTTAACAGAACATTCCGATGGGAAGCTGGCAGCCTAGGGAATCTAGCATAAGGTTGGTCTTTTTCTGAATTCAGAGAGCAAACTATTGTTTAATGTTCTCTGATTTACACTCCACTCGAGAGGTGAAAACCGCTTCAGGTGTGAACACAAAGCATGCACTCATAAGATTTTTTCAGGACTATTTTGGTTTGCTGCTGGCACCCTCTAGATGGCATCTTCAAATCCTTGAAACCGAGAGAAGAGAAGAGTCTTAAGCTGCCTCACTTGAGTTGTGTAGCTGGAGGGCAATGCTCAGTGACCTCTTAGACAACACAATCCACTACACTCAAAGATGGGCACTCAGCTACCACCTCATTCTCCATTGTTGGGTCTCTATCCACTCTCTGTTCTTTGGAAATCGAGCTCTCTTCTGCCCTCTCTTTCTGTTTCTTTCACATACAGTCTTCCAGGGAGGGGAAACAGGAGACACATCGAAGTGAAAATGCTTCTTTGCTTCTGTTGTTTTTTTTTTTCTTCTCGTTCTGCTTATGTAAAGAGTGAAATATTAACAGGAATAGGCCAATGTGGCTGGATCAATGTGGAGGAAACATTACTTGTCACTCTGATTTGTATTAAGACCTCATCAGTGCCAAAAGATTTAAGAGCTTTGGCTCAGGACGTCGGTTAGACACAATTTCGCCCAGGGCCATCACGGAACACGTGTTCTCTTTGAGGGACCAGGGCCAGATGTGGGAGTCTTAGTGCTTCGGGTTTCCTCTCACCTTCCATGTGTCAAAGCTGCCAGACAGGCGAAAGAACCAGAGAGGCGATTGCGCAAATCAAAGGAGAGAGAGATAGAGGGGGGGAAAAGGAGGGGACCAAGGAAATAAAGGAAAAAAGGCAAGCCTCATCTGTCCTGGGGTTGCCACATTCCCAGTCGAAGCTGTAGAGAATTGTTTGCGCGTGTGTCGGGAAGGATTACAGGTGGAGAATGACAATCATCCAGGCTCTGTGGCAAACCTGTCTGCTCTCCCTTGTGTGTGTGTGTGTGTCAGGGAAAACAGCGGAGGGCCTCCCTGCCGAGAAGGTTTAGACGCAGGGTTGAAATCCTCCTCTAGGGAAGGGTGGTAAGAACATGCACTGTTCGATCAAAGCACCTCCGTGAATTAATTAACTCGCCATGCATTATTCAACACGTTTTCAACTGCTATACTCATAATAGTGTTTCTCCACTCCTCTGGGGAACAAAAGAACCCACATTATGTCAGATAATGCAGAGGCATCCGTGGTCTCCAGAGGAAACTGGCCGAAGGATTTATCCGTCTGTGAAGTGCAGTCCTCGTGTTTATGAAGAGTCGGAGGACTCGAACACTTTATCACCAAATTGCATATTTTCATTTTCGCTGGGTTTTTTATTAAGTTATGATGAATGGGAAAGATTAAAATAAACCATTACCTCAAAAGCAAAGTCATTAGTTCTGGGCAGGCAGTGGCTATTTGTCTTTTTGTGTGTTATATTCAGTTTTTTATCAGAAGTAAATAGCTGCTTTTGCAGTATTGTCAGTAATTTATATGCACGTATGGCCTAGTGTCATTCGTTAAAAGTTAAAGGGTTAGTTCACCCAAAAATGAAAATTGTCATTAATTGATCACCCTCATGACTCACCCTCATCTTCGGAACACAGTTTAAGATATTTAGTATTATTTATTGTTTAGATTTAGTCCGAGAGTTTTCTGTCCCGCCATTGAAAATGTATATGGTATACTGTCCTTGTCCAGAAAGGAAATATAGACATCATTAAAGTAGTCCATGTGACATCAATGGGTTAGTTCGAATTTTTTGAAGTATTGAAAATACATTTTGGTCCAAAAATAACATAAACTATGACTTTATTCAGCATTGTATTCTCTTCCGGTTCTGTTGTCAATCAGCCTTCAGTGACGCTGCTGACGTGTTATCTGGTGCGCCCAAGCTTCGTTTACGGTCTGACGGAGACGCATGCTATAAACAAAACAATCTTCGCAAACATGTATAAGGATTTCCACACAGAGGATGACTTGCATTTTTTTGCTCAGACATTTTTTGAACCCTAATACACGGATTAGAGTCTTATGTCACCAGCACTGAACGCTGATTGACAACAGAACCAGAAGACAATACAATGCTGAATATAGGCGTAGTTTTTGTTATTTTTGGACCAAAATGAATTTTCATTGCTTCAAAAATTCGAATTAACCCACTGATGTCACAAGGACTACTTTGATGATGTCTTTAATTTTCTTTTCTGGATAAGAACAGTCTCGTGTATACATTTTCAATCGAGGGACAGAAATCTCTCAGACTAAATCTAAAATATCTGAAAGTCGGCGTGAAACGGAAGTTGAGATGGTAATTTTTTCTTTGTCGTGACATATATCCGAGTGAAACGGCTTCTGAAATAAGAAAAACATGTAGGGCAGGGCTTGAATCGTAGGAGGTTGGGCGTTGCAAACAAAATGAAGGCAGATTTGAATGCGATTCTCTGAGAGGCGGTGCACCGATAGCCACACCCTCATCGGATCTGACCACACCCTTTCGCCGTTCCACGTGACCGAAAGAGAAGAGAGGTTGTTTCGATGGGGGAGGGAAGGGTAATGTATTTGATTAAAGATTATTAGGGTACATGAATTAAAAAAAATAATTAAGTAATAACGCAGATAAATCATTTGTAATACACACTACAATATTGCATATAAAAAGAAGATTTGTCAAATTTGATTTCATGACGACTTTAAACTGATGGACGGAGATTTTACGGGCTGGGAACACAACACTAAGTTTTAGAAATATATATTTTTAAATTTTGATAATTTCGCATTGAATCTCGAAATTATTGTAGAAACAACATAAAGGCAACAACATAATGGCAATTGTGTGACAGTAAGTCAATAGCTGTCTAGTTTTTGTCAGTCTGGCTATAATGGGCATACACAGACAGCATCTGGTTTCTGTTTCAGGCTCGCTGCCTTTGACACTGAGGAGGAAAATAATATAAAACAGAATCAACAGGTTTCTTTCTCGCCCTCAATTCCCGTTTGCCCCGCTGTCCATTGAAAATGAGACTCAGACATTACCCTGTCCATGTCCAGATAGCAACAGATTTATCAGCCAAGAAAATCTTTTGTAGAGGATATGAATACTGCATGAGAGCCCCTGACTCATTCATACAGCTCAGCACAGAAAGGATATTGGCATCTCGATTCATTTCTTAGAACACAATGCTCACAGGTTTTTGGTTCTTGTCCAAAAAAACAAAACAAAAAAAAAACCACGCACCTTCCTTTGTAAAGAGTAATTGAGAACCTTCTCCATGTGTGTCTGTGGTTTTCATTTGTGAGATCTACGCTAAAAGCTTTTCTGTATTTTTCAGTGAGACAGTAAGCATTTCATAACGTACAACTAATGCGTTTTGGCTTCTGAATAAAGTTTGCCCATTTGTTTCACCTTTTGAGGGCTTAAAATTTGTCCTCGTCACTCTTCGTCCACTTCATTTTGAAAAACCTATTGAAGCCTTTGAAAATATTTACAAATGAATTCTTCTTTTGTTTTGCCACACAAGACCTTGACGACAGCATTTTGTTTACATGAAAAGTTTCGGTATGCTGTTGCTTGCCTGTATTTGCTTAGGTGAGGCAGTTGAGTTATTGTTCAGGTGATTTCAGTGTGTGCTAACATGGTGAGGGTGAAAGTATGTCCTCATGTTTCACATTATTAAATGACAAAACTATGTTTTGCGCTCTCGCTAGTGCATTGCACAATTTTTACACTCTACTCAAACTCCAATGGCAGGTGTGTGACAGAAGTCAATCAGCAGGTTATAACTATCCTCAACAGTTTTTGCAATGTGCAATGAGTGCAAGCCAAAAACATTTTTTTTTGAATCCATTTTTGTTTGTGTTTCTGACTGTGTATCCGAATGCATGTTATTTAGCGTTGTACCAAAATGAAAATTCTTGGCAGACAAATTTTGAAGCCACTAAACCAAAGGCCAAAATGGATTTTTTTTTACATTAGCCTTTCTTTGTTTTAATAAATATATTATAGCTTTAACTGAACAGATTAAGTGATTGGTCCCTGACTTTACAGTAACACATAGCCTCTAGGCTCCTGTTATTTTTAAAATTTTGTTTAAATAAATTGACTGCTGGATAGTGTAATGCTGCATTCACTCCAGACACGAATATCGCGTTAAATTCGCCTCTATTTATACGCTTGAACACTTTGAATCCATTCGCGCGTCAAGAGCAAAATTGACTGTCATACAAAGATGCACAAAATGCACCATTCGCGCGCAACACGCCCGACGCTCAATTCACGCGATCTTGACACGCGAAGAGGTGCATTTGCGTTTACCGCACCGTGCTCTACGCTTCATTCGCTCTGCAGGAATTTTGTAGTTTGCATTGACTTAACATTGAAATCACTCGCACCAGACGCTCTATCCACGTCTGGTGTGAACGCACCATAAGATTGACTTTAAACAAATCGATTTTTTTTTACATTGTTATTCTGTGCAGAAAAACATAACACAACAAACCTAAATATTATTCAAGAGGCATCCCAGGCACACTCCTTGTCCATAACGAGTTCACCTCGACCTCTGCCTTTCTCGTTTTGTGGGCTCGGAGGAAGCTGTTCGAATAGAGATAGATTGTATATGCAGGACTCTGGTCTGGGAAATCGGGGAGACTCTCTGCAAACAATAATCAAATATTTTTGTTGGAAAGCGACGAGTTCTACACAAGCGTACAAAACTGCTTTCTCTGTCAGCAGTGCATTTAATATGCTCATTACTCAGGTCCGTCTTGGCATACCGGTGCAGGGCGATGCATTACACCAATCAAGTATGTTCTGAGCATTAGTAGCATGCAGGAAAATCATTTCTAGTCTTCTAATTAAGACTGGAGTTGGAATGTATCTTATATTCTCTGATCCTTCCCCTACGGTGCCTGATGACGGATGGCAAAAGCAGTGAAGGACTCTTCATAGATGTAGCCAGCCAACCTTATGTTACCTCCACGTTAGGTAAGCCAAGACAACTGGAACCAGATGTGTTGTTTTTATATTCACAAAGGACTATCTTATTTGTATAAATTAACAACTTCTCACTGATGTAAGCAGGTCAGTCTTGCACTTTCTAATAATGCACCTTCACTCGGTCCTCTCCTGGTTGGGCATGATCTTTAAATCAGGCATGAAGGAATGTTGTGGCCATTGTTTTAGTGTTTTGTGCATTTTAGACCTCTGGCAACTCACTCTAGTTGGCACTCAACATCTTAGCTGGCACACAAAAGTACTACAGAGGAAAAGTGGAATGGATACTAAAAAGTGAGTTCAGTCAGGACGGGGAGTTATTTGACTTTTAGCCTGAAGCGCTGGTAATGTTTCTGCTGGATCTATTCCAGCAATAGCGCTCTATGGCATACTAGCCTACAAGGATTATATGTGTCAGCCTTGTTGTTCCAATGATCTGTTTTCCCATTGATTGAGAGTAGGGAGCGAGAGCTTTGGGTGCTATTCATAGTAAGTGTTTGAAGCGTTGACAGAAATAGACGTAAAAACCAAGGCAGGGATTCTACTTGTGTCTGTTCTTCCAGATTATTTTCTTAGTGTTTTTGAAAAATTGTCAATTAAGGTGAACGATGACCCCGTTTTCGAGAGTGGCGAGGCTCACACATCAACATCCTAAACTGATTGGCTGGGGAGCTCTGATATAGATCATTAATAGATAATTTCAGCCCTATTTTGTGTACAAGCATGGATTCAGACATTGAGAAGCTCTCTCGGAAAAAAAAAACTAGAATTGTAATCTGCTCTTCAAGTCATTATAGCTGTTTTGGACACTGATGGTTCCATGCACTAAATGGATTGGATGTTGTTGGGCAGTGTAAGTCAAGCTACAGCTGGATTTCTGCCTGCTTTAGAGATTGGACTTTCTGCTTGACTAGCTTCCTCTCTGATGTCTTGCCATTGCTCATCTGTACTCTGACAGTGTGGTCCATCTGCCCTGGACTGACCTCAGAGGGCTGTCAGACTGCTAGAAGAGGAAAGTTCCAATGCAACTCTCTCTTGCCATTCACAGATTGTCCTCAGGATGGTTTAGGATGAATTCCAGTGATTAATGAAGTCGCAACATCATGTCTGAGCCTTCGCCGTGTGGTTAGCCCACATGGTTCAGAGATGTACTCAGTTGGTTGAGACGGGTTCAAATCTTGTCCCCCAAAAAGTTATGAATTAAAAACAATGTGCCCTGCCATATTTTTGTGAAGGTTAAGTTCTATCTATTGTAATAATTTATATTCTTTTGTCCATTTTAGTATGAATTTTACCAAATGCCCAGTACACTCTTGGGATAGACATGAGTATGATTGTTTGATTTTGATTTTTTTCTCTTAAAATATTTTTTCTTTTAGATGTTGAGTTTGCTCTCACCAAGGATAAGTATATTTTAAAGCCCATTCTTTGTTTTGTACTTCAACAGAGCTGTGAGGTGCAAGAAGCCCAAACCCATCTTTAAATTCAGCACACCTCGCAAATAGTACCAGCCTAGATTAACCCTGTCCCCATCATTCACTCCCAGTGATTGTACCTTCGTCCGCAAAATCACACCAGGAATGGTCTGTTTTCATACAAGGCTAGATGTGAAGTTTGTCAAGGACTTCTCTGCATTAAGTGAAACCTTATGTTCACACATCAAACAAACGCCTAATCATCAGTGATTTGGAGACAGATACATAATACTCACACTCAGTCAAACCCAATTACATATTCTGTCCCAACAGAATTACTTTCAAAGCCGTGACACAAACCCTCCGATGAGAAATGCGAGGGGAAGTGACACCTTGACCTCGCTTTAGTGCTGATTGGCAGAGTTTGTCTGAGGAATGCCTTGTGCTCTTAGCTTTGATAGAAAAGGCAACGAGTTTTCCAGTGTAGATGGAAAAAATTTGGACTTTGCCGCATTAGTTTCCTCCATTAAAACATGGTGCTGTCCTGCTTCATGCGGATTTAAAACAGATCTTGGATGTCTTGGACAGGTCATGCAAAAAATATAGTTCAGCAAGTCAGTAGTAGTGCACAGAGGTTTTCTTTTTTGTTGTCAAATTAATTAAATGCTATACCCTTATTGAGACACTAATTGTTTTTGTAAAAGATAACTAAATAATAATGAAAATCATAAAAAACAGTATTTATTTCCTCATTAGTGTTTACACATTTAAGTGATTTATATTTTTAGTTAACTACTTTTTGTTCCCATCTTTCCATTTTCACTGAACTTGCTCACTGTTGCTAGTGGGAAAATGTTCATAAATAGTAGGGCTGTCAAACGATTAATCGCGATTAATCGCATCCAAAATAAAAGTTAGTGTTTAAATAATATATGTGGGTGCACTGTTTATGATTATTTTATATATATAAATGCACACACATGCTTGTATATATTTAAGAAATATTTTCATGTATATACTGAATACATATTTATATATAGTTATTATATATAGTTATATCTAAATATTTTATAATATATAAATAATATTTTTTCTTACATGAATGTGTGTGTGTATATATATATATATACCGTATATATACACACAAAATAATCATACACAGTGCACCCACATATATTATTTAAACACAAACTTTTATTTTGGATGCGATTAATCGCGATTAATCGTTTGACAGCCCTAATAAATAGCCAAATAGCTATTTAGATATTGTACTAGCAAACTCACTGTCTATTGTGCTTACATTCAGCCACCTTTCCTGATCCAAAGTCTACAATTTTCCCCTCATTGAAAACCCTGTTTCCCTAAGGAATTTATCAAATTATGAAAGTATGGAAATACGATAGATTTTAAAACTGCTCAAATAGGTTTGGAAGGATGTATGTTATGACACAAAACCCATTCTGGGCTCAATGGGACATAATCTATTCGCTCAAATGAAGTGAACAGCAGCTGCAGGAGGATTACTCTGTAATTTGTAGGATTATTGACACGGCACTGGGCTGCATTCTAAAGCGAGGCAAGCCAACACTGATCGATTTTTGGTCAGTGCCGATGCTAAATGTGTTATCTAAGAGAAGTGACCTCCAGTAATTTGTGTGCCACAGAAAAAGACAGCCGGACTTATTGACAAAGAGTGACTATTTAGTCTGAGCAGAAATTATTATCCATTAAACCACACCTTAGTGCTCCTTTCTGATCTTTACACATCTAAAAGTGACCGAGAAGGCTGTGATCTACTCTTCAAAGGTATCAAATAGAGATTGCATTTTCATCCATGACCCTGTGCTTTCTTTTTTGGGGATTCTTTTATTTATTTACTTTTTTAATATCCTTGTTTATGGCAAAGGTGAAGTGAAAGAGTCCATGTTGTGAGATATTAAGGGGAAAAAAAATAGATTTTTGATCATTGTGTCAAGAAAATAAGTTTTTTTCTGCTCCATTGCATGTCATTTAGGCTTGATAAACTGGACAAAATACTAACGCAGTCTATTATATCCTATTTTTTTTACCATTTCACAGCATAATATGCCATGTCTACGCTACAACCCTGCATACAAAATAGAGGAATTCGATGTGCCAACATCTGAATTTATTCATATTCGAGGACTAAGGTGTCTTTGCTCTCCATCTCCTGGTTTAATGCGAAATCTGCACTGGCACCGTTCCAGTCTGGATTCAGGCGAAAATGGTGTTCAGCTGAGTGTGATAAATAGGGTTCACCCTGTCTGCTACACCGCCTCAGCTCACACTGCTTTCCTCACCCTCCCTCCCTCCTGGCGCTGATCATTCCCATATTAAGTCCAGCTTCTATATTCACCTGGACAAGTATGCTTTTCAGTCCAACACAATGTAATCTGACATGCGGTCTGCCTATGCACAGCAGGCCAGACAAGTCCCGGCTGATTTACCCCTCAGTTTGCATAAGTGCATCTATCACCTCAGCGGGGAACATATCACCACACTCTCTCATCTCTCATTCACTTCCCTCTCTCTCTCCTGCTCTTTTCCTATCTCCTTCTCTCTTAATGCACATCCTTCACGCTAAAGAGCAGCGGTGCCTCTCAACCATCAGGTCCGGCGTTTGTGGAAGTTCGCTGAGAGCTTTTCTACTGATTAATCCACGTAAAACTGAACATTGAAGAGGAGGAATTCTCGTCATGCTGTGCCTATTGTCACCTTTTCAATAGCCGCACTTGCGTTTAGAGAGGATACCAGACCGTGGAGAGTGCCAGAGAAGAGGGTGAGATTTGCGTTCTTCACGCCAAAGATGGCAGCTTGTGTCTGAGAGGCACTGAGCTACTTGACATTTTACTCAGAGAAAGATATAATGTGACATCCAATCTTTCTCTAGGAATATGTTACTCAGTTTAAGCCGTTGGCGTCACTACTTTGGACTTTAGAGTATTATTGCCAAATAAATTTATTCATCTAGACGTTTAAGTGTCTTTGTCCCTGTTGGTGGATTAGAACCGAGGTGTGTTGGTAATTTGAACATCTCCAAATCACTTCTGTAGGATTGAGGTGGAAATATTTTTTTTGATGAACCAATTTTTCGATTCAAGTAGCTTCTGAGAGGGCCACTTTACAACTGCATAAACCTCTCCTGACTCTATATTTGCAAGCATAGATTTGTTATGTGCACTAATTTAGAAATTGTGCCGTTCTCTCAATATAAGGAATATAACATCCTTTTCATTCTGTACACTCTCAGAAAAAAAAGGTACAAAAGCTGTCACTGGGGCTGTACCTTTTCAAAAGGTACACTTTTGTACCCAAAGGCTGCATATTGGTACCTTAGTGGTACATATTAGCAGCTAAAATGGACATATTACCACCTAAAATGTACATATTAGCAACTAAAATGTACATATTACCACCTAAAATGTACATATTAGTACCTAAAATGGACATATTAGCTCATGAAATTGACATATCCTGAAATGGACATATTAGCACCTAAAATGTACATATTAACACCTAAAATGTACATATTAGCACCCAAAATGTACATATTAACACCTGAAATGTACTTATTAGCTCATGAAATGGACAAAAGTTTACCTTGTGAAAAGGTACAGCCCCAGTGACAACTTTTGTACCTTTTTTTCTGAGAGTGTATTCATCCTCAGGACAGAAAGAAATTTAAGTCATTATTGGCTGAAAATAACATCAATGAAATTATTCAATTATTCAAAAATGTATTCAGAATTGTAATTATTTTTGTTGAGGTATGTAATCTGTTATGTAATCTGCCAAACACCAAGGGCAAGTGACATTGTCTGCGAACCGACTATGCCATCAGCAGGTTGTGTTCATTACAGTGAAAGGCTCCAGATCTTCTGTGCTTGCATGTCAAGGTTTCCAGCTTGCCTTCTGTGTTGAGTTCATCCCTCCACTGCTCACTGCGGCCCTGATCGCAGCCTGAGGCGCCATGCCACGGACATGAACACACGCTGCTGCTTACTGACCTACGACCTTGTCAGTTGAGAACCAATCTAGAAATAAGAAACAGCGAGAGAGAAGGGGGAGAGAGGGGAAAAGAAAGATGCCTGTTAGTTGGACAGGGTTTGAAAAGGCTCCCCCCCCAGTTGTCATTCTTGTGACATCTTTCAGATCCAATGCAGGGGAACATGGGTTTGTTTACGTTGCACTGTATTGAGCGAATCAAAGCATACCACTGTGTTTTCTCTCTGCTATTCTCACAGAATAAACAGCACGGTTGCGTAATAACACTAAATGTAAGTAGGACAGATGCCTAAAGTCTCAGAAAAAGACCCTATTAAGTCAAAATTAGAGTTTGCTTTAAGTATTTTAGTCTTTGTGTTAGCCTTTAGTTGATTTGTGGAAAAAAACAAAACCTTAAAAATATTGATGACTCATCCTGCACTTTGGAGATATTTGTCCAATCAAATTCTCTTTAGAATTTGACCGTCCATCTCTCTCAGACAACTTGCAACCAGCTAGCAAGTAACAAACTAATCAAAGCAGCCTTTTTTTTAGAACAAACTTCCTATTTTGGGAATATGGTCACAGGACAGAAAGCAGCACATGTCCAGTGATTTAATAAGGGGTTTTAAGTGGAAAGCTATACATTCAGGATTTTCTATACATTTGTTTGTGATGAGAACGCATTCTAGAGCTTTAAGTTGTTATTCATCACGGCTGCAACAGCCGTATTGTCATAAGTTTAACGATTTCTGTGTCGGGCGGAAAGAGAACCTTCCATTTTATGACTCTGGTGGACAAACAGGAGAGTAGTTATTATTCAGTCCTTCCCATTTTTGTGTTGTTTAGACTTTTTGAAAAGAGTTAGCAATTTGAGGGGAGTCTATAGAGTGTGTTGAGGAGCTCATTTGCCTAATCTTGGGAACTAGAGTGGAAGCGGGCAGCATAATGAGGAGCATGGCTCGTCCGGGGCTGAGGGGGGCTGGAGCTCAGGCTAAAGTGGGCAAAGGGGGAAGGGGACGCTCTGAAAGACATGAAGGTATTAATCGGACAAAAGGAGCAAGTCTGAACAGAGGAAGAACGCTAGTGGAATGGTCAAGCATTTTGCATTTTCATAGCTTTTGTCCAGACGGATAGAGAGCGAGTTTGATGGAGAAAGCAAGTGAAGAGAGAGAGTGAGGTGCTGAAGAAAGAGGTGTCATTCTCTGCAGGCTTAGTGGCTCGTCACAGCAAACATTTGTCCACTTTTTGGAGTGTTGGGGACAGCGCTGGAATGCACGCCATGTGCCGCATTTCATCGGGAACGAATAGCCCAGAGCGCGGTTCTGCATCGCCGAGCGTTAAAGGGCAAACAATTGAACCCCCAATAATTGAACGCCAACCCAGAGTTTTAGTTACTCTAAAAATGCATCAGGGACCCTATGCTCCACGGAAAAATTTAACTACCGCTTTTGTGTGCACAAACTGTGAGATGGCCCACTCACAGGTAGTTTAGTGTTTTTGAAACCAGATAGGCTTTTTGGCCAGCCGTGAATTAAGTGGACCGCATCAGGGCCAATGAGATAGGAAAACAGGCTGAAGTGCGTCTGCTCTTTGACGGCACATGCCAGGCTATGGATTAAGGAGCTGTTAGTGTATTTGATTGTATTTTCATGTTCTGTTTCACTGTAGACCACCTGCCCATGTATTTACATCTGATTGTTTAATTAACCCCCATTTCCCCTTCACTCACAATCCCTAGGGCCAAAACAAGCCATTCACACACATACGCACCTCCCTACTGAACGCATGCGCACACACTAAACACCAAAATATCTGTATGTCAAAACTCAAATGGCAGTAATGCCGTATTGGTTATTAACTTTTGTAATCTAGCAAATTTATCATAATCAATTAGGAACAACAAATCTGTTTCCTTCATTATTTTCCCTCAAGAGCTGAGCTCAGTGTGGTTGGCTGCTTACTCTAGTCTACAGCACTGAGCCTAGAGCTTTGGCAGGACCGCAGACATAGATACCCTGTCTTCCATTCATTCTGCATGTAAATGAGATTGCTGTAAATGTCATCAGTTCTTTTCACAATCTTTAAAGATGTTAGTGGGGCTTGGCTTGCTCACGCTAAAGTCCTGGTTGTCAGGGTGTCTCTGTGCAGTTGCTAAGCTGTTCTCAAGCCAAACCCGCCCATTTTATCGTTTGTCAGATCATTTCGAAAAAAAAGCACATCTCCCTTCAACAAACCACATGATTTTGGTAAAATTTGTTCCCCAACAAATAAAGAACAAGGGCAAAATTTCAATTTTTGGGTTAGATCTAGGGTCCCTTGGATGTGCAACAGTACTAATGATGAGTGCTAACCATAGTGAGCACCAGTAAATATGATTAATTGAATGAATTTGACTACGAGAAGGCCTCTGCCAACTGTAAGCAAAACATTTCAACGTTTCAAACTGTCGAAACTAAAGCTCAGGTCAAGACGTCTCGTCTAAAATGCAGGGATCGGATTTCACTTTACGTTTTGGCACCACATTTGATTAGAGTAAACTTTTCAGTCGCACTTGTCGCAAGTGAATGATTAATTTGAAATTGATGACATGCAACTATAGCCTTGTTAAACAATCCCGCCCAACTCTGAATAGCTAATCTGGTTAACAGGTGTTAATGATAAATGCCGCCTGAAGCGCTCACATCGAGTTACATAGATTTAAAGTTAATCTGGTGTGAGAACGAGCCACTCACGTTACTCGTCAAGAGAAACTTTCGCACGTTTGGCCAGAAATTAGGTTTCTTTGACTAGTCTGTTCTCTCGTCTGCAGCCTCTTAGATTGTCAAAGTGAGAGAAATGAGGTCAGCGTCACAATGAGGGAAATCTGAGCGGATTCCTGTTTGTTTTCTCTGGTTTCCATTTCTCTAGCAAAGACCTCCTGCATTAAATGCTGCCAAGATCTTCTCCTTGTACTAAAGAAAAAAAAGACAGATGGAATCTGTTGTGTTCTACCATAAAAAGTGTATGCTAATTAAAGAATGAAAAATAAATAAAAAGGTTGGGAGCGAATGCACATGCAGATTTGCACACAAGGTTATAATGAGCCTGCTGGCAAATGCACACATCTTATGCAGGCACACACCCCTGTGAAGGGAACACGCTGGAAAATTGATGCGCACACACACTCCCCAGCGATAAGCCCGGTGAATCTGTTGCCAAGGGAATACGGCCAACCGTATCATAAAAGAATACACACACACAGGCGAGCCGGTCGCAGGACAGAATCTTTTTCCATTTTGTCACCTCGACTTTTAAATTAAAGTCAGCTGCAGAACCCATAACTTATTCAGCCATGAGACACATTTGTCATTCCTCTCTTTATATTCATCGGGGAAAGATAATGATAGGAGTGAATGGGCTTGGCAGACACAAAATTGAATTTGCACAGGTACTTCAGCTTTGAAAACTTAAACAGGTGCATTTGAAAAAAACAACTCGGATCACGTTCGATTTCCAGACAATTTCTTTGTCTTGCATTCGTTCTGTTATTTCTGACAATACAGAGAAACTGCTATGAGAAACATTGACAAGACAAGGACAGGAGAAGACGAACGTGAAACATGAAACATTCGCTCTGGAAGTTTCATTGTTAGGCGGAAGGCCTTTTTGATGAGTCTGCTATGATCTGTGTGCCTTTGGAGATTTTCATTGAAGTAAAGTTTGAGCTGCCAGAGAAAGTTCCAGTGGAAAGTTTCAGTGGCTGCCGTTTCACTCAGGTTACGGTGAGGTTGCTGCCGGCCCTCTGGCAGAAAAGATACAGCCGTCACTACCTCTTAAACCATCTACATTTACTGTCTCATGCTGTTTGCATTTACCTTCACAGATCTGAGGAATATTTTCACGCTCCAGCTTCCTCTTGTCTCCCTTCTCAAAGATCGTACTCGAAGCCTTAACTAATCATGCCATTCTCTGTTATTTCCGTTAAAACCGGCTTTGCTAGTATACTGTAGCTGTCACGCACATCCAAACTGAAGCTTGTGCAGGTGTGCAAGTAAGTGACACAACATAAAAATAACATTCTTGAATTAGAAAAATGACATTTCTGCTGAATAAACGATGTCTGTGAGCAAAATGTCAGTTTTTTTAATGAGGACATCCACAGGAGTGGCAATGTGTTATCTACTTTGTTTGCTCTGTATATGATTGCCATGGTGCAAATGTTGGGTGATGAGGGTTTGAGTTTGCCCTGCAACATGTAATCCTACCCTTTCTATCACTAATAGTTTAAATTTCTGCTCTTCAATGTACACTAATGAGGTGACAATAGCCCAACAGTTACATACACATATATTTTTATTCCCACTGCGATTGTTGCAATCAGTTGCGTAAAGTACAATTAATAGTAATCTAATTACTAATCTGTAAAAAAAAAAAAAAAAAATCAAGATTGGTTATCACAACATTTTTTCTTTTGTCAAATCAACTTAAATAATTTATTTAGTTGAGATAACTCATTATTTTGAGTTTCTGATGATTAAATTAATCTCCTTCATTGTATTAACTCACTTTTTCCAGTTCAATCAACTTAAAATTTTAACGCAACCAGGTTACTTACTTTTAAGTTAAACCAACAATATTTTTTTACAATGGCATTCAAATTAAGTAACTAAAGTGTTTACAGTATGAGTTTCCTCAGCAACCCACTCCTCATGAATAAAAATGAACTACACTCAGACAGAGCAATAAAGTCAATAAATGTTTAGTGATGTATTTTGTACAAGCTCTCCAGAAACATCCATACATGCTCTAACATGGCTAGAGCATGTATGCATATTTTAAGAGCTCATACAGTGCTCTTTATAATTAATTACTTGTACATTAATATTTGAAATGTTTAACAGGAAGGTCATTAAAGATGTGTCTCCTTTTCACTTGCATGAACAGTAAAAGAATATGTTTTGGTGTAGCCGCATTTGCAGCTCCTTTTGCAGCACTGCAGTTAATTACTGCACTTTGGCTGATTTGTAAAAATGAGTCTGACAGAAACCTTGCTGCATTAATCACAGTAAATTACACAGAGGAAGGCACAGCACAGAGACTCAATTAACCTCTGAGCCTTCATCTCAATCCTGGGCTTGTCAGTGGTTATTCAGTACAGACACCTTCTCTGGTCACTAGGGAGAGGGTCCCACACATGGTCCCGCTCTCACGCTCTGTATCAAACTAACCCTATGCTGATTTTGTAGTTCACTGGACTTTTAGGATGGGGTGTTACTTGATTTTTGAGAACCCAAAATAATGTATAGCCAAGGTCATTTTTGATTGAGGAAAGCACTGCAAGTTGTTTGTGTGTTGGTTTGAAATACTGTCAACTTTTATTGCATGCATGAGGGTCGAGATGTACACTAGAGTTTGTTCCATTGTGTCATCTTAACAAGAATGCATACAGTGAAAATAAACAGGACAGCAGTTTTTCTGTCTGAACGGTGACAGCGTCTAGCCACATGTCATACAGGACCCGGGGCGTATTTCATCATATCCTTTATTTGTTTTCTTTCACACACAATACACAATATTAATCAACTAAGTAATAAACACAAAGCCTTATTCAGATGGGACTAGTTTTTCAGGATGTGTGTATTTATTCAGTAGATACATTTTATACATTTATGTAATCCTCTAGGATTATATTTTTTATCCCAATTTGCCTCTTATATATTGCTTATAATTGGGTTTGTAATATGTCTTTTGAAAGGCATCTGTAAATCATTTATGTTTTATTTTTAGAACGTTTTGTATACTTTAACTAAAGTGCATCACATAGTGCTCAAACCATGCATATGTTTTGATGACCATACCAATATATCTCTTTAAGAAAGACACTTATTTGTTTTAGATTCCACGGTTTCCAGCTTTTTTTTCAATAGTTACTTATTGATTTTGGCGGTTAATAATAAGATGCGACTGAGCTGAGGCCCGGAAAGCGTGGCTGCTTCGGCGGCCCCTGGATAATCTCACCCCTGTCGGTGTCCTTAAGGTTCAGATTCTCAACTTGTTATCCTGTCTCTTAAAGTATCTTGTCCTGAAGTTGGCACCAAAATTCTCATCTTGTATTCCAGCCGTGTGCACCCTGTCATGAAAGGAATGTGAGGGACTGGGCGACGGACCAAGGATGCTTGTTATAGGGGATATCAAATTAGTGTGTCTAAGCCTGGCAGTCCCATTTCAAGTTTTATGTAGCAGTTTTGTATTGTTATTTTGGATTTACAGCATACTTTATGGACTGCGGTCTAGTTAGCAGCACAGTAGAGACTGTAAATCGTCAAGCGTTTGATTGTAAACGCAGTAAAGCAACACGGAAGACCTTGATGGAGATTTTCTAAAATTGAATAAACATTTTCCTTCTTCATTGCGCCTTTAATGTGGACATGAACCTCAGATGGCCATGTTTCCTTCCTGGCCGCACGAGGATGTTGTATAGTGCTTTATTATAGCCATTCACCCACTTTTTTCACATTTACCCATAAGAAAGAGACAAATAAATAGCATTGCTGTAAAAAAAGCGTTTCCTGTGCGTTAGCTTTTAAACCAAATGGGTGCACATTCGAATCAAATGACTAGCCACATCACAGCTTTCTTTCAAACCACTAAGCTGAAGAATAAAAACAAACCTGTAAATTCAGCAAGGAAGAATTAAATTGATCAAAAGTGACCGCACAACTGATTTCAATATGTGTATATATATATATATATATATATATATATATATATATATATATATATATATATATATATATAAGATTTCTTGAGCACCCAATCACAATGATTACATTTCTGAATGAATGAATGACCCTGAAGACTGGACTAATGACTTCTCAAAATTCAACTTTCCCGTACGAAAAAGAAGTATACTTAAAGTTAATTTTATGAAGTATACTTAAGTATATTTTTAAGTATACTTTATGTAGTAAGTATACTAATGTCATTATGTACTATAGTAGTAGTAAACTTGTAAGTGTACTATTTTAATACCGCTTGGAACTAAATTGGCCCACTTGTAGTATATGTTTAAGTGAATTTCTGAGAATTACGTAACATGTAAACTGAAAGTATACTTTCTTATTTTTAGTTTAAACGATGTAGGCTATACTAATTTATGGCACACTTGAATAAACTTCTTTTTCGTAAAGGTTGTCATTGTCATCAGAGGAATAAATTACATTTTAAAATACATTAAAACTGAAAATAGTTTTACATTGTGTAATAATATTTCCCAATATTACTGTTTTTTTGTACCATATTTTTAATCAAATAAGTTGGTGTGCTGGAGACACTTTAAAAATATTAAACATTATAAATCTTCCTGACCCCACATTTTTGAGTGGTATATGCAGTTGCATATGAATATTCGCATGCACTCAAGCAGGATGCATTCAAACTTGGAACAGGCCAGCCGTAACCCCCCCCCTCCCAATCAGGCTGGGCACATTTTCGGCTGCCCCCACCCCACCAGTCCCAGAACACATAGACATTCCTCGCGGATCACTGCTTTTGCCCTCTTTATTCCCATTCTGTAGCTGCTCCGACACCTGTTCCGCCACTCTCCCCCAGCTCCTCATTAACAGCGTGTGATATTAATGGGAGGTGAACGCTGGCTCTCCTAAAAGTCCCTCTCAGCTCCGCGTGTCCACATGCAGACCTGATTTGCATGCCTATCCACACTTTTTTTTTTCCCTCACAGCTTTTCCCAGGCCACTGCCCAGCAAAGCCAGTGAATTAAACCCTCTGTCCCTATCTTTCCCTTTCTTTCCCTCTGTCTCTGTACGTCCAGCTGACCGTGTGCACCTGGGTGTGATATATGTGCGCTGAATCGCTCAGTCATACTGGCCGCTTTCTGCTCTGTGTTGGTTTTCTGTCTCTTTTTTTTCCTTTTTGAGCTTCATTATATTCAGTGGAGGGGCATAAATCACTCGTCAGCTTTGTTTAGAGTTGAACGCGGAGCTGGTGCTCTGGCATAATGTGCTCACGGAATGATAAAAACAGCCTCTTCTCTCTGTTTTTAAGGCACCTGTTGATTGTCATATTATTTAGCAACTTGCACTAAAGAGAAACATAGCAGAAGATTGCTATGTTTTAAATTAGAGTGATCTTTACTCACCAGTGCTCACACACACACACACACAAATCGAAGTTCTTTTCTTGCTTCCTCTTTCTGTCTTTTTCAATGAATGTTGGCATTGTAGACTTTCTTAAAGAATGACTATGTCTTTAAAAGGCTGCAGAGCTCTACCCCTGTGTCCTTTAGAAATACAGAGAAAGCTCCTCCTCTTGTGTGGTATTGTGGCATTCTGTGGATACGAGAATGTGCCACAATATAGAAAAATAATCTTTTCTACTAGATTTGCCTCTCATGTGGAGCATCAAGTGTTGAAAAGCCAGAGGAAAAAATGGATAGTTTTTGTCTGTTGCCTAAAATGTAGCCTAATTCAGTTAATTTTTATTTTTTTGAAGTAATTTTAATTCATATGCATGCACATTGGCTGAACCTGCCTTTCTCATTAATGCATATCTAATCAACCAATCACATGGCAGTTGCTTCAATGCATTTAGGGGTGTAGTCCTGTTCCTGACAATCTCCTGAACTCCAAACTGAATGTCAGAATGGGAAAGAAAGGTGATTTAAGCAATTTTGAGCGTGGCATGGTTGTTGGTGCCAGACCGGCCGGTCTGAGTATTTCACAATCTGCTCAGTTACTGGGATTTTCACGCACAACCATTTCTAGGGTTTAAAAAGAATGGTGTGAAAAGGGAAAAAACATCCAGTATGCGGCAGTCCTGTGCCTTGTTGATGCTAGAGGTCAGAGGAGAATAGGCCGACTGATTCAAGCTGATAGAAGAGCAACTTTGACTGAAATAACCACTCGTTACAACCGAGGTATGCAGCAAAGCATTTGTGAAGCCACAACACGCACAACCTTGAGGCAGATGGGCTAGAACAGCAGAAGACCCCACCGGGTCACACTCATCTCCACTACAAATAGGAAAAAGTGGCTAAAATTTTCAAGAGCTCACCAAAATTAGACAGTTGAAGACTGGAAAAATGCCTGGTCTGATGAGTCTCGATTTCTGTTGAGACATTCAGATGGTAGAGTCAGAATTTGGCATGAACAGAATGAGAACATGGATCCATCATGCGCAGGCTGGTGTTGGTGTAATGGTGTGGGGGATGTTTTCTTGGCACACTTTAGGCCCCTTAGTGCCAATTGGCCATTGTTTAAATGCCACGGCCTACCTGAGCATTGTTTCTGACCATGTCCATCCCTTCATGGCCACCATGTACCCATCCTCTGATGGCTACTTCCAGCAGGATAATGCACCATGTCACAAAGCTCGAATCATTTCAAATTGGTTTCTTGAACATGACAATGAGTTCACTGTACTAAAATGGCCCCCACAGTCACCAGATCTCAACCCAATAGAGCATATTTGGGATGAGGTGGAATGGGAGCTTCGTGGTTTTAAAGATTCAGTTTATTCAGTAAAATCCTATTGCAGTATATTTGATTATCTGATTGTGATAAACACTCATTCACTTCAAACAGTACATTCAAATTCTAGGTTGGAAGAGGACATCATAAAACTAAATTGTGTCATGATTGTGAATAAGCGGTCATAGTGGTTGGATTTGTTTTAAATGTGCAAAACTTTTTATACCTTAATGGCAGCATTGTGTCTGTGGAATGTAGTTCGACCATTTTGAAAATGGTATCTCTTTCTTCATCTTGGCAATTGAAGTGGACTGTGTGTACTCAGATACCCTGTGCTTTGTCTCTGATGGTACTGCTTTGCTTCGCCAGACCAATGTTGGATGAATCTGTTTTTAGTGCCAGACTTTACTGACACTTTTATTATAGCCCATCTTTCATTAGCAGAAGAGGGTGTAAAAAAGAGATAGACTGCCCAATAAATATTCATGCTGTTCTATTGCCTAATCAATGGTTTTTAGGCACGTTTTTATCATTAGTTTTAGAAGTTGATTTTTCTTTTTTTTTTTCAGATGATTTAGACAGTGTTTCAGTGCTTAAGTCCCCCTGTAGTCAATAATTGTATCAATTAAAACTCATCTTTGATCACCAAAATTACATGTTTTTTCCTTGAAATATTATTTCTTCATGCCTTAAAAAAGCTTTATTGTAACTCTACAGCCTTGCCTCATTTAGTATACGCAGTTCTCTGAATATGCAAATCACCCTGCCTCCACTCTCTCACGCCAGCTCACTCGTTGATGATCACACAGTCACGTGATTGGTTTAAAGGAAGTTTGTGATATCAGAAACACCAGCGATTTCAAACTGCAATCTTTCGTTCTCTTCTGTTTTAAGAAGAAAATACTCTGCAATGGTGCTTACTTATGAATTAGCACATTTGTCTGAAAGCATATTAAAACAAGATGGACATATTAACAACATTAAAAGTTTGATTTTCACCACAGGGGGACTTTAAAGCATTAATGCAGAGCAATGAAATGATGTGCCTGAAGGTCTGTTTGGTTGTTTACAATGCATATATTTTTATGCCTATTGCTAGAATCAAAACAAATCTATAAATCACCTTAAGTGACTGTAATCGACCGAGAGCAAACATTGAGGGATGTGAACGAACGGCCATTGGAGATGCAAGCGTCAGAACAAAAAGAACATAGACTCCAGACTTTAAACAAGCCATCTGTCTGCACATTACACTGGCCTTAAGCAAACTTTTATGTGTGTTTTAAAATTGAAGACTCTACGTCTGTCCAGTGTGAACTATTTCATTTGATAATTTCAGGTGACAAGAGTGGCTTGACAAACAGGCTTGTGCCTGTTTCTGCTCAGGGGAAACTTCTTACCCTTGCCCTTCCTGGCGATCAATTACCCCAGTATTTTGAGCCCCTGTTTTGTTTGCACGATCTCTGTCAGCTTGCAATATTATACCACATTCCAAGGTTGCCTCGGCTCACCGTCTGCCCTCTGAATGAGACGCTGATCCATACTCCTCCAGAAGTAGAGGGAGTGAGCTCCGTCCTGAAGAGTGTTCATTTTGTCAGCTCTGTTTGAACTTAGGCTTAGTCTTAGCCCTGTGTCAAATGTAGTTTTTATCATATTTAGTAAACCTTTTCTTGTTTTTGTTTAGTCGAGTAAAGTCGACTAAATATCTGGCCATTTTAGTCTAGTTTTAATCAATTCAACCGTTTTATCATGCTGCATAATGGTTAAACCAATAATGACTTGCCTATATTGTTCAAAATTATAATCACAATGATGGTTGTCATTTGAAAAAAAAATATATATATTTGGAATTATTTCACTTTCACCATTCGCACAAATCAAGATAATGCCATGGTTTATTTTACTTAATCTAGTATACTGATTTACTATAGGCTATTTATCATACACTGTAAATATATATATATATATATATATATATATATATATATATATATTCAAGATTTGTTATCACAACATTTTTCCTTTTGCAAATCAACTTAAATAATAATTTAGTTCAGATAACTTATTATTTTGAGTTTCTGATGATTAAATCAACCTCCTTCATTGTATTAACTCACTTGTTCCAGTTCAATCAACTTAAAAAGTAACCAGGTTACTTCATTTTTTAAGTTAAACCAACAATATTTTTTTACAGTGTATAAAGTATCACTCTGAAACCGTATGAAAACAGGTAAAACAAGAAACTTAAAAATCAAGAAAGAAACTACGAAACTACCTACGTTTATTCAACCAGTCACAAACAATATAGTCGAGATCCATTTTTTTTCATCACCATGTTACGTACATCACTGAGAAGGTTTGATTGCAGATTTAGTCGCAGCAAACAGAGCAAGCAGCTCATGAAACAACTCGGACTGACTGAATGACACTTTCATAAAGCAGAATATCTCATGGAGATATTAAAATCCAGCTTTATTGTTTGTTGGTGTTCAGTGTTTTCAGCTCGGCACTTCTGCAGTGTTGAGAGCGCACATGCGGATGGTTGTCAGATTGTGAAGATTAAGTAAAACACTGGGCAGAAAATGTATCCTTTTAACAGAAAAGCAAACACAAAGCTTGTAGAGGCAATCCTGTAATATTTTGTCTTTTTTCTCAGACAAAAATAGAGGTTTTGGCAAAGTTTTAATTTATTTATTACATTTTAGTCTCGTCCTTTTTCTTCAACGAAATTGCTCAGTCACAGTTATCATTTAATGACCTTATTATCGTCTTGTCATCCTTTTGTCTTAGTCGTCATGGATTTAATTAATGAAATTAACACTAGTCCTGAAAGCCTCTTTCAACTCAGTCTCTTAGAAGCACAGAAATCTAAGTGCACTTGATTGACCCCCTTCATCACAGGAGCTCCAGCCCACGCAGACGTCCAGCGCGGATCCTGAATTATGGAGGTGTCTGTGTGCAAGATCTGTTTGAGGGCTTAAATCTTGATTCATAACATTAGATAAGCAATGAGGCCCATCAGTTGTACGACTGATTAGATTCACTGATGTCTGATGGTCTTTTGTCTGGGATTTGAAGATCAAGCAGCTTTCTTTTCATCTGACAATTTTTTTTGTGTGTGTGTGTGTTCCCGATTCATTACGTTGCGATCTCAAAGTAATTAAAGAAATACAAGCATGGTTTGTGTTGGCGCTTATGTGATATTGTAGCTTTTTTGTGCAGTTCAGATTTCAGATGGGTGTCGTGCACCTCAGCTGTTAGTAATTCCGCCTGAGGGAGTTTACGGACCGAGACTCATCAGTTAAGGTCTTCCAAGGAAAGGTCTTCCCAGTTAAGGTCTTCCCGATAAATTTGCTGCCCTACATATTGCGCTTCCTTCTCCACAGCTGCACCGAGATCTCTTGCACACTCATGGGCCTCTTTCCTCACTTCTGTTCCGCAAGCATTGAATTAGAGCTAGACATGTACAGTAAGAGCCCTCGATGGGTTTAAACTCTGTAATTTGGCTCAAGTATCTGAGTAAAACTAAATCTAGTTCTGTTCAGATTGACGTAACGGGTCACTCTAATGTCCTGGAGAACATTTTCCAGAATTGTGTTTGTGCTTAGCTAGTGGCGTCTGGGTGGTGCAACAGGGGAGCGGATACATAATGGTCCGGTGCACGCGGTCTGCAGTGGAGGCCACCCCAGAGGCTCTTGTTTATAGTTCCCAGAGGACCACAGAGAGCCATAACTCTTCCCGGGATGACTAGCAAACTCACAGGCCTGGAATCTGCAGCGAGACAGCCCTTTTACTTTCCACTCATTTTTAGTTTTCCCTTTAACAGGCAACCCCTTGGTAGGGGGAACCTGGTTAAATGGTCACGGGTGTGAAGAGTAACTCTGCTTTTCTCCTTGGGTCAGGAAACATGATGGAGCTGCAACTGATACGGTCCACCCATAAAAATATCCGAAGAGATAAAAACATCAGTCTGTGGTCTGGCCAACAGCTTAAAGGCGCTGCTTATATCAGCCCTCAAGAATAATCGCCGTTTCTGTTCTCTTACAGATCTTTCACTGCGTTTGTAGCCATCTCATCACATTTTTAAAGCGATCATTTTCATAATGTCCAGTTATGGTTTAATAGAGACTACTATGGAAAGTAAGGGAGAAGCTTTGCATCGATTATGCATTGAAACCCTGGCCTACACGCTGACAAATATCAATGAAGTGGTTCTTTGGCAGACAGCACTCCATCGACTGGCAGGAGATCATCTTGTCGTGTCAGACCCCTCAAAACCCGTTTTCAGTGCCATCGTGCGCCTCCCTCCTCAAAACAAAAGTATCGACGAGAAAATCTACCCTTGTGTCTTTAATGGATCTCGCTCTCAGTCGAAAGCAACCATTACCTATTATCAAGCCTCAGAATTGATATTAACGAGGTAAAGTTCATAATCGCAGCTGCAGGTAATAAAGCGAGGCTTTTGTAATGAGGCCACAGCGTTATGAACATATTGGGTGTCAGCAGTACACTCCGTACTGTAGCAGATTGAATAATTTGCACTTGGGAGATGGTTATGGATTACCCAGGGGGGTAATTTGAGGGTGTGATCCAGCCCAGCAGGTCACTACTTTTAATTTTTCTTTATCGAGTGTAAAAGCTGTTGCTCTAAATGGCTTCTCATCATGCCTTTGCTGAGTCACAGTGCTGATTATCACGCTGTAATTATGTGTTAATGGCAACTGTGATATCTCTGTAAACTGAGCATATGCTCATATGTTTTTGTACATGTTTTGAGCCTTATCATTTGTTTAATATTTGGCTTTGTTTCCTTTAGGTTATTGACGATGTCCCTTCTTAAGTGAAAACAGACGCCAATGACTCCAGTCAGATACTTGCACTGGATGTTCAGGATAATCAGTGCAGGACTTTCTAAGCTCTATTATTATTATTTTTTTTTTGGCATGCCAACATTATGTAAATTATTTTTAACAATTGAATGCTATTTTACTTTTTAATAACCTCAATTTTTAAGTTAGGCCTACTTTTAGAGTTTCTGTTCGATTGTTGAGTAGAATTTGTGGCCTTGAACAGGTTTGGTATAGTTGGTAGTGTGATTTCTATTTATTTAAAAGGATAGTTTCAGTCATCCACCATAAATTTTCTGTTTTTAATGCAAAACATAGGCTAGTATTCCACAATTCAAAATAAAATCTGATTCCCATTAGTTTTATTTTATGTGTTCTTTTTGAACTATTATATTTCAAAACTCGTTGGAGCGTCTGAGCGTCATGAGTTCATGTTGAAAATTCACTGGATTTTAATGTGAACAAGAGAGAAAGGTAATGAAGTGCCCTCTTTGCACACATGGTTTCTCACACACATTGCCTGCAAGATATTGATTTCAAAAATCGAGTAAGCTAATCCTTTCATATTATACTAAATAACATTTGGTAGAGAGTGGTCAAGCATGCTCAGTTTACAACACATTTGATTAGGCCTACATGATGTGACATGCACTGGCGATGTTCCGATACGTGAGACTACTACATATTAAGAAATTAGTTATTTATTTGGCGTTCATTAAACATTTACAGCCTCATATGTCTCGCCTTATCAGAACAGAGCTGAAACCATGTTCTTACAGCCTTCAAAATGAGCTCTAATTGCCCTAAACATTAAATCTTGTTCCAAACGGGATTTTTTGTAGAATTTGGATCCGAGCATTTAAATATTTATTAATATTTAAAAAAACGTTCAATGGAAAATTTCTTTTGATTTTTTTCCATTCTATATATATATATGTATGTACATACGTACATACATACACACATTTCCTAAAGGATTATTAGGAACACCATACTACTAATACTGTGTTTGACCCCCATTCACCTTCAGAACTGCCTTAATTCTACTTGGCGTTGATTCAACAAGGTGCTGAAAGCATTCTTTAATAATGTTGGCCCATATTGATCAGGATCACACCGCTAAATGCATTGAGGAAATGCATAATATATATGTTATATACGTATATATATATATATATATATATATATTATGCAAAATTTATTGTTATTTACTATTGTAACTGCATGTAACGTGTAACAAGGACACTGCAGAATAAAGTGCTACCAAAAATCTTTATGTGAAAGGTCATGGCATATTGAACATATTGGCAAATTGCAATGGCATATTACTGTTAAGTGTTTAGTTATGAAATGCATGCATTAGATCTGCTATTCCTCCACCATCTGTATCCAGCCTCAGGCTGCTGTAACATCATGACCATTCGAACAGTAAATTCATACCATTCTGGTTTACTTTAAATGGTGCTGTTTTCCCTCCTCTGTCAGATTGAATTCTCTTCTGAGGTGTTAGACGGCTATAGGGCCTATTCTGCTTGACATGAAGTGTTCATTTTCATTAGTGTTATAATGACACATCAAAAATTGCAGTGTAGGTGAGTGCTGCTTCAATATTTGACCTTTTACCTCTTTAAATTATAATATATACAAGCCTGCCTCTTACCGCGTCTTGGTGATTTATAGATCCCAGACTAATCATTTTAGATTTTTATAGTTTTTTCTGTGATATCTAAGTAATTGAAAATTTGATGCCATAAATTAGCATGGTCAAAAGTATGGTCTAATATGTCATTGCGGCCTCAATGATAGTTCAACTGGTGGAACATGGCGCTAGCAACACCTACAGTAGGTCAGGGCTTCGATTCCCTGGTAAAATGAGAAATGTATAGCCTACCGCGGAGAGTCACTTTGGATAAAAGCATCTGCCAAATCTATGAATGTAAATATGCAGCACTGTAGCTCTTCTCCAAAGCTAGCAGAAGGAGATCAAACCTCCTGTTTGAGGTTAACCTCGCGAGTCTAGGAAAGTCTAGGGTCCCCTATGGCCAGATTTAAATATTCAAAAGGATTTCAGAGAGAGGAAACCTGTAGCCACACGTCTCCTTCACTCTTATGAATATTTATCTGTCTGCAGTTGGTTCTGGAACACAACAGGGTGTTGTAGAGCAGCGTCTGTTTCTGACATTTCGCGAGTGGCCCATCTGTGGCTTCCTCCTCCAAGAAAGCTTTCTTGACTTGCGTGGAAGACTCCTGGGAGTCCCATAACAATGAGAAGATCCCAGCACAGAATTACGCGGACTGTTAGCAGATATTACTGATTGTTTTAAAGGATCTTTTATCTCATTAAACATGCAATAAACCATTGTTTTGGCAGGTTTAATGACCAAGCAAAATTGACTTGTTAATGCAATCACACAGGCAAGGGAGGGCTATACTCGGTGATGGTTTTTTGGACAACTATTAGAGGGATGTTGTTTGGTTTTTCATTGGAGAACACTCTGAGGAAAGATGTAGGGCCGGGTGATATGGCCTTTACGAAAATCATGTCACATTCACAAGCGCTAAAACGGTGTTTATTGTTTGAATTTCGTAGATAAATTGATAGAATCTGAGAGCTGAGAATCTGTGTCAGTGTCCGCTTTGCTTTGCGATTTTTCTCTGCATGAGAAAATGGATGTGTGGCGTGAGAGCGGGTAAAAGTGACAATTGCGTGAGTCTCACTGTGAATTTGTGAGAGTTGGCAGCCCTGCAGATTCAGTTTGTAAGTGTTTTTGGCGGTTGTGCTTGTGGTGCCACGGTCTTGTTCATTTGCCATGTTGTTTGTGAATCTCTATGGCAAACGCTGAGCCCATTCGGAACTATTCCCAGAGGGGAGCGTCGGCGTATGTTGAGGAGAAAACCGATTTTCATTCAAACAAGTCGACGTAAACTACACATTCGAGTTAATTGATAAAATCGATTTATCGCCCATCCCTAGAAAGAAGCTCTTGGATGCTTTATCTTTGTGCTCCCTGTTGGGGTTATTCAAAGAGCATGCAACTTGAAACACAAGATAAATCTAAAGAGATTGAGATGCAACTGGAATACATTATTTTGCTCATGGGTCAACCTGAAGAAGGGTCCCATGTGTGATTTTTCAAATCCATAGTACAATATCTTTATTCTGCTGTCACAATGTACAGTTGGAATACAATGCATCTTTGGTCATTATTAGTCACTGAGACTAGAACATACATCCCTTGTTCAGAGGGCCCACGCTGTACAAGAAGCCCAGGAGAGGCATATCCTTACCACGGTGTGTCAGAAGAATGGAATCAGTATGTATTGCAAACCTCCAAACCGCACAGCCGTGACTAATTGGATTCCTCTGTGTTCATGATGCATGCACAATGTACACATTTTTAATCGTCATTGCTTTGGTCTATGGCTTGCGGGGCAGGAGTATAATCCTGGCAATTATCATTTTCATCAACTTGATGCGTGATGATGTTTCTAAACCTGTCAGCTTTCTTTTCATGCTTCTTTATGATGTCAGTTCCCTTGCAGGTATGCTCAGATGCTACACTGTCAGGTATTGATCTTCTACACCCTTGAAAATAAGGATTGTGTAGAATTTCAATTTTCTGTTAGAAATGGGGCTGCTGTTGATGATAATGAGGATGATGATGACTTTAACATTCAATTAGTAACATCACAAACGTAATAAATTTCTTTATTTCATACTTTCACATGGCATTGCTTGATGTTAAATTTCTCCTACTTTTATTTTGGCAAAAAAACAAACAAAAAAAAACGAAGTTTCATTGTGTAGTTGGCAAAAGTATTAAAGGGGTGGTAAAATGCCATGTTCAATATGTAAAATAAATTTCTGATGTCCTCTGTCCTCAAACACTTTTATATAGCATGTGAAAGTTGTCACTCTTTGAGGGTTTGCAAAACACACTGTTTTGTGCCTGGCCCTTTAAATGCAAATGAGCTGCTGCCGAGGGCGAGGTTTCAAGATCTCGTGTGTTAGCAGCTGCGATTTCCTCACGCAGACACACTAAAATGACAGAAACTGTTCTCCCTTTACTGTTAAAAAGGAGTCAGTCAAAGATGGAAAGACTCAAGAAGAAGTGACAACATGTTGAATGCAACAGGATGTCTCTGAATGGTTAGTTGATGATGTGGAGTTATCTATCTTCAATTAGTATATTTTGTAAATCGCTCATATAGGAACTGTTGTGAGATGCTCACAGAGTGACTTTCTATTGCATGTGAAAAGATGGATGCTAAAGTTTGAGCTGACTCATAAAAGTACTCTTATACAACCACTCTTCCTCTTCTCAACATGGACTGCTTGTTCCCGGGGGCGGGACTTATGCACATTTTAGGGTTGGTGAAATGTCACCAACCCGTCACTAACCCGGGAGGAACGTTGTGTTGTCCCTACCAGCCGTTTGTTGTAGTACTTTTCTTTAAAAGCATTGAGCATTGTAACTTTGTGCTTTGTGCACACTAACTAAAGTTAGAAAAGTGAAATCATACTTTACCACCCCTTTAAAAACTTTTCAAAAATGAATGAAATTATGCAAATGTAAAATTGAAGTAAACCTTGCACATTTAAATTTTTAATCACTCTTAATGTAAAAAAAAACGTATATTTTTGCGGTTTAATAATTACAATTTCAATTTTATTTTGATTCATTGTGCAGCCCTTTCTAAATCTAAATCCAAATCTTCCTGCTCACATTATTATATTTATGTAGCCATACTTTAGAATGATTCATTTATGACACTTGATTTACATTGCAGCAGCTGTAATGGTTTTTAAATACGGTGTTCTTTGAGAACCAAAACACATTAGCCCTTAGCATCTCACAAGTTGGCGGCACACCATCTATACTCCTTAACAGCAAAAACATATTTCGAAGCATGGAAAGACCACAGTGCTTAAATGGTTGGCAGGAAGAATGGGATTTTATAATCCAATATGATGTAAGGTCCATCGTCTGTGTTCTGATCTGCTTTGGAATAGCGATCGGTTGGAAAGGCAGTTTGTCTGTCGGCTCTCTCCATCGTGTTGTCAGACACAGCCAATCATCTGAAGCCGGACCCCAACACAAGCGAGAAGGGTTTGAAAAAGGGAAAGAGCGAGTGCAGCTTGCAATTAACATTTCGTGGTCCCTTTGTGAGGCACATTCAAAGTAAATAATTAAGCTTTTCACTGAAGAAACACCAACCCATTTAAACAAACTGCTAAAGAGGCGCTGGGATTGATTTGAGGGACTGGCCTTGAGACAAACACAAATTAGAGAGTGGCCAAGGACATCTCATTTGTTGAGAGAGAGAGAGAGAGAGAGAGAGAGAGAGGTGGGGTGGGGATGCATTTTTCAATGTGTCTGAGTGGAAGATAAAAACAATGTGCAGTGTTTTCGCTAATTTCTATTTTTTTTTAACCCTTAGCGGTCTTGAATGATATGCTAGTCGGCTATGTAAGGATGGAGAATTACCATAGGATGTCCCGTGTTGAACCCTGGGAATTTAGAGCTACATCATTGTGTCAAGCAGTCAGGAACGCTCCGCCGACTGCGTGGTAGCATATTTCACAAGGAACCGCACACTGCCAAAATCAACCACCCGCTTCCTCTTCCTCTGAAACACACTGATACTCTGTGTTGGCTGAGTCCACTTTTATTCCTGCCTTCCCTTCCACATCCCTCAACACTTCTTTACATCATCATCATCATCATCATCATCTGACCCCTAAATTCAGCATTTAGTAGCCTGACCATAATCCCAGAGCATTCATTAAACAGAGAGAGAGAGAGAGACCTCTCGGTGGATATATCTAAAGTATAACAGATTCTGTTGTGGTCCTCACAAGCCCCTAAAGTAATGCTGGTGGGGTTTGGGTATCTGCCACCTTCCCGGATTAAACCCTTACTCTCCAAGCACGTTCTGGGTGCCGTATGCTCTGGCATACGGACTCAATTACCATACAAAGCCATTCTGTAATGTGGCGGTACAGTGCACTTCACCTAATTGACCCTCGTTGTACTGAAAGATTTCTGGACGACTAGGGGCACGTCAGAGCTGCGGCGCAGTCTTCACTCATCATTCCAACCACACGGGCCTCTACCCTTCAATATGACATATGAACGTCATTATCACGTACACACGCAACTCAGTTAAAATGGTTTCCCCGGACCCTTCGGTAAATTGCAGCAGGATCCGAGTGTTACATCGATCCTGCATTAATTACTTCTTCTGTGGTTTCTTCCTCTTCGTATATGTAAAAGTATTTGCCTGAGCTGAATAGCAGCAGCAGCAATGTGGTTATCACTGAGATGCCCTAGATATCCGTTTCGATTCTAATGTATTCCCACGCCAACTAGCTTTAATTTTTCAGGTGTGTCTCAGAGAGAACAGAGTGAGGTTACATGGCTGAGAGGAACAAATGGCAGAATAGTAGAGATGACTTCTCTAATCTGTGCTGGAGCATGTGCCTGGAGCGTACAGGACTGCTGCTTCTAATGATGAAACATATTGGTATCAAAGGGTTTGCAAACCTTACACAGTATTTCTCTTTTTCATAACAGACTGACAGGGGGTGATGTCATTCTTAATCATGGTGCAATGGGCTAATCTTAATCATTAGTTGTTATTTTGTGTCCTTACAGGAAAACAAGGTACACTGGGGAAACGATATGGTATTAGTGTCCAAAGTGCTTCGTAACACTGGGGTGGTTCTTTTTCAGAAAGACTGCCTCTTCAGTTTAGCTTTTATTGTTGTTTCTACAGTTAAAAAGACATAGTTGACAATTCTGTCCATTTAATTGTTATTTTAATGATTTATTTATTTTCATTTTATTAATTGATCTCTTAGGGTTATCTAATTCAACTATTTGTGGCTTGTGTTTCGAATATTCCCTCGACTTTATGCATTTTGCACACATTTGTTCTGCATCTTTTGACTTGATTATTACCTATTTAGTAGAGCCCGAGCGATAAAGGATTTTGAAGGCCGATACCGATACAAATATTTGTTGGTTTTAAAATCCGATATTCCGATATATTGGCCGATATTATTATTATTTTTTTTATTTCAGAAACGCGCAACAAAATATTACCACATTTTCCTAACATTAGTTATTTGTAGTTAATTATGAGTTTTAACAAAAATATTATGATAATGCACAACTGGTTCTCTCTGCCCGACTCTGGCTGGATCAGCAGGTTGCAGGATGTGGCGCGTTATACACGAGTGTTGCCAACAGGGACGATGTAGAGTGCCCTCTGGTGGACAAACTATACAACTCCAACACTCATGACATGGTTGAAGCGTGATTCGTGCGTTTTTATTTTTATTTTTGAAATATTCATTTATCGGCCATTACAACTGCCGATACCGATATTTTAGAAAATGTCTAATATCGGCCGATAATATCGGCCTGCCAATATATCGGTCTGGCTCTACTATTTAGTTTTCTATTTTTATTTATTAGTAAGGTAGACTCTGTTATAATTTAATTCTGTTGATTAATTGTTGATTATATTCATGTTGCACTGTAGGCGTAGGCTACTTCGAACGTGCTCGCACTGGCAATTTAGCCGATTTAATTTCAAATCCTGCAAATCCTATCTGCAGTGAGGCCTTTTTGCAGTTGTTTTTGCTATTTCTTAGTTTTATTGATCCAAAATGGTTTTATACATTTTCATCTATAGCTTTGTGTGCTTTAAATTGTTAAAGCCCTGCACCTCCACCACCCCCACACACGGGGTTCAACTATTAGTCAACTAAGACTTGACGAATCTGATTTGACTATGAAAATCCTTATCAGGGACACCTCTAGTGATGACAGCCCTAAACAAATTGAGCCTTGTCCTGAAGTGTTACCAGTGCTTCTACATGCTGGTTGTGAGTCACTCATGTGAATTTTGGCCTATGTTGTTTGGAAGCCAGTATTCGTCTGAAGCGCCGCCATGCTCTACCCAAGGGCGAGGGGAGCTTTGTTGGACATTAGCTGCCAAAACATTTCAGTCAGTCTCTCCACATTCACCTCTGCACGTTTTAGAATAATGATACCATAGTCTTCTGTCATAACTAGCCCCCACCCACTTAATTGAGTTTGAGTCAGCTAAGCCGGTTTCTCCGGAAGCATCCTCCAGAGAGTATATAAAATCAGCCGCAGACTTACGTAGGTGTCGGAGATATTAGGGATTCCTTAGGAAATGGAATTATCATCCGAAGACTTTCCATTTATCATTCCAAGTTGACATTTCTTGATGCAGATTTGGAAACAGGCCTAGATTCAAGGTCACTAAATGTATAGTGGCTACAGTCCTGTGCCTGTGCAACAAGAGAGTGTGTGTGGCATTCTGTGGTCTACAGCTCAAACCCTAATCACCTCCCCAAATAAACAGACCCTCCTATTAATGATCCGTGTAGCCATTTTACACTACAGCGTTCCCCAAATAACTTTCTGTGGCCTTTTTAAAAGAAGCAATTTTAACAGGTGCCACTTTCTGGCTCAGGAGCATAGCTGCTGACCAATCAATTTTCCCAACGGTAATCCCTGGTCTGAAAGGATCCTGTTTCCTATCAATTAACGTGGACTGGGGTTCAGAGGCTCCTTTTGTTTACAGCCTTGCAATGAACAGCTGGCCTTTCTAACCTTCAGATGAAATGGCATGGCACTCTAAATCCGAGCGAAATCAAGGGCTGGGTTATCAATACTTGTGGCCTGATTTAGATTCAGATTTCAAAATTGATTAGTTTGCAATTATTTTGGGTGGATTTCACATATTTATTTAACAAACATAATAATCAAAATTTAAAATAAGCTTTTATTTAATTAGTAAAGTTATTATAAAGTTATGAACAATTTGGTTATAAACTAATATATGCAAAACTGCAAAATCTCTGTTTTCATCAATATCTATGCATCTTCTATATCTGTATCATCTCTGCCTTTACTGTGTTTGATTATATTACCAGATGGATTCAGTGGGTTCAGTGAATTCGTCAGAATGTTTCTAATGATAGGGCTAAACTTCACACTGACTTTGAAGTCTTTTTGAATGATTGTTTACAATGAGTGGTTCAAAAGAGTAAGTTTTTCATGAATTAGACTATATTAGATGTTAGGTGAGTAGTTATCTCATCACACTCAATTCGGACCACAAACTCAGGTAAAATGCGAGTAATAGTAGTGTAAAGCATAAGCAAGATGTCTTGAAGTCCATTATACTATGAGAAGGTATTTTACTAAGCGTTTCGAAACCCCCATATTCACATTGGGAAAATTCATAAAAATCATTCCTGTTCAAAAGCTTAAACTCACGCGTCCTCCTGAGTCTTAAAATGGTGTCTGTGCTGAACCTTCCTATGACTCAGGCTTATTCATAGGCCCTGGTTGGAATGTGTTGTCACCTCCAGACGTGGTGTGAGCATAAACACATTCAATCCTCATGGTGCCACATCCACTACTCTCTTCAAAAAGTCCATGAGAGAGCCCCGTGGAGCTGAGAGACCCCTCTGGTTTACCTCGTCACAGAGGATGAAGAGCTGGAAGCAAGTCGTAGCAGTGAAGTACGGCCATAACTGCGGGGAGTCGTAAATCTCTAGCTTGGCTCTGCGTCCGCATGAGGCCTCTGTTTGGGGGGTTATCCATCGTACGGTACAGGACAGACAGTGCATCACTCTTGCAGACTGCAAAAAGCAGTAGGCCTAGCTTATAAAGCACAGGAGCTTATGAAAGGGAAAGAATGTTTACCTCACCGCTAGTCAATGCACTCATGGCGCTTTATAAAGGACCACATGCCCACAAGTACTCGGCATGAGGTTAGAAAATTCACTTTGCCACTTTTTCAATTCTATTGTTTATTATGGCCTATAATTGCATTTTGATTTCACCCCTGTGTACCAACTGAAAGCAGATCTTCATTTTAGACTGCTATGAATGGACATCCAGAGTGGGTATACATTTTAGGCTTAGTGATAATCGTGTAATTTAGCTTAAATTTGTGTGCCTTAGAGATGGAATATGTCCTTTTTCAAATAAATTGGACCCACATGCAGTTTTTTTTTTTTTTCATTGAATGCTTTTGGTTTTTCCTGGAATATAATTCAGAGGGAATCTGAGGTATAGAGACATGCCCGAAAGGCTGCGTTCCTCTGCACAGCCCCAAACAGTACGCTTACTGTTTTCCTTCAAAATCGTTGTCCTTTTAAAGGCCCGTCTTAATTGCAACCAGCGTTCGAAAGCACATTTAAAATGATCAAATAGCCTAATGCAAGATTAATGAAAATTCTGTAAATGAATAAGTATTTCCAATAGCTAAGACTGGTAATTAGTTGGCCTCAAGCTGAGGCACTGAAAGACGTTTTGTACTCTGATGCTTGTAAAAGGAAGTCAAAACAGCTGCATTTTACTGTGATAAAACACAAACTTCCTCTCTTTCCCTTCAAAAGTCTAACGACTTAGTCTTACTCTAATTACTAGAGGAAATTAATTAAGCCATCAATGCGATAACATGGAATATTCACATGGGATGACTGAGGGCCAATCTGAACTGAGAACTATCATCCCTGTGCCTCTGAGGACCCCAGACGGCAAAATGTGTTCTCTTTGACCCCAATTACTTGAGATGTTCTTTAACACCAACTAATCAGTAGAAGTAGAGTAACTGGCCTCCAGTTACTAGATTTTTCTCTCTCTCCAACCTAGCAGTCTCAGCACAGAATGAGTGGGTGAAAGGCTGGCTAATCTTGTTACTTGAAGGTCTGAGCTGCTGTTGATCAGCTGGAGTAATTGAAATAATTGTTATTAGATTGATTTCTACTCAACCAAATGGTCATCTTTCATCTGATTATAATTCGTCCCCTTTCGGTGGCACTCAAATCTGCAGTTTTTGTACTATGAAGCCCTGCATAAAATGCTTGTCCCTTTACAAACTGTATAATATCAATGTTCTATCTAGGGAAGAAGAATGCACACATTAATTTTTGATGCAAATGTACACAGAGGGGCTATTTATGGAGCTTTTTGAGTGATAACTGATTTAAAAGCCATTGGTGAATATTGATGAGTTACCTGTTTGGTGATTTTTCTTTTCTTTTTTTTTTTCTTTTGCCGTCACCATTATTAGATTTATATTTAGAAATGTGGGATTTAGCATCAACGGCAAGCACGGTTTACAAACTTTTTAATCGGAGGCAGCAGAATCATATTTTAGTCACAATATTTGAAAAACTCAACTACATTATATTTTAAATTAGCTTTCATTTTACCACGCAGTATGAGCAATGAAAGTTTTTGGCATGAAAATAGTCTTTTCAAGTGGTTTAAAAAATGGTGACTGTGTGCTTAATTCCTCGATTAAATTTGATTAAATTTAAATAAAATATTTGATTGAAATTTACTGAAAAAACACTGTCCATTCAATTAAATAAATAAATGCCCTGCAGGTTTAATATTTGTGTAGTTTACATGCATCTCCGTTCACAGTAAATGCTGCTCCACATGCACTTTTATCAGTTGCATGTGTGGTGGAGCATCTCAAACTCCATCTCTGCATATGCTGTGAGTTTGAGTTGCTTAAAATTCATCTGGGAATGTGATTTGTGCCATTTCATCAGATTTTAATGTAAATCATTTGTAAACCAGCCCAGGTTCATCGCGATTTCAAAATGAAGTTTTGACCTTCTATTACTCAATTACCAAAATAATCGTTAATGACATCCCTAGTACTGTGAGAAGAGAAGTCAATCTGAACACAAATGTTTGCTATGGCTAGAACGATGCAATATGCATGTTTTGGATATGCACATTTGCCTGCAAAGGCATTGTAAGGTCTGTAAAATATTAGCCATTCTCAGTATCAATAGCTGCCATGTCGTTATTAAAATATCTCTGGTGGTTATCTCATCGTTGCCTACATCCTGTATGTAACCTCTGCAGTGGTGGAGCCTGAAAGTGTGCTGATCACACAGCAGGGAAGCAGAACCCACTGTTTCCTGGCCACTTTCTGATTTTACAGCATTTTTCATCTTTACTACTGGAGACAGCTGTAATACCGAAACAGATTTCTGGCTGATTCGTGTCAAACGTGTTGATAGTATTTTATGGAGCAGTTGGTTAAGTGGTATCACAAGCCTCTATAAATGTCTGGATAAAGAATGATGTTAATGCATGGGAATACATGAAATATTCATAGGTTTTTATTCTTCCCCAGCATTTTCCTTAAGCAAAGACTGGGGATAAAAAGGGAGCTCTATATTTGGTGTTAACGTCCGAGTCTGCTTTCTTCTGGGTTTATTTGTAATTTAGGGACCTCTTGGAATTACCCGAGACAACATTAGCAATTTCCCTCACTCTGTTTATTGAAGATAAATGATGGATTGCTAGAAGCTGAGGGTGATATATGTATATGTATATGAACTCACAGACATTGAACATTGTACAAAGGATGACCTGGATGTGTAACCTTTTTGTGTTTCCTCCTACTTCCACAGAAATGTTGATGGATTCCACCACAGCAACCGCAGAGCTTGGCTGGACAGTATATCCGGTGTCGGGGACAAGTGACAATAGTGTAAGTGTAAGTTCATATATATATACTGTATATATGTGTGTGTGTGTGTGTTTTGTGTGTGTCTATGTTGCTTATATATATATATGTATATATATTGTTGGTGTCTTGTTGTTTGATGTATTGTTACTGTAATTGTAATTCTGTTATGTTTTTTTCTAGTTCTTATTATGTTTCATTGAAAGGACCCCCTCAAATACTAGATGATACATCTCAAGGGGTTAATCCTTATAAATTCTATTAATAATATTAAACAGATTTATTTTTAAGTTCAGTTAGTCTTTTTATTGCACACCGTTTACTGAGGTTACATGAAATGATCAATTAATCCTACTACTCTAATGATTATGACATAAACTTGATGTGAATCCTTACCATATAGTGCCACAAAAAGACTAGGTTTCATTCATATAGGCTCATGCCCACTCAGTGCCCACTGGTCAGGGAGTATTTAATCGTCTCCTCACCCACACCAAAATGTATGTTCTTCCGAACAGATTGTGGGAAGAAAAATATATTCCTGAGTATTTTGCTGGTGTATTTGTAAAAAACCACTCCCTATTTTATGCAATTATTTATGCTTCTGTGTCTGTTTGGGAGGATGGTTTAAATTATAGCATTCCATGTGTCTGGAAGCAGTAAAATAAAAATGGAAGACTGAGAGAGACAGAAAGACTAAAAAATGGTGGAAGAAAAGAGGATAGAAGGCTGACTATGTGGCTGAGCAACTACAAAGTTCTTTAGAAATCATTTTGCTCACCATCTTCTCTTCGAACCTGAGGGCACGCAGCTTTCCCCCCCTCTGTACTGATTAGAGCAATCAATATAAAAGAACAAAGCGGTCTGGTGTCTTCGGGTCTGAGGCTCTGGATTCAATCTGCACCGAATAAGATTCACCTCTCCCTGTTCCTCTGTAACAAAAGAAACGGAATTACACATGCTTTGCGTCATCACATCTTTTTCATTTTTACAAAAAAGGTAAAGTCGTGATACAAAGTGTGAAATTAAATATCGCATGGTTCAGATGCAAAACTTATTTGCTGTTCTGACACATTCAGAAATTATAGAATAGATACCCAAAATGGCCCCAGCGTCTCAGAGGAAATAGATTCTTCAGCAAGGAATGCTAGTGATTGTTCCAACTTTCCCTCAGATTCATATTTTGGTTACTCTGCTGTCTGACACCACATATTTTCAAAGAGCATATACATTTTCTTAAAAGAAACAAGATATAGAGAATAGTGTCTACCAAGGCATTGAACACTTTGACTTAAGTCAGGGCATGGCGGTTCCCCGCAGCAGCACTAAACAGGTGGGATTCTGTAAACCTTGTAGAGAAAAAGGCTTTAAGTTATTGTCGTACACCCCTGCAGAGCCTTGTGGGCTTAACTAAAGTATCAGTGTCAGTCAAAATATAGAGCACTCCATCAACAGTTGGCCTACATGCCACTGAATAGCTTTGCAAAACAAACCCCTGTTGCCGAACTGTCAAGAAGAAAAAATCCAGATGTGGTTCGTTCATTCATTCATTCATTCATTCATTCATTCATTCATTCATTCATTCATTCATTCATTCATTCATTCATTCATTCATTCATTCATTCATTCATTCATTCATTCATTCACATTTGTGTCCTGTATTTATTCTAAAGCCCTTGATGGTTTGTGCAGGTGGAATATAGTGTATTGAACAGTGTAATTATGGAAGTTAACACCTACATTAAAGAAAGATTTATGGCAACCCTTTATGACAGCCAGGTGTGAGGAGCACATACTTCATACAGCAGCACATGCTTTCTGTTATTACTTTTGACTGTAGTTATTACTCCACATGTCTGTGTAGTTGCATGTTTGGAACTGCACATCAGCTTTTTTTAAAATTGTATGGTGTAATTTCAGATGTCTTTTAATAATTTAAAGAATATAATAATAATTTCTGGCTTTAAATTTGGTCTGTTAGATTTTTGTCCATCTATATAACTGTAAAGTGGCATGCAACCCCTGATTTGAGCAGCTACACAGAATCAGACAGTTTCTTTACGATAACACTGTTCACTCTAAAACAAACAAAGTGGTAGAGAAAATGTCAAGTTGGAGAGCATTTTCAGTAAGCAGCACTATGTGAACCACTTGATTCATTTTGTTAACCTCACAATTTAAATCAACAAAAAGCTTAAAGTTGTTTCAGCTTTTTGAAGGGCACTTTATGAATGGTTGTTTTATCGCGTAAAAAGACCATTTTCTCTTATGCCTCTCTGGGAGCATTTTATGTAATGTAAACATTTTATTTCAGGATGACTTAGTTTTAATTTATAACAGCAATGGTGTGTGCAGTTTGTACACATCCTCATGAGGCTGAAAATTAAGTCATTACCAGCTTTGCAGAACAGCGTTGCAGGAGACGTTACAAATGTGTGTAAATGTATGTTCAACGTGTTCAAACCCAGTTTTGGTCATGCATCTAGACTCATTGCTTACTGATGCAGAACATGAAAATAAACTAGTACATTTGTGTAACTAATCGGTGTGATAGTGTGACCCTCACTTGACTGCCTCAAGGTCCAGATCTAACACTGTCATTAATCATCTGTGACTTTATTTGCATGCTCATGAACTGCTTCTGTCTGTTTTGCGAGGAATAATGAACAGTGAAATGAAATTTGATGCTGTAAAGGGGAACATGCTCACAAATGTCCTCTGATAAAGGCAGTGGTGTAGTCTACGTGATACGCAGGTATACGCCGTATATACCCACTAGAAAATGTCAAGGATTTCCCTATGCCCACTAGGAAATGTCAAAGATCTCCGTATACCCACTTTAAAAAGTGTGAAGATTCGTAACAATTCGTATCGTTTTGTGAAAGAACTCACATTCATGAATTCACCATCTGTGTTTGCGCAGCGACATCGCAGAATCCAGCAACAAATGTAACTTAGACTCCTGTAAAGTGGTACATCACGCAATTTGGCCTTTTTTGAATGAATAAATCAAAAGTAATGATACAATGAATCAAATCTCGATATGTAGCGTACTAAGTGTCTATGAACATTAAAGCTCAAAAGACTGCTATTGAAATAAACTCTGAATGTTCTGCGTGTTTCTGTGAATGAGCACTCAATGTGTGCTCTACTACACTGACGCATGCGTGATACTCGTGGTGTTTTCAATGTCTATGAGGACATCCGCACACATTTGAACTTCATTGCAGAGCTTTTATGAGTCACTTCACAAGAATTTTACCATTTCATTTGATAAAACTATCGTCATTCATTTGTATCATATGCACACTCACAAAGTTTAAAGTCAACATGACAACCTGTCAAAATCAAAGTTTTGTGTAACTCAAAGAATATGTATAACAGAAATATATTACTATTGTACAGTCGAGTATACTTCAAGTAGGCCTAATAATAATAATAATAATACACTCTAAAAAATGCTGGGTTGTTTTAACCCAACTTTGGGTCAAATATGGACTTACCCAGCCGTTGGGTTAAATTTTTACATTACATTTTTAACCCAACATTTCGGGTTTGTCCATATTTGACCCAAACTTGGGTTAAAACAACCCAGCATTTTTTTAGAGTGTAATAATACAAATAAAAATAGCTTATTAAAACACACAGAAGCTCAAATGTCTTTAATTTACAGCCCACCAAAATCAAAGTTTGTAGAGATAAATAAAGTAACCCGAGGGAATTATGAAAAAATTGCATAGTAAGATGTACATTTATAAAATAATAAAATTTTATAAATAATAAAATTAAAATGAAAAAAGTCATCGGGGTGGTTTCCTTTTTTAAAATTTAAGTAGTTTCAGAATTTCTGATTGGCATGACATGAGCTTGATTAAGTCATCAAGAATCAAATGTTTCAACCAACGCAAACCTATCAGAACCACCTTAAATAATTTGGTTCAAGAAATGTCCTGAAATCAGTTCTAATGTGGATCGGCCTAAAACTGGGTGTTACTTTGGGGTTCCACCATCAGGGAATCATGTGTGGTGACGTCAAGATTGAAACAAGCCGCCCTTCGGCAGCGTAACTCTTTTGTCATGTCCTTGATTCTTATGAGTTATGTAAACATGATCCACATGGATATAGATAGACTAAAAGGTTAAAGAAGCAATAGGAAGCTTGTTTGTCTTACTTCACATGTTGTGCATTACCAGTGGATGGAGGTAATTGAAGCTGACTGCCAAAGACGGCTCAGTTTGTAGGTCGCCTCGTTTTTTTTCAATCACTTTCTGTCCCTCTGTCAATCTTTCTAATGGTGGGTAGTTCAGTATCTCGCTTAGGGTTGTAATCCCACTGCACTTCCGCTGAAATATCCGGATGTCATTTGTCCCACACGTCCCCTCAGGACAAACGTCTCAATGTGACTCTATCTGTCAGATTTCCCACAACTGCAAATTGGGAAACTTTCCCTCAGGAGCTGTCATACATGCTCCCTTCCGTCCCTCTGCGTGAATGATTTATTTATGCAGATTTAGGATGTGTTTCTAAAAATGTGAGTCCAAAGAGCGCTTTGCATTGAGATGTGGAGTCAGCATATTTCACAGGACTCATCAGCACCGCTCGACTTTACAAATGCTTGAGTACAAATGACAGCCCTGGGAGAGCTTTAATTGTTGGCTTCATGTAAACTTCATAAGGTTCTGACAGTTTATTTGTAAAAGATGCAGAAGTCCAAATAAAAGTTCAGAGCCGTGTCATAGTGGAACAATTAATGTAACACAAAAGTTTGATCGCGGCCAACTTCTGCATCCCCTGGAGCGAGTCTTTTTCATAATTCAGCACAAGCGTGCGGCTCCGTTCTAGCGGGGAGAGCCTCTGTCTGGGAGACTTATAGATCTCAGCTCGGCTGTGAACTTTCCTTCGTCTTGGGTGGCAGGGGAGTTATCGTTTCTAAATTTCTGTCCACAAGAACAGTGTGCCATTTATCACAGAGATGCTTTTCCCAGTGCAAGTTACAAGTTTAATTCAGTTCAATTGTGACTTCCAGGTTTTTTTTTTTGTGCGTGATGTATTGAAATTAGATACTTTTCTATACCGAAGACACTGTTTACACAAGATTAGTCATAGAGCTAAAACAGTCTGTTTGCCAAAGTATTATCATCATTAAGGATGTTCACTGATGACACATTTTTGCATCCAAAAACAGCAAGACAGAACTGTTTTAATTTAATAAATGCTCAAGCTCTTGGTTCTTACCTGGAATTTTTGTGAATTTGTGAATTTTAGCAGGTTTAGCACAAATGTTACTGTTTATTATTTAGTATGGGTTTGTGCACCATTCAGAATTAAATTTATAACACACTTTAAAGTCAAATTTAATTCCTGAATTTAAATTTAAATGTAATGAAGTAGAATTCAAATTATTTTATACAGTATAACTGCAATTTTTACTTGAAAAGCAAACTTTGTGAACACAATATTTTAAGGTCTTTTGATTGTTCAAATCCTTAACCTTAACTATGATAGTGATGCTTCGCTTAACATAACACAGCCTGCAATGTCTTGTTGAACCATTATAGGACAGTAGTTTGAGAGAAGAACACAGAACATAGTTAGTAGCTATGTCTTGTCATGATTGAAAGACAGATCAGGACGATGTGGGGCCAATAAATACCAGGTTTTGTTCACATTCAGTGGACTGAATCTCTGAGTTCTGCCCTAGCAGTCTCTATAATGGTCCTTTTTATATTTGCTTGTGACCCTCAAAGCATAGCTCGAGCCCTTAGACCTAATGGCGGCATTATTTTATATGTGGGTGCCAGTATAGGAACACAAGCCAGTGGTGCACCACAGCTGAAGTGCCCCCCTATGTAAGACTCTGACCTCTTAACCAGAGGCCAGCCAACCTATTCTTGTGGGCCGTAACTCTTTTTGATAAAGGCCCTGATACACAAGGGCACTATGAGAGCGGTATATTACCCATAGATTCAGGAGGAAGCAGTACATGACCCCATAGATTTAATAAGCATGATTCTCTCTGTTAAGTCCATAACTTAAATAGTGAGCCCGATCTCATGAAAGTTCGTATCTATTGCACGAATATCATTTCTCACGGCGTTTATACGCCAAAAAACAGTTTTTGCGTGTATATGTTACGCGTTTTTCTCTTGCATATAATACGCACTTTTTGGAGTATAAGACGCACAAACTCCCCACTCCCTCCCCCCTAAATCTACCACAGGGTTTTTTATTGTGTATGCACGCAAAAAACATTTTTGGTGTATAAATGCAACGAGAAATGACATTCGTGGTATATATGCATTTTCATGAGACTGTGTTGAAATAGTTCACAGTAGTATATATTTTACATTTAATAAATGTTGACTATGAAAAAAAACAGTAGTATTTAAGTATTTTTCAGCACACAAAATATAACTTAAAAAATATTTAGTCTAATTAATATATATATATATATTATTTTGAACTAATTAAATCAATAATTGTATTTATTTGTTTAATAGCTAAAATATATAAAATATTAATTTGTATTTAGTTTTTTTAACAATAAAGGTTAAAAAGACTCCTTATAAATTACATACAAAATATTACAAAAAAAAAAAAAAATCAATCCACATATAATGAATCCCTCTTAAACACATGGTCTCCCATTAGCCACACTCCCACCGAAAGTCCAGGAGAAAACCTATGGAAATGAAGATGTTTCTTCTAATTTCACACTCAGTGCTTGATCGCCTGGCTCTTATTATGTCTCATTTGGTTCTCCTCTTTGCCTCTGATGAAAGAGTGTCAGGGAAGCCGAGACAGCACAAAGGGAGGCTTTCCATTTAAAGGCTGTTTGTTTGGACCATCACGAGATATGCGCTTACTCAGTCTCTCATTAGCAACATTGGTTTTATATAAATTCCCTCTAATTTGATTAGTCAGAGTGACAGACTACAAACAAGAGGATGCTACACACTGTCTTCTCATGTTTAACTACCCTTCATTCTCACCCCTTTCTGGTTCATGGAAGAATGTGTCATCCTCAAGAAAGTGGCAAGGTCAATGGCTGCCAGTGACCCAAAACACATCTGGTTGCTTGAAAGGAATGAGCTGAAGTGATGAAAAACTTAATTTTGCACACACACAAGTGCAAGTGGTAATGACCACAATCCTATCCAGAATCACTTTAGTTCATCTCAGCCGAATATGGGAACATGGGAATAAAGAACAAAAGCTGCAAGGAATGAATGCTGTTTTAATTAGTGCAAGATCATTTGATTGAATGGAGGTCTTGGACAGGCTTGACTTTCTCCCCCAGTCTGTCAAAACTCTGTCAAAATCCTTGTTAAGCAGCAAACTAATTTGGAAAATTATGTCAACTGTTAAGTGAAGAGTATAACACTCAAGGGGGAGGGTTTGGGTGATCGCTTGCTGGTCTTTGAGGCTGTGGTGCGAAAGAAATGTTTTTTAAGGTGAAGAAAAGGGCTTTCCCTCTTGGACTAGGTCAAGACTTCTGTGGCTGGTATTTGAGTTGTTTAGTGCTGGAAGCCTGTGGCTTGATTGCAGGCAAGTTGGCTGAAAACCACAACGGAGTCATCTGGAGTCACTTTAGGCCGAGCAGTGAAGTCCCTGGTGCGTGTTCCCTTCATGCTTTAGTCTGCGCAATATATACTTGTAAATTTTACGACAAGTCTCTTTCACTCTATCAAATGCTTTCCGTATAATTTGATTATCTTAGGTTTGTAATGTTCAATGGGATGGATTATTTTAATGTGTTTATGTGAGATGGTACACTAATGATCTGTAGGTCAAATGAAGGTAAATATCCTGAATTTCTTTTAGGTTCTGTTCATTTCGTTTAATTTCTATTTCCTTTTCTGTTTTCTGTCTTGTCTCGTCTCTTATTAACGGGATAGGTTACACACACACAAAAATATATATAATTCTGTGATAATTTAATTTTTTTTTCTTTTTTTTGGAAAATAAGTTATTCTTAGTTATTTACTTATTTGTTTTTAATCCATACCATAAGAACTTTTGAATGAATTAACTCTCCCTTTTTTGGCTTTGTTAGTTTTGCTGTTGAGTCAGCGTGTTTGTTTAATTTCACCAAACTATCCTCGGTTGTTTTCTCGTTGTGAGGGAAATAATTTAATAATGCTAATGCTGGCTCCATTTTTAAGCTGCCTGAGGGCAGAAAAGAGGCAGAAAAAAAGAAAAAAGAAATAGATTATGTAAACATCAAAGTGTATCACCTTTTCTTTGTCTCCGCCTGAGCTATATTAATTGTACATATTTTTAAACAGTGCGAGAAATTGAGAGTGAGTGAGAGAGACAAAAATAAATAGAGACCAGAATCGCTTGGCACTGCAATGTGGGGGTCTACAGGAAACCCAAGCCAGTGCCAGTCCTCACTATGCCTATAGTGCCAGGGCCTGTTGGCAGTCTAGCTGGAGAATTTTGCTCTCTTTCCCACCTTATTCCTCCTGTGCTCAGTAATCTGGCCCGTGCATATGGGGAAAGCTGCTAAAAATGGTTCAAGTGCTCGCAAAGCCCTCTAGATAGTTGATGCAGTGATAAAAATGTGCATATAACTTGATTGTTTCTGCTGTCAGATCATTGTTTAAATCTAGCTAGACCTACGAGAAGGGATTGACTATTTGTTTTACCTGGCATTTTTGTCACATGAGCACATATTTAATAATTCCTACCAATAAATGTAAATGGCTAAAATGTAACCATGGTAGTAAATAAAACATTTTTTCCCATCCCCATCCCATTTCTCATTGTCTAGAGGTAAAAACAAACAAACTTGGATGTAAATCAAATCTGTAAACCTTTGCTTTCTCATTGTCTTTGTAGTGGGAAGAAGTGAGTGGCTACGATGAGAATATGAACACCATTCGTACCTATCAAGTGTGTAACGTCTTTGTCGCCAACCAAAATAACTGGGTGCGCACCAAGTACATCCGCCGAAGAGGTGCTCAACGCATTCACGTGGAGATGAAGTTCTCAGTACGAGACTGCAGCAGCATCCCAAGAGTCCCTGGTTCCTGCAAGGAAACTTTCAATCTCTACTACTACGAATCGGACTCCGACACGGCCACCAAAGTCTTTCCCCCGTGGATGGAAAACCCTTGGATCAAGGTGGATACCATTGCGGCCGATGAGAGCTTCTCGCAAGTAGACCTGGGCGGACGGGTGATGAAGATTAATACAGAGGTTCGCAGTTTCGGCCCCGTCTCCCGTAACGGTTTCTACTTAGCCTTCCAGGACTATGGCGGGTGCATGTCGCTTATCGCCGTGCGAGTGTTCTACCGGAAGTGCCCTCGCGCCATCCGCAATGGAGCGATATTTCAGGAGACGCTGTCGGGAGCAGAGAGCACCTCACTTGTGGCGGCGAGGGGAGTGTGCGTCCCTAATGCCGAGGAGGTCGACGTTCCCATTAAACTCTACTGTAATGGCGATGGAGAGTGGATGGTTCCAATTGGCCGCTGTATGTGTAAAGCAGGGCACGAGGCTGTGGAGAATGGAACTGTTTGCAGAGGTAAGCATGCTTTTCTGCTCATGTGTAATGGTCTGCACAAAACTCTTTTCATTTTTTGGTCACAGTTCCTACTGACCCTATAAAAAGAAGAAAAGTATGTGTTTGCTTGTCTGTGTGTTCTGGTTATCTGTCGTCTTTTTTTGCTATTTTTTCTCATAAGCTGCAAAAAACATGCATCCTTAAAATATTATACATTTTCTTAAAGCAAAATTGCAGTAAGGCTCGTTCTCAGAGAATATATTTTGGCAACACCCCATTGGCAACAGTTTTGTTTTAAGCGTAACTAACAAAATATTGGCTTTATGCCATAGCATATGCTATAAGAAAAAAAGAGACCACATTTGAATTTTTATATAAATATTAGGGCTGTCAAAACGATTAATCGCGATTAATCGCATCCAAAATAAAAGTTTGTGTTTACATAATATATGTGGGGGCACTGTGTATAATTATTTTAGATATATAAATACACACACATGCTTGTATATATTTAAGAAATATTTTCATGTATATTCTGTATATGGATTTATATATAATTTATATTATATTTAAATATTTTATGTATAAATAATGTTTTTTTTCTTATATATATACATGCATGTGTGTTTTTATATATATATATATATATATATATATACAAAATAATTATACACAGAGCACCCACATATATTATGTAAACACAAACATTTATTTTGGATGTGATTAATCGTGATTAATCGTTTTGACAGCCCTAATAAATATATATATTATATGAGTCTCACACCATGGACGATAACTAATGATAAAGATATACGTAGTTTTAAAAACAGTTCTAAATGTAAAAGAATAGCACACCACAACTATAGCAATATTGTTGGATTCATTTTCACAAGTATTTTTTCCAGCTGATAAATGATAAAAACATTGACAGCCAATCAGAATCCATCTGTTTTAGAGCTTGAGCATTTAAAGAGGCAGACAACATAACAACAGCCCTTGCTTATAATAAACAAAACGAAATTGTATGTTGGTGTGGATGCTAACATAGTAATCGTTATAGTCATCTTTATAATTATCGTTCTTGGTGTGACTGGGCCTTTTAATTTGCACAATTTTGCTTGGTCAAATTAATCATATTTTAAGGATTTTCAGATGTTTGTATTGTCTTTTTTTGTGTGTAAATGACCTACAAGCTACAGCATGTGTTTCCTACCAAGCTGAGGCTCGAGAAATGGCCCGCTGTTGATGTTGTGGTTTCACTGTGATATCCCAGGCAACTCAAACATGTTGATGTGGGTAGCATGGCTGTTTTTTCCTCTCTTTCACAGTATCCCTGTGCAGCATCAATGTAAACTGGCCCTTTCACAGCGTGTGAGCGTATTGATCGTTTCTTATCCAAACCCCAGTGCTCCTCTCCTTCAGCCTACCTCACCTGTAATTCAACTCACTCTACAGTGGGAGCTCTCGTTTCGCCCGACGGCGGGCCCTGTTCCCACGGCAACGACAGCCTTCAGACAGGCTCCACGCTGACACAGACGACACAATAAAACGCCCACCTGTGTTTCAGACCCCCCCCCCCCCACTCGCACAGACAGACACACACATACTCGCTCAGCCTCTTCACGAGCCTGGCTGTAATTACCACCCCGGCTCCCTGTCTGGTCCAGGATGAGCTGTGATGATAGCCGCTCATTGCAGGCACTAGCAGGGCGGCGCTCTGCCGATATGCATTCAATGACAGTTAATGAGTACGGTCGCAATCCTTGCACAGGAGCACCTGCCGATAAATCATCTAGCAGTCTACTTTAAATTGAACAGCTGACGTAATTATACACATTTGGTTGTTTTTGATCTTCATGTACTTTACTGCATGCTATGGATTTTAATATTTCAAGAGTTAGAATTGAGGTATCTCTATAAAACACCTGGGAATTGTGAAAGACAAATGGAGAGGCTCAAAGTCAAATCAAACAAGCTATAAAAAAGGTACTTGTTAAAACGTTTCACATCACACTGTCAGTGTTTTGCTGAAAGACTGTTACTCCTAACAGAGAGAATAATGATCCTAATCACTGAGCATTTAGCTTATATTCATAAAGCATTAGTGAATATTAATTCAGTGAGGAATATTTCATAATATGTTTTTCGACACCATGCAGGGCCTGATTACACGTTAGAGAGTGCCGCTAATGTCATACAATTTCTCTAATCCCATGAGCTAAATGTTAATGAGGCGCTAGAACTGACCTTGGATCAGCTCTCTTAAGGCTAGAGGAAACTATGACGGAGCGTTTGATGATTAGCTCTGCCTAGATGTGTTTCGAGGGTGTGAAAATGGCTAGATGCATTTGAAAGGAATAGGGCTAATTATTTTCTAAGCACCACTGTCTCAACTTTTTATGGATACTTTTTTATATGCATGTGTTTATTTTCTTAAATATTATATATAAACAATTTATAGCAGTAAATCTTATAATTTATTAGTGCATATAAAAATGATCATTAACCACTATTAATACATTTTAAAAGTATTGCATGCAAACTTGGATGAATGGATGGATTGATTGTTAGATTGTTAGATTGATTGATGGGTAGATATATAGATAGATGTATTATGAAAATAGTTTATTGATGGTGGTTGTCTGTATTATGCATAAGCGGTTTTGATCGAGGTCTGCCTTCAATTCATTGAGCCATTTATCTCTCTGGCAGGGGAAAGCTGATACCACTGCGTGAGACAATGTCAGGACTGTGGTCAGTGGTCGGGGGATGGGTTGATGCAAGAAAGAAGGGCTTTTAACTGCTGAGAGTTGGGCGTAATGAATTGATTTGTGAAAGATGTTTTCGCCGGGATGCCGTGGTATCCGCTTACGTTCTTGGTTCCAAGAGGTCATAAGATCTGCAGATGAAAGATCTGTCTCACAGCAACTTTCACAACTCCACTAACACTTTATGCAGACACCTCGCTACAAACAAGCGCGTAATTATGCATGTTTCAATTAAGTCTTCTCCAGCACTTTCAACAGATAATTCTTTGACATGAAGTCTGTCAAAATATTGACAACATACCAATTTATTTATGCTTGTGATGGCATTGGCTTCTTGACAGAAAATTGAGATCGTTTTACTAACAATATTAAATTTCAGTCCAGGGAGACGCTGTAAGTTAATGAAGCAAGCTAGGTTGCTTTTGCAGAAATGCCCTTTAATAAAGGCAGATCTGATTTCGTTTAGAGCTGCGTTAGACGTGGACCCACTGGAGATGCACGGGGTCTTGTTCGCAGAACGTGTTCATTTGAAATTGTAGCAGAATACTGAGAAGGACATAATAGGACATGGTCATGGTTAGGGCGCTCTTGATACAAAATCAGTGTTTATATATTGGAGAATATAAGATATATAAAGAATATAATATATATGCATTTAATATAAATGCATTTTTGTCTTACTGCAGTGACAGTAGTTTCAGTAGTGGAAAACTGAAAAAAAAAGACAAATATTCTAATTGAAAGTAGTAGTTTTTGCAGTCTACTTCGACTAATACCCATTAGGCAGGAACATCAAATTAAGACAAACAAATGCAACGGCACTGGGGGACTTCTTGGTGGAGGTATTTTAAGCTACATAGCATTGTCGATGAAAGACAAAGTGCTTGCTTTGGCAAAGCTGATTGAGTGCAGACCTTCCACCTGTTGAGAAGTTCTCATGAACTTGAGTCTGATGAAAGAGAGCGAGCAGATTTTACAGTGGTAAGCATTACTCGTCTGTTCTCCAGGAATGTAGTTGTGTGATCCAGATCCACAAGAGTTTATTTATGGCTCTGCAATGATAGATGCAGCAGTTTCCCATATGGAGAAATATGTGTCTTTCTACACGAGTTTTTCATTTATGGCATCTAAATTTTAGACATTATAAATGGGAAATCTCTCAAAGATGTTGATACTAAAATGCTACAACAGACGACACTTGAGGAGGACAAAACATAATAACAATGCTATGAATAATTTGCATCCAAACTTTTGTTTCCCACCACAGTTTGGGCTTTAATTAGTAGGAGACAGTGGAGTGGTGGTACATTCATAGACAGACGATTAAGGCTGAGGTTTGATGTAATCTTACAGTAATTCTCAATACCAATAAAATAAAAAGCTGTAGACAAACCATGTCCTGATGATATCTTGTCAAGTGAAACGATCAGTCATTTAAAAAAAAACAAAAACAAATTTTAAGTTTTATAAGCTCAAATGCTCGCCTTGCTCTGTTCTGTGATGCACGTTCATGACTCTCCTGTTCGAACTCGTTCATCAAAATGAACTTTTTTTGAGTCATTTGGTTCATTCAACGAACGAAATGAACGAATTGACTTGGAAAACAATGTTTTGAAGCATCGAAAATACATTTTGGTCCAAAAATAACACAAACTAAACAACTAAACATTGTATTGTCTTCCGGTTCTGTCTGCAGTGATGCTAATGGCGTAAGACGCGCATACTCGTGAACGCATTTTGGTATTTTTGGACCAAAATGTATTTTCAATGTTTCAAAACATTCTAACTACTTTGATGATGTCTTTATGTCCTTTCTGGACAAGGATATACGTAGACAATTTACCGTATACATTTTCAATGGAGGGACAGTAAACTCTCGGACTAAATCTAAATAATAAATAGTACTAAATATCTTAAACTGTGTTCCGAAGATGAACAGAGGTCTTACGGGCTTGGAACAACATGAGGGTGAGTCATTAATGACATTTTTGGGTGAACTAACCCTTTAATGTGCCATTAATAAGCAACTGAAAAAAGCACAAATGTCAGGGCATGTCAAAACATCTCAAGGACACCAAAAGACCCCAGAGGGTTAATGATGGTTCTAATTGGCTAACAGCAAACATGCGGAACTGCAATGCTTATAGTCAACCTGAAATCCCAGCGGTTCATGAAGCTAAACAATTGTCCCATCATCATCTTTCAGCCCTCCAGTTCCTTGAAGTTTTAAAATGAATGTTTATTTTAAGAATACGGATTATGTATATATACACATATATACTCTACACAGTATATTTACACATTCATTCATTTCATTTATACCACTACATAAAGATATTAAAGTATTGCAAAAGAAGTTGAACTTTATTGTAAAATGTTCTGTTGATTGTGGTGCATTTGTCACTGGTGTAATTGAGTATTTGCACTTTTTTTTGTTTTACAGTTCTCCAAACGTTGATATAGACTTAATTGTGATTGCTTAACCCATTGGGTTGTTGAATGAGAACCAATTATAGATGAAATCTAAACCATAATTCGATTAATATGCTGAAGGTTTGAACAATAGATGAAAATAAATATTACGCACAGCTCTAATGCTCAATCTGTCTCAGTTTTTACAGCTTTTATGGCTGAGCTCCTAATTAGTCTGCTCTTGCCAACCCTCCAGTCTGGGCTCTAATTGGGAAAGTAAAGAACATTAAGCAGTGAAATTAAACCCTCTCATACTGAGTTGTTCACTCTAGAGCTCAACACTGGGAGTGGGAGTGTGACAAAGATCTCAAGTGCTCTTGTTGACAGCGGACACACCGTAAAGCCAACAAGTCGAGTCCTTAGACTCGTTGCTTGCATGGCCAGAAAATAAAGATTCCTCTACGCTAGCCAAGGATTAGGATCACAAGTACCATAGGAGCTGTCTACCCACCTACCGAGACCCAGGGGAGTAGTGATACACTTTTATTTCATGTTGACCAGCCATAATGGAGATTTCAGCTCTTCCAGGTGTTTTTTTTTCCTCGTTTTTCTTTTTTCTTTCTTTCTTCTGAAGCAGAATCAATGTAACTTTTCTGAAAGCTAAAGATATCTCCCCACTCACCCACCCACACTTACTCCTTTGAGGAACACTCGTCATTTTTCTCTCAGCACATCCATCACTCCCTTGTAAGTGATAACGCCAAAATGAAACGACTGGGAACGGCCCAGAGCTCAGGGAGCATGATGTGTTAACTTGTTCCACATGCATCTACGAGCAGCCAGTCATTAGCTCACATGTCCACTGGGATTCTCGTTGTTGGAGTCCCATGATCCTCAGAGGCTGTAATCACTATTCCGTGGCATCTCTGATCATTTGAGGGATTTCTCACGCCTGTCTTTCTTTCAGGACACCTTATGAGTTTTCAGAGATTAAAATCGAAGGGTCAAGAGATCCATGCTGACGGAACGGTTTCTTCTAGCACAACTATGCCGAGGTGGAAAAGAGGTTAGGAGCTTGATCTCCTTTAGAAGCCATAATGTGGATGTTTTTTTCTAATCATACATTGGGACCTCTCACAAACGCCAGAGATCTCTTTCATCTGTTTTGATTCATGCTCTGGCCACTGAAAGGCCTAGACAGGATGCAGTATCAGTTCGTCACGGGTTGAGAGAAAAGAAACAGGGCATGTGTCTTCTGAAGAGCTACAAGTCTGTGCTAACCGCTGGCAAATAACGAACAAGGGGTTACAGAAAGCGGGGCATGTTTTGTCACAAATACCATTCGATTCTGGGGAAGAAATCAGGATCATATAGCAGTACAGCTGTTGTGCCGCTATGACAGCAACTGGTGATGGATGAATTCAATTGACATGCAAGCCAATATGAATTGCAATTCTTTAACCTTGAGTGACATCTGAGGTTAGTCCAGGGTTAGGAATTTGTTACACTTCAAGCCTTTTTTCTGGAGATTTTGATAGATGGCTCTCATGCCGATGTGAGTCTAGGGCTGCAATCTGTGTCACGCTGCGACTGTCTTTGCTGCAGGATTCCAGTTGTTCGCACTCTGTTGACCCCCAGCTATGCTCTGAAGGATAAAGGGTACAAAGTGTGTCGTTTCCTGATCCGTCATATGACCTTACAAAGATCAATTAGGCGATCTTGTTACACTAGGTTCTCTAAGGTTTTACTTCAGTTTGATATCCTTCACATGTGGCTCAAGAGAACTTTAAAAGGTTGCATTCTTTCATTGCAATTAAAAAAAAATTATATATATATATATATATATATATATATATATATATATATATATATATATATTATATGTATTTTTTTTCTCAGCAGTGGTTAAAAAAACACTTTTATTAGTTTTTTCTCTGGTGAAATGCGATTCGTCATTGGGCGATCCTCACAACAGTGCTTGATACTTACAGTTGTGCTTAAAGCCACGTGTCTTTCAAGGAGCGCCTCTTTCCTTCATGGGGATAGATTTGCAGAGTAGTAATGGATTCTAAAATAAGAAACTGTTGCTGACAAAAGGTCTCCCTACATGATGTCTCCCGTCCCCTCTCTCATGGTGATTAAAGATTAAACAAGAAAGTGGGTGAAGGGCAGAAGATAAGAGCATGTGTTCACCCCTTGAATGGATCATCGGAAATGAATGCCTCACAGTTGGGCTGACGTACTGTGCTAATATCAGCAGTTAGCTCTTCAGACAGTGCAGGTCTCCAAAGAGCTATTTTCCTAACCCTTCAATATTTTGTTACTTAAAGTGCAGTGTAGAAGCTTAGGGAGCAAGGGACCAACATTTTAAAAAAATAAAAGCATGTTATGAACAGTGTCAGTTGACTTGAATTGTATAGAGCTGCACTGTTGCTGCCAAATAGCATGAATGATAATAGAAAAAACAAAAAAAAACAAATGTTTGTCAGTAGTAGAATTCATTTTGTTGGGATTGTTTGTTTGATGAGGCAGCACCTCTACAGAGCTTCGATAACACTGCATGATTCATCCAAGCAATCGAAATTAAGACAGTCTAGTTTTGGGATTTGTCTATGTTGAACTGCGTGTTCTCTTTTGGCTTTTCAGTTTGAAATTTAGCAGATTCAGATAAGTTTAGTTTAATCAAACCAGATTACTGTCAGATTTGAATAGGCTCCAATTACGGTTAGATAAAACGTGACCAACGTTTTTTTTTTACACATTTATATTGCAATTGAGCTTGACTGTCAGTGACCATCATACGTTTTAGTTGCTTTGACATTCTGATAACTCATTTGTGCATATTTAAATATGTCTTTAGTGTCATAAGCAAGCACAATTGTAGCGTGTTTGAAGTTGACGATAAATCATTTTATAACCAATTGCCGTTCAAATTCCAGCCAAATTTATACATGCCTAAGAATGAAACATTTTGATTGTCCCACGCACTGCAATGCAAATTACACAATCTAATGAGCTATTCTTAGACTCTGTGAACATCTAGAGCCTCACGCTGGGAGATGGATATCTTCTCACCACCGCTGTGCTAAATTTTTGTTTAGGAAATGGAGTTCATCTAGAGGATACCATCACATACTCACCTGCTGTTTGCTTGAAGATATATAAATCTAAATATGAAGTGAGTCTTCTTTGGACTCCATTTTAGAAGGGCTAGAGTAAATATACAGCAACTAACACAGGCCTCATTCTGAGCGAATTCTTGCCAAGTTCAACATTCTGCGGACACCAAATTCATCCCGTCCTGAGCAATGATTTGTTTCTCACTTGTCTGTGGTTTTATTTGGCACACTTAGACAGTGTCCTCTTTAAGAGCACTTGTTTAAGCACAGAAACTCTGTCGCCATTATAGACGTCGGGCTTTGCCTCATGCTGTGCTAGTTTTGCTGTTTTGCACTTAAGAAGGCCTTTCAAGTGGTGGACTGTAGTTTAAAACAATGTTTCAGTCCTATACTTTTAGGCGGATTTACTTGAGACGCTAATAGGCTAATGTTTGAGCCAAAAAAGAATAAGCAATAATGAATACATGTGTTGTGTATAGAGCAAATGAAATGCAGAGCTGTGTGGTCCATGCAGCATGTCTCTGGAGTGCATTCTTCTGCAGCAGTGTACATAATGAATCGCCTTGTGTGCCTAGTAAACTAGAATTAAATAGGTAATCCCTCTTTCAGTTCCCTTCCAGAGTAATGATAAAACACACGACACATAAATAAATGCAGCTAATCATTTATATTTTTTTTCTCTCCGTTTCTGTTCTTTTTTATGTTTGGATTTTCGATCTCTCCGCAGATTTTGGGCACACGCTGAATTGAATTTCTTGGCTTGCTTGCAGACTTAGTACATTTGGAAACTCAAAGCACATGCCGGACATCACGGAGAAAACCAATGACTCAGTGATTCGCTGGCTTTTCTTCAGCGTTAAAATCTTTTTTTATTTGAATACACAGTAGGCTATATCTCCTTGCATGTGGAACAGAGGATGGTCAACTCTGTTCTCATGAAAAGGAACATTCCAAAACTAATACGATAATACCCGGTTTCTAATGATGGAATAGAATGTGGGGTGGTAAGCGAGGCCTGGACGATCTCCAATTATGAATAGTGGCCTTGTGGATAGATACCGAGGTGCTTGGAGAGCTACAGAATATGGGACAGGAATCCTATAAGGAGGCCACATGATGGTGTTGCTGGCTTGAAAACGTCCAACAGGTACCACGTTGCTCCAGTCCACTGCGAAAGACCATAATTCTGTTGATGCAATATGAAACATATTGTACTTTGAGTTTCAAAGAAACCTGGATTCATTCAAAGGAAAATACATTCTAAAATAAATGTGGATTGTAGTGAGAAAGTTGGACACATGTTCGTTCACCAATATAGAAACATTTTGGTTTCTATATCTAGTCATCATTCCTCAGAAGTACTGCAACATATATATATATATATATATATATATATATATATATATATATATATATATATATATATATAAGAAAATATATATTTTTTTAATTATTATTTTTTTATTAGTCCACCAGGACTCAAAATTGTGTTTTTAAATTAAGCATTTTAAAATCGTGTAATAGCATTTTGTGTGTGTGTGTGTGTGTGTGTGTGTGTGTATATATATATATGGTTGGTCACTTTCAGATGGTCTCTTTTTCTATGTAAATGTAAATAAACTACATTGAGGACCAGTGGATCATGTGACAGTTGTCACAGCAGGAAGTGAGCTATTCAGTATGATACTGCACTGTTTCCATGCATGCTTATGACCATATATGTACTATTCATAGTCTGTTTTAGTCCAGTGTTATCAAATCAAGGCTACTGGCACTGTAGTGGTATGTGGGGAGGTTTGGGCAGGGCGAGGAGGCGCCTGTACGTGCTAGTTCTCAAGGCGGCTCACTTTTCTCAAGCTGGTGCCAGCAGACTGTGTGGTGGCACCACAGTGGCTCACCAAACTGGCAGCCGTGCTTCAGACGAGTAGGCCGGCTTTAGGATCGGAGGACCGGCAGGAATGGATTAGAGCCTGTTATTAATGACTCTCTTTGTCCCTCTGGCATTTTGCAAGCTAAGTATGAAAATAAGGCTGTCGTAAAAGCTTTTTGGTGAAACCAAAGGGAAATCAGAAAAAAAGGGGGAAGAAAACTCATAGCTTTAGTCGAGGCTAACCAACAATGATAAATATGCCTGTAAGACCACATTGCTCTTTTCACAGTACTGAGAAGTAGGCCTTGCTGCACACAGACGGCTTTCTCAGACTACCACTGACAGAATATATATAAGTTAGGGTTGGTGAGATTGAAATAAGTCTCTTATGCTCACCAAGGCTGCATTTATTTGATCAAAAAATTCAGTTAAACAATAATGTTGTGAAACTATATGACAATATACTGTAAAATAATTGTTTTATATATGCTATATATTTTAAAATGTAGGTTATTCATATGAACTGAATTTTCATCAGCTACTGTATTACTTCAGTCTTTATTGCACATGATGCTTAATTCTTATTAATATAATTCTTATATATAAATGAATATACTTCTTATATACTGATTTGGTCCTCAAGAAACATTTTCTATTATCGTGATGCTTTCGTACAGGTTTCTTTCATGTCTAGAAAGTTCAAAAAACAGCATTTATTCGAAATAGAAATCTTTTATAAACATTATAAAAGTCTATTAATCAATTTCCTTGCTGGATTGAAGTATTTATTTATTAATTATATGTTTATTTAATTTATGTGTGTGTTTTCATCGGCATACATGCTGTTCTTTGCTTATTTTTAAATGTTTACTGAAACAGTCCTGTAGTGGGGGCAAACTGGCCTTTGTGTTTCTGTCCTGTCTAATTGAGCTGTATGATGATAAATGGCTTTGCTGGGTCCCATACAACACATTAGCATTATTGAACAGCTCCTGGTGATTAAAGAGTCATGCTGTGTGCCCTCCATTCTGATCTTGTTTAAACTGGCTGATATGTTGTAGTCTTCATTACAACTTTGAATAATCTTGCAGTAATCTTGCAGTAATCTTGCAGTAGGGCTGGGCTATATGGCCAAAAAAAAAAATATTACATTCAAATTTTTCATAACAGTCAATATCGATATCTATCTATCAAATATTTATTTCTTTCAAGTTTAAAGGCAGATTTTTGCTCTTAAGTGAAAATTGTAGAAAACAGACCATTGTTTTTAAAAGTAGTCTTTATTGTCAAACATGACAAACACTTCACGTTTTTGAACTCTATTCCAGTCATTCTTCCTTGAAATAAATATCTTAATTGAAAAAAAATCTTTTTTGGTTTCTGCATGTGCTAATGGGTGATATTGTTTCAAGTCATGAAACGAGTTTGTGTTGGCTGACTTTGATGGCACGTATCTATCTTCAGCACAGTTTGCAGTGTAGGCTGCAATATTAGTAGTACTGTTTTGTCTCTTGGAAATGCACATTTGACAGTAGCTCGAGTTGACAGCAGTTGCTTGAGTTAGGATGCAGATGCAAATTTATGTTTATTAACAAAAATTATAACTGACTGACTGAACTTCCCATCCTCAAATGCTGTGGGCGGGGCTAAGTTCGGCTGGCATCCAGGCTAGAACGGCATGGGACATAGTTGACTTTGACACTCTGGAATTTGGCACGATCAAAAGTGACAGGAGATTTTTCGATCTCAGTGGAAAAAAGGCTTGAGGAGACATTTGGAAGTCATATGCATCTAAAATAAGTGCCAACTGACTCGGAGGCTTGTAAGGTGATGTCGCTCCCTCCCCATACAGCTATAACAGCTCCTCCTTGTGACCCTTTTACCATAAATAGAATGACACATATTGATTTGGGGACAGGGTTCCTTCATGACATGTTTTCCCTCATTGACCTATTTTGCCAACAGATCACTTTGGCTCAATCACAAAGCCCACCAAAAAGCAATGATCTCCAATGGGCCTGTGGATTTGAATTGTATTAATGGTTGTTTATTTACAGCTGATCCCACTAATGAATACACCCTGGTCCTATAATAACACAGTTCCCAGGCCCCTCTCCATGTTCTTGTGAGATTTCCAAGTTCAACTTTTGAATGGCCCCCACTCACAGCAGCATATCAGATGACATCTAGAGAACACATTACAGCTAAATATCTTCTTTAGCTGCTTAGATGCTCATCATGTGCTCAGATGTATTTGCATTGCGATTTATTGTCTCGACATATAATTTTTTGCATTCTTAAAGAATGATTAGTAAAATCTAGTGGTGTTAAAGGAATGGTTAACCCATTAAAATGAATGCATATGACATTTTTATAGGATATTTGAAATGATACAAAGGTGAACATGAAGCTATTTGCATTTACAAAGCACATTATAAGTGAACCATGCTGGTGTTGTGGACATCTAGATGACTTCAATTCATTTGTGTTCACATACTGGCTAAATCTTTTGCACATTTTTGGTTCATCTCAGCTGCACGACATTATCTCCACTCACACTCTCCATCAACTCTGCGTAGAACTTGCCAGAAACAGCAAAGACTGCTGATGCTGCACTGCTTGAGTCATTTGCATTAGGTAAACATTGACCCACTGACTAGTTAAAATAAGTAGTTGTGCAAGCATGTCTGTGGTCTTCAAGACCTCAAACGTACATGCCAACAGTATGTTCTGTTTTAGATGCTTTTGCCAGATAAATATATAGAAATTAAACAAGTTATTGAGAATGCATCAAACCACAGGCTTGAGGTTGACCTCTAGGGTTTGTTTTTTGACACTGCACAAAGAGCTGTTGGCACAGTCCATGTCCTTGTTACAGGGCAACATTTGACTTTGTCTGTCAGTAAAATGTTTTAGGGAATATGCAGGATGTATTTTGAAGACTAATGTTTGGTTTCTGATTGTCCAAAGTGTAAGTATTTGGGCTGAGTACTGATACACTGTAGATTTAAAGATTTGGTTCAATTCGATTTTATCCAAAGCGACTTACAATTCCTATATCTCTGAGGTCGCACACCTCTGGAGCAACTAGGGGTTAAGTGTCTTGCTCAGGGACACATTGGTGTCGAACCCAGGTCTCTCACACCAAAGGCATGTGTCTTATCCACTGCGCCATCACAACCCCAAGCTTTCAATTTATTTCGATTCAGTTCCTTTTCACAAGCTATTTGATTCAGATTTTTTATTTCTTGCCATTATTTCATGGTTCGTGGAAACTTCCAGCTTTGTAAGTTTAAGTTTAAATACAAATTGTAATATAGAAAAAAAATACTTATTTACTCTGTATAAACCCCTATTGTCAGGATTACATAGTTTTGCATGTGATACACATGCTTTAAAATGGTAGTGTTAGCAACATGCATTTCATGTCCAGACAAAGCACTCTTCCTGCAACTAGGGTCCATCTTTCAACCAGTATCCCACTTTAGCTTTTCAATACAGGCCACAATCAGGCTATTGTAGACTACTGCTTGTCAGTTGACGCCCTGGTTGTGTTGATATGGAGCGTGCGTGCTGAAAGCAGGAGTCGTCCTATACAAAGCTGAAGTCCTGGCTAATTGAGCCTGTCTGGGCATGACCTGTTAGTTGTGCTGATAAGCAGGTATTTGACCCTTTGGGAGGCCCAGGTTGCTTCAAGCTCTCTGGAAATAGGCTCAATTAGCATGCTCAGTTCAAAACATTGTGTACCTCCAGCAGCAGGCGCCTGTTTAATTGTTGCGGTTCAGCTCGGTGTCACTGGACCTTAAATAGCAGGTACAGCCCATAAAGACCGTGGATATCGTCACAGATTGTAAAGCATGATGGAGGCCTCTGTGTTTATACATAGCATACGCGAAAGCCGAAGTAGACCAGAGCTATGCTCTGACACGGATCATTCATCCGGGCTCCATAGCTGGGACTAAACGATCCACCCCCAATTGAAATTCTATCACATTGGTAGAGGTTTGCTGATGCAATCTACTGAAAGCCATTAAATGATCTTTGAATACTGCTATTTGTGCTTTTTGTTTCACCCGGTCTTTTTTTCTTTTCTTTTTCTTTCCCTGCACTGGCAGGCAGCCTCGTTGAGCGGTACGTCCTGGCTAGCCGCATGTGGCCCCGTAACCGAGCAGCATCCAACTGTCATGTCTTTCTTACACCAGGGAGAAAGATCTTTGTTGTGAAGTGTGTCCGTCCAACTGGTCCTGTCAGGCCTTGTGGGTTAATCCTACTAGCTCCAGAAACCTTAGACTAATCCTGCTAGTTTCTCAGTCACAGTCGGTCTCCGGGCTGAACCTCCGGGGGTCCCATTATGCTTCATTTAGATTAAGTGACCTTTTGCGGTCACAATACGGGATTTTAAACTCGTTTCGATGCCAGTAAATGTGCATTTACTTCCATGTGATCGTATATGTTTTACTTGGCGTTCGCCCAATATTTACTCAACTGCTCTTCCCCACGCTAAAATTCTTCAGCCAACAAATGAGGTGCAAAGAAATAAATATCTCTCTATATATAAGTCATATATAAACACTAATTTCTCACACAGAGTATATAAGTGACCTTCTGGCAAACAACCACCATGAGCTCATGTTACAGTAATGAGCTGTCACGGGCCCGGCATTGAGTTCTGCACCAGTCTGTGTGAATATGACAGGTACATGTTTTCGGAATGTCTCAATTGCGGCTCCGTGAGTTCAACATTTGTTTGATGAATTTGCGGTTTATGATGATTGACAGCTGGACCTGTCGTAATTGGCCCATCCTAATCAGACTCTGTTGAATTCCAAGATGTACTTGGCCTCCATTCCCATGGTAACGCAGAGTGTTTTTGGAAGTTGAAATGTTTTTAGGGAGGGATCGTGTTGATTCTGGTGTTTGGCACGTTGTTTAGTGAGAAAGTTACGATGACAATTATGTTACGTGATATATGTGCACCTGTGTTTAAAGCAGCAGTAATGCATAGACGCATAGACTCATTTTTTCGAAAAACGAGTTGTTTTGTGGTCTCAAATGATTATATTGTTTTCATGTGGGATATGATCTCCTTACAACAGTAAACCAAGCACACATTATCTTTTGTGGGAAAAAATGTCCCATGTTTCATTTCAGCGTGATCTGATTTTAGGAAGTCAGTTCATACTCTTAGTGTGTGTGTGTGTGTGGTCCAAAAAGAATAAAAAACACACGTAATTGTTCTTTTGAGAGCCATTGATTTGACCTAGGAAATAACTTAAACGTGGTTTTATACTTTTTTCGATATCTTGATTGATTCATTACACTGACTCGTGCAAGGCAGGGATTTTTAATCTGGGGTCCGCAATGTGATGTGTATTTATTGTATTTTTATAGATTTAACATGATTTAGTTTCATTTGAAATAAGACTTTTATTGGACTAACTTGACTTGTCTGTATGTACAGTATATAATAATAATATGCTTATTAAATATGTGTTTGTGCATGATGGCATATAGCCAGTTTTATTTTAGTAGGATGGTCTCACAAGGAGTTAATCACATTTGGGGGGTCTTGGCATCAAAAAGTTTGAAAACCTCTGCCCTGACAAGCTTGACAAAGCAATCTTTTTTAACATATAAATCCCAATTTCTTCAACACACAGTTCTGCCTAACATTTATATAATGGCCTTCCCCATGCCATGGAGATGTCATTGTTCTCAAAGGGCTGATCGGCCAATATGAAGGAGACTGCGAATAGTAGTTTGGCACCCGGTCACCATAGCAACAGAGAAGCATTGCTCATCCCCCCACGCACCTCGTGCTGGTCTGGCCCCTTCTCCACACAAGCAGAGCCGCTTAATTTCCCTGACCCCCAGGGTCTGCATTTAACAGGCTCCATTGATTGGTACAAATGCAGGACTACAGAGCCGGCCCCAGAGTCTCTGTAACAGGGTTAAGCAGACAGTGGTAAAGGGGAAGACATTTTAGGGGAGCGTACAACACCGGCAAGTGTTTTTTTTCTTTATCGGTAAAGCCCATAATTTATAGGCTAATTAATTGATGCAATGCACGTAAAGAATATGTGCTTAAGGGCGCAACCTCTCTTTGCCTTGATGATTGACACTTATAATGTATTCCACCCCTAAATAGCCACCATTAAACCCTTCAAATGAATTGCCGACGAACAATGCCCGCCCAGGAAAATGCAGGTGTAGACGCCTCAGGGAGGCACACAATAAATGCAGAATATTGACGCGGTTTTATACAGGTTTTCATCATTTTGTGTAGGAAAGCTGTCTGTCTGTCTGTTCATAAACTCCAATCTTCAGCACCATTACTTCAGTCTTTAATGTCAAGTGAGTTTGTAGAAATAATTATAATATACTGCTCAAGAAACATTGATTATCATCATCAATGTTAAAAAACAGCAATGCTGCTTAATATTTTTGTGTAAACCGTTTTAACCATGTAAACGTGCAAACTTCTCATATAAAAAAATAAAAACATTGTAATGGTAGTATAAGAGATATATTTTTAATAAATTGATATTTGTATTCAGTAAGGATGCATTCAATTGATGGTAGAAAGTCACTGAATGCAGATGTGCAAAACTTGTTATATCATACCCCCAAAAAAACAAGGCTGTAAGGATGCTTCAACTAAGTATAGAGGTAGCCCTCAAACCGTATTCACTTTATAGCCCTTAATCCTGTAATTGTGGACAAATGTGGGAACAGAGGACTCAGGTGTGATCCTAATTTTTATTATTATAAATGCTATATCACTGTCTTCGATAAAGTTTTGTCGATCCATTTATGCTGTTTTTTTTTTTATTATTATTATTATTTTTTATTTACTTCAAAAAGTACCATATTTTCTATGTAAATGATGCTTATTTTTATGTTTTATTTTGTTATTTTTTTAACTACATTAAAATATCATTCCAATAAGTTCTCAGAGCTAAAACCTAAAGATAAAGTGACTTTGCTGTCACCTGGTGTCTTATTTTGGCTTATTTTAGAATGCTGTAAATTATAGTTTTTCCCATTCATTTCTATGGGTTCCCATTTTTGACCCAAATACAAGATTAAGGAGTTTTTTTCCACCCACTTAACATTGTAGGATTGAGTCAAAAAAAATAAAATAAAAAAAAAATGTGTTCAGGAGGCAACCTTAGGATAAGTAGCCAAGTCTTGTACTGCTCAGATAAAGAGAAGTATTTTTTAAAAATAAATCAAAACTTTTTTGCCCACATTTATCCAGAATACGGTTTTAGGGTTAAAGGTTTGAATAGGTTTAAAAGGTTTTCTTTTTAATATATTTGCAAAGTTGTCACCGATCTGTTTTTTTGCTTAGTCATTAGATTAGATTAATGTGAAAAAAACCCCGTAATTTTAATTAGTTTAAAATAAGGCAGCAACACATCGAAATGTGAAAAAGAATACTTTGCAGGTGCTTGTGTGTGTGTATATATATATATATATATATATATATATATATATATAAATGGGGGAAAAAACAAATGGACTTTAATTGATTTAGCTATGAAAGGACATATGATGATACATTGATATATAAAAACAGTTGTATAGGACATATGTTATGTGTAGGGTTATGTGTGTATTTGGAGATATTATGCAGCTGTTGTTTTTGCAGATTAAACTGATAATAGAGGTCGGATTCCCCAAAGGCTCATTAAACTTTTGGTCAGAACTGATATAATCTTACATAAATACCCTCCTGGGATTTGCAACAGAAACAAGAGTGGAATTGAATGAACACGACTAGACTCATTTCGATTGCATCTGCGTGCGTCCGTACGTCTGCGCGCATCTGCGTTTATATCTCTAGGAAGGCATCGCAACAGGATTGGACACCAGCTGCTCTCCCTAGATCCCCTGCCCCACAGCCATCCCCTCCTTTCCCTCTCCTGCTGTCCTCTCTGACAGGGAACATACAGCTCCTTTATGCAGCTTGCCCATCATTTCGCACCCCACCTTGAGGCCGCCACTGTCACTGGACGCTGCACAGACAGTCTCTGTCAATTATACACTGCATCTGCCGGACAACAATAGAGCCCCCTCGTTTCCTGTCTGTCTCACTGCCTGTCGCTCTCTCTCGATTTCCTTAAATCTCTCTCGCTTTCATTTCTGCTTCTCATCAAGTGCCGACTCCCCACTTTGCAGCTATTATTTACCCGTGGAAAAAACTGCCATCCTTTTAACGGAAGACTTATTTGTGTTTGTATTGATTTTTGGACGTGCGGCTGAGTTTAAAGCATTAAAGTAAAAAAACATTTCGATGGCATAATTTCACAAACGCCTTCCATTCTTTCGGAGAAAAACATTGCCTTGCCACGCAGCGATTCAAAGCTGCGTTTTGGAAAGCTAGGCCCATTTCCATCTGCCTGACTGATTCCCTTTGTTTGCCTTCACGCTGCGTCCCTTTTTTCAGAACTACACACCTTCCTCCTCCAATCTTATTTTGAGTCTGTCGCGAAGACACCTTGGTTTCCAGCGAGTAGAGCCCTCCCCCTTCTCCTTCCGCCCCTCCTGAAAGAGGCATCTCGCGCCTTTGACCAGAACATGGAATGCATGCACAACCAGGGAGGGCCCTGCATGGCAACGGCTATGGTTGCCCTGGCAACTTCCTCGTCCTTGAGGAAAGGGCACGTTAGGAGTTCTTGGGCCAAGGTTTTGACAGGCACAGTCAAAACTCATAAAGCGTCCTGACGCGTCGATCCAGCTATCATGAATGTTCAGAACCAACATTGCATGATTCATCTCCTTGTTTATCATCTTAATAAAGGGCTTGGCCTTTGTGCCTTAGGCTACGGTGGGCTATTTCATTATGATGAATGGCTAGTCGTATTTTTAGAATGAAGACACAAATAAGCCGTGCCATTTTGCAGCAGAGGGTGTAGCCTATTGTAACCTGTTACCAAGGGCAAGATGGCAAAGGTGGACAAAGATCTTGAAAAACGAGACCACCGCAGTCATCTTGTCTTTTCATTTTCCCTCCCTAGAGGGCAAAACCCATTCCAGTTACAAATTGTCGTAACATTGTCGTCACAATAGCAGCATCCGATTTCCAGGTCAGGGTGTCAGATGAAGCCATGTCATATCAATAGAGGATGAAAGGTACGCTACTGTATGCTTGTGTAGTTTGACCTTCTCTAAAATGATTGGAGGTTTGGTTTGAGCCGAGGCTGCTGAGTCTATTACATTTGTAGTAACTGAAAACGTAATCAAATTAGCCAAGGGTCTGGTTGATGTTGTGAGCTTCGGAATAATTGGAGTTTAATGTTTTCTAGAGCTCTTTGTGTTTGTGTGTCTGTTGCGTGCCCTTTTGTTGCCCCCCATCTGACTGCTCTGAGAGTCACCCAAGAGTTCACTGTATCCCCAGATTTGTACACGATCTCACTGGACACTGGACAGCTTGCTGTGATTGACAATCGCTCTTTAATGGAGATAAATGGGGCTGCTGAGCTTTGCCCCTCCCCAACCCTCTGCAACAGACTCCAGTGAAGGTACAAAATGGTTATGTGTGTGGTGGTGCACAGATTTATTTGTGTCTGCCTTTAGTGACACCTTTCTTGTGACCTCTGTCAAGCAATCCACCTACACGAAATGATCCTTGCCTGTCTGTTTCTTAGCAGCCTTTTTAGATTCCTGTAATTCAGACTGCTGAGGATGACAGAAAATTGTGCTACAGATATAGCTTTAGAAATCCATTTCTTTCGCTTCGTGTCTTCCTTTTTCCAACGTCTGGATGTTTGTGATCTGATGATTGCCAGAATCCATCTTCCTCTCTAAAACACTAATTTGCCCATTGCCATTTTTCTTCAAATTATGGACAACAAACAAAGGAGCTAAGAGAGTGGACCATTATCAGATGCCCTGTTTCTCTCTGTCATTACGGTAAAGGCCTATAATGCAGCTGAGGCGGCGTTTCTGCTGTGTCCTCCTGCCCTCTTTGTCCTTTTACCAATGAAACAGACATTTCTGTTACTGATCTGTGTTTTGACAGTCATTCTGTGAAACTGGTGTCTTTTACTTTAACTGTGTTTTAAAAAAGATTTTTTTTTATTTTGTTAAAAATAAAAAAAATAACATAATGTGTATGTATAAATTGCAGTGTGCCTTCTCAAGCTAAATTAATTAATTTAAAAGTTAAGCTTTTTTTATTATTATTTTATTTATTTTATTATATTTTTATTATATTATTTTATTTATTTTAATTATTTAATTATTATTTTTCTATTATTATACTGTTATATTATGCATTTAGCAAACTTAAAAATAAAATATTAGTATATCCATACATATGTATAAATGTTTGTGTGTTTATTATAAGAATAATAGTTGGCAACAGCAGTATTTTTTATATTATTTTTTATTGATTTTTAATATTTTTTATATTGATGTCTGAGGGCACCTTTTCTGACTGAAAAGCAGACAAACCCATTCACAGTAGGTTGTCAATTCTGATCTATTCTAATTACAACACACACATTTTCACTTTAGCTATTTGATGTCAGGGGATACTTTTGAGCTAGATTAGATTTTGCATTTGCATTTTCCTTCTCTCTCTGGATGTGTTTATTGACTGCAACGTGGGGACTATGCATCGATCTCAAACATGCATGTTAGACAAATGCATACATACAGTACGCCCGCACACACATAAGCACGCTCATAGGCACATTCCAGCTGTTGTAGGCGAGAGCTCTTTTCCCAGGTGCCACACACATTTCCCTATAATCTCTCTCCAAAAACACTCCACCGGTGCTCTTAATTTGTGGCGGCGGCGCCTGCTGGGTGGATTTGGGCTACAGATCCTGTTTGAAGACAGCTCTAACAACTGCAAAGGGGCCAAGATTGGACACAGACACCAGGATGTATCCTCTAATTTCTGATGAGAAGTTTGCACGTGCATGTCAGAATTTCACGCAACTTAGAGTATTCAAACTTCTACAAGTCTCACAATGCCGTGAGCTTGTGGTTTGAGTCACAGGGATGGCTTTAAATATCCAGCTTTTTTTATTAATATTTCAGTTTTTTTCAGTTCCTGTGGTCTCATGGGATAGCATCCATCCATATCCATTTTATCCATTGGCTGCACACTTGAGAGTCTCAGTAAATGCTGCACTTTCTCCTTTTATTGTTTCCCTGCTGTTTCATTAATATTTATACAGACTATTGGACGTAATGCTCTTTGCATTCTGTTGTATGGAATTAAACATATTCAGATATAAATATTTGTCACATTAAGCCGGGGACACACTTAATGACTGTTAGGCCGATTATGAGTGTAATTTGATACTTACGACTGATCATGCCCAAACGAGTCAGAGACCGTTGTTTTCAGTCTGTGTTTAAAATCTGCTCCAGTCGTTGAAAAGTCTGTCATTGTGTTCAGTTCAGTGTTAGAATGTTTCAGCTAGTCGTTAAATATGGATTTTTTTCATAGGGCATATATCGAATCTATATTGACTATGCTCCGATCACGGCTGAAGCTTATTCGGCAACTCACGTGTCTGAAATTCTCATGTTTTTTTTTTGTTTTTGTTTTTTTGTGGTCTTAAGATACGGTTCTGTGTTTTAAACGTGCAATTCTTGTAAAAAAATAAATAAATAAAAATAAAATAAAAATTTAAAAAGAGAGAGAGAGATACTGGTACGGCGCGATTACAAACTGTTCTGGGAAAGGAATTTGCTGCACTTTTTGCTAAAGGCCAATTCACACCACACAGACAAACGTTTCATGACGTTTTATGAAATACAACTTCTGAATTTTATGAAATATAACTGTCATGTTCACACTGCCCCAACAAAACACTAATTGAACATGGTCAGATGAAAACAAACCCTGACCAACGCCAACAGACGCCGACAGGGGTACACACACTGATCAGGTAAAACCCAACAAACGTGTTAATTGGTGTTTGTATATGTGGTGTGAATTGGGCCGTGCTAGTAGAATATAATGCGACGTGATGTCACAACTCATAATTGGTCACTTGTCTGTTGCCTGGCTACCAGTTTCCCTGTAGCTGGCTAAGCACACTATTTGAGCAACATTAACATGAAATGAATGATAAAGTTAAAATAAATCTGATCATCCTCCATAACGCGAGTGTTATTTACATCTCAAATCGTCTGTAAACTTGTGCATTACCAAGGCAATGACTGATGCTTTCGTATTAGATTCCAAAAGCGGCCGTTATCTGCACCACAGTCGAAAATGAAACCATAACCGTGCCAGCTGGCCAGGAGCAGGAGTTTCACAATGAGAACCGTTCGGCCCGGCGGTGGAAAAGCGGCTATTGTGTCTGTCAAAGACTTTTCATTTTCTGTTGCTAACACATCATAACTAGTTGAGAAACTCTGTAGCAGTCTTTCAGTCAGAATAGATTAGTAAATGAAATTGGATGTGAAAAAAAAAACTGGTTGTGAAGGATAGAAGTACTCTGAGTAGCCTTTTAAACATGTCTTTTAAGCCTTAGGTCATATCTAATATCCATAACCTGTATTTATTCATAATATTCAGCATTTTTGTCTACTTTAAAAGACTTTTCAAAGTTTTATAGTAAACGGGCTGTTCTTCTGTCCCTCACTGCCCGGTTTTGTTCATGTCAAATTAAATATGGTGTCTACTCTGACCATACTGTGGCAAGACAGCTTAGCATATGGCTCTGATTAACCTATGTCTTACTCAACCCTTTTTTTTGTTACCAGTTACTATGACTGATGGGGTCAGAGTTGACATTGAGAGACCTTGAGAAGATCATTTTTGCTCTCCTTTATTCCCAGGACCACGGCCTGGTTCCTCACTAACATGCCAGGCAGACATGTTCCTGGCTTGCTAATTGCATCAGACAAGAAGACCTAGAGAGGGAAATAAATTTGTAATTTATGTCTATGTGGTGGGGTGAGCTGAATGCCAGTTGTCTAATTGCTTTCACACAGTCTTGATTGAATTAGCTGGTCAGGCTTGAGCCTTAATTGAATCCTAAGACCCACTGATGCTTTTCCAAACTGAGTTCTTTCGCTAACTTGCGCACTCTTGAGATGGTGAATGATGAACTTTTTATTACCTTTTCATGTGTAGACCATGTAATAGCATAAAAAACTGCAGATTTCAGCAGAATTCAAAAGACCACTCTTGGCTGTTCATATTACCCTTTTTTGTGCATATTCTAATATTTTAAAAGCAGTATAATTTCAATTTTTTTTATGTTAGTAGGCATTTCTACTAGTGTCCAACTATATCAGGAGGCGACTGCCTGCACTTCCATTTAGAGTCGCATTGCATAATTTGCATATTGTTGAATATCTACAATATCATTAAAGAATGTATTGTCTGTTGTTGCTAGGGATGAACAATATTAAAATTCTAGTCAATGTGATGAGCTTAAAGGGATGCTCCACTTTTTTTGGAAATAGGCTCGTTTTACAACTCCCCCAGAGTTGAACAGTTGAGTTTTACCATTTTTGAATCCATTCAGCCGATTTTTTTTTTTTTTTTTTTTTTTTTTTTTTTGATATTTAGAAGAATAAAAATGTAATTATAAGAATAACAGTAACCAGACAGTTTCTGGTCTCATTGACTTCCATAGTATATTTTTTTTCCTACTATGGAAGTCAATGAGACCAAACTGTCTGGTTACTGATATTCTTCTAAATATCAGAAAATCGGCTGATTTGAAAACGGTGAAACTCAACTGTTTAACTCTGGGGGAGTTGTAAAATGACCCTATTTCCAAAAAAAAAAAAAAAAAAAAAAAAAAGTGAAGTATCCCTTTAAACTGATTTTCATGTTAAAGGTGATTACTAGTTAAAATTCAACACTTTTTTGTCTATATTAATTAATAACAAAAAATTTAAGTCTGCTCTTTTAAATGCAAGTGAATTTACTAGGCATCACAACATTATAAATTGATATTCATTGTGAAAGTTGCTAAATATTAAATTTAACAGTGTTATTAAACTATTAGTGTTTTTAAAAAATATTAGATGACAGCAAAGGTAATTTAAATGGAAAAATAAATTAAATGAGCATGCGCAGTTAAATATTTGTATTGGTCGAGAAATTAAGAAATCAAATATCGACCAACTACCAAAATGGCGGCAATATATTGTGCATCCCTAAATGTTGCCTATTCAATTAATTTGGACAACTGTAATTACTGCTAATATCACTTAAAAAACACACACACACATTGAGATGAGTAGGTTCCTAAGCACTACCAGGTCATTTAAAATGAATTTTGAGGTTTGTTTAAATGTAAAGCAGCTCTAAAGCAGTTGTATGATGATTTGTAACAAACACATAACCCATCTGTTTCACACACTGCTCCCCTTGGTCACAATAGGACTTCCCCCATCCACACAGAAAACCCCTCAGACTCTGCCCCATTTCCCTGCTTTCAGCACATTTTTTGCTGTGCAAACAAAACCGAGCATCCCTTGGTTCTTCGCTTTTCTATTTTTCTTTTCCATGCAACTCTCTTCACACACCTCTGTCCCTGGTCTCTCTTTAATGTAGCTTTCATTAAATGCAGTACTTTCAAAGGAGCTTTTGAGTGGGCAGCATAAAAAGGGAGGTGAGTTTGTCACTACTACAGTCACCCTAGACAAAGAGGCCTTTTTGTTCTGGTGTGGAACAAAGGACATGTGACTGTGTATGGGTTGAGGTACATAAATGTTCATTGCATATGCACATGAGTGACCCGGTTTATTAGTTTTTTTTCCCTGAGTAACTGTGACTTTAGCTGAATTAGACACTGTGTACAGCCAATAGTGTCTGTAGAGCATCCAGCATAATACACAGGCAGCCATGATGGAAATGCCAGTCCCAAAGGCTCCGGCGTTGTTTGCACTCCTGGCTTCTGAATTGGACGCAGCTGGAGGAGCCATATCCGCCGGTACATGTACGCACACATTCCTGCCCTGCTACCAACGGGCTCCAGTGCACATGCAGCCATCTGCGTGTACGCCTTTTTCTTTAGCACCTACGTAAATCAGACTGGATGAAAACGCTCTGGCAATCTTTGAAATTGCGAATTACCTGTAATAAAACATGACTAGCGTTCTGGCACCCGAGCACATGTTCACAACAGGATTTCACTCACACAGCCCTCTAAGCCTGCCATTATGCCACTGCTACCTTTTCCTCGGTCTGCACGTGTTATTAGGGGCAATAAACACAAGCAAGGCCAGGTTTGAAAGAGTGCCAGGTGGTTTGCGTTCAATACTTCTTACTGTAGTCACTGAAATGTGACAACTAAGTTTTCTACGGCAGGTCTTGAACCTCTTTGATGTGTTTTGGATAAAATTGACAGTATATGGGTGTTTCTTTAACTAGAAGTGCTTTTGGCCTAGTAGATTTTTTATAAAATAAACTGATAACTCTGCACTTTTCTCATTGGTAATTAATATGTAATTATCATTGGAGAATTTTTTTTTTCTCAATTTGCACTATTATTCAAATGCTTAGAGTCAGTATGTTTTTTATGTTAAAAGCAGGGTCAAAATAAACTCTTTTTTTAGTTTAACACCTTAATTGAAGACTAAAGTAATGGCTACTTAGCTTTGCCATCCCGGGAATAATACAATTTTAAAATATCAAAATAGAAAAGTTATTTTTTTTTCATATTATTATTTTATTTCACAATGTTGCTGTTTTTACTGTATATTGGTCATATAAGTGCATGCAAAAAATCATATAAAATATTCTAAGTTGGTAATTTACATGTTCATTCGAAAAGACTATATTTTTACTATATAAGACTATTAGGAGCTATTAGATTAAGTGTGAAGAAAGAGCCATATCTGGTCACTAGCTGGTGACACCATAGGTTTCTTCTCAAGCTGAAGACTTTCTTAGTCAATGCTGGTCAGCTAGACCAAACCTTCGTGGACTGGTTGTTGTAAATTAATGCTGTAAATAAGCTTATCTTTTCAGTAAAGGATGTATTTCAACATGACTTCCTCTCTTCCTTGCGACAGAACCAGATTAATCACTCTCATCTTAAAAAAAAAGAGACCAAACGGTCCGAAGTGTTTCAATTTCAAAAGTTTCATTATTTGTTTTTTTTTTTTATATAAAAAAAGACTTCAATTTTGCACAAAAAAAAAAAACAAAACAGACAGACTTTTTTATTTCCATTCTGAGCTTGGAAAAGAAACATTGTGATCAAACAATGAAACCATTTCTAATCTGGATGTGAGCTGTACCAATGCACTGATGTGCTCTTTAATCAGGGTTTCTATCATCCCTGGGGCTACAGCTGACACGGTTTTTCTCTCGATTGCATTCCTCCGCACAGGGTAGTTCTGCGAGCAGATTCGTACGCTTCTACAGCCATGTTTAGCACAGTCCCCACGTTTTTAGCACGCCTGATATTTTTTCCCTTAGTTGGATGAAACCATCTGGAAGCAAGTATGAAGACATGCAAGGTCATGCCCAGACGGCAAGTGGTGGAGTCAGGCGCAGATACTGAGTGTCTTCCTCCCCCTTCCTTCGTCAGCTGGCATAGGCTAAGCCTCTCTAGGAGACTGGCAGAGTTTGTGGAGGGAGGATCGGGCCCTCTCAGTTTCTGTTTTTGAAGTGAAGGCACACAATTTTCCCTTCAACGCTAGTTATCGTATGTCAACCTGCAAGAGACGGTGTTAAGGCAACTCTTAATGGGTCAATGACGAAACAAGAAAAATCTAGTTTGAAACACTTGTGCCAAGTTCTTAGAAATATACTCTTTGTGTTATTATCATTTTACCATTTTCAAGAAAGTGTTAATTTCTGTCTGCAGGGGTCCTCTCTATGACATTATTCAAGGTTTTTTTTTTTTTTTTTTTTTTTTTTTTTGTTGATCACACTACAGCACTTTTATTTGGACTTTTACTTTTATTTATTTTTTATTTATAACAACGTTTTTTCCCCCAAATACTGTTTTAATATGCAGTTAAGCATATAGGAAATAAGCTAATATGCTAAACATTTTTAATATCATAGTTCAAAGGTTTTTTTTCTTTACCCCGCAATTTCATTTGTTTAACGAGGCCCCCCTTCATTATGATAAAAAGTTGCATCACCCACATATTTTTGACCTTGTGCCCCTGAAAATACATATAAAATGAGTAATTCAAAAATTAAAAACCTGCTCATCATAGGGTGGGATTTAAAATGTATTTTGAAAATACATTAATAGACAAGAGGACAAAAGCGAGTTTATTTTAAGCACTCTTGCTGCAGTTTTCCATCTCTTCCTGTTTTCTCTCTCTTTGATCTCAGTCCTTTTGGGTCCAGTCCGCTTTCCATTGCTGTTTTTGATTACCTTTCTGTCCGAGTTTCATCTTAAATGCTGAAGCTTTGCAGTTGTGCTTGTCTGTGTGACTCCAATGACACTTTCTCCGAACACACAAGTCTCATATTTCACTTTACACATGGCTAGTTTTGCCATAAATCATTTGAAAAGAAAAACATGTCAAATCTAATATTAAACCGAGGTGCTCTATCGCTTTCACATTGTGCATTTTTTTTCCCAGCAGTCCATTTCTAAACTTTTATTATACTCATTCACATGGGATATTTAGCCATGCTTTTAAACGTGTGTGTGTGTGTGTGTGTGAGGCTTATAGAAACCTGTCAGCTGGATTTGGGAAAGACTAAGTTTGCTTAAACTCTTAAGAGGGAGAAATAGCATGGCTGTTTTTGGAATAAGAAAATGAGTGCGGATGTGTTGAGTGCAAATAGGGAATGTAAAAACGTGTATTTGTGTGTCCGTGTATGGCAGTCTTAAGTGCTCATAGATGCTGAGCTGGTCCTGTGGTTTTCCAGGGTGTTGAAATGGGATCAAGAGAGACGGTCTGTGGCCAGCAGGTGAGAGGAAATGGGAAATATCACCCTTTCTGTCTGAAACATTTCACTGGAATAACAGACTCCCCTTTAATGACCAGTGGGCACTAGTTAACCTCTGCCCCCTGTAATTGAGCTGTAAGAATGTGATCTCACCGACTCGGCGGATGTACAGTCCGGCTTATTTGTGCGTGTTTAAGAGCACGGCTGAACCCTGACTGGAGTTGCTTTCTCCAAATAAACCCGTCGACAGACATTTTCCTTGGCCGGCCCACTGCACAAATCCTTGCCGTGATTGCCAGCTTAGACTATGGAGGCCGAAGTGTCTGTGCTTTATTGCTTTTAGGCTCCTCTAAAACGGTTCAGATATTGAAGGTGTGTTCAAATAATTTGGCGTGGAAGCAAGGTCACCCATTAGGAATGGGGTGACAGAGTTTTTCAAACTTGGCGAGCCAAGGCGGCTTCTCTTTCCAGATGTGTGTGGATGTGGGCTGTCACTTGCTGTGGTCTTTTTCTCTTGCGCTCATGGTTGGGTTAGTGCTGGGGGATGTACTCCACAGCAATTTGCCGTTCATCCAGGCCAAGTGCTTGTCAGTTATCCCACTCTTTGGGAAGTGCTTTGTTTGTTTGGTACAGAGAAGTACATGAAAACTGCAAGGTCTGAAAGGCCTCCAGGGAATTCCGGTATGTACACATGAAAATACACTCCTGCTCTCTGGTAGTGCATTGGTGATTAAAACAACAAACATAGTCAATGTAAATAAAAAATTACCCTGTTCCCTTCTTAATACACATTGGTGGTCTTGTGGGGATAGATAACCCAAAACATAACACACACACACACACACAAACACACACACACACTCATATATATATATATATATATATATATAATTATATTTATTTATTTTAAACTGTACTTTCCTGTATTTACTTTCTGCTGCCTGTATGACTGACTTTCATCCAGTCGGGGGGATTTAATACAAGGACAACTTTAATCCCTGTCTAACAGAAATATAACTTAAAAATAGCAGCAAAAAAATATATAGGTTTGAAAAGAAACATTTTGAAACATTGTGAACTTGACCTTCACAATTCAAAAGCTTTCTCAAAAGTCTTTGCAATCCACAGCAAATCAGTTCCTGCTGCATGTTGGCTTCGGAGGTCTGCTTTTCACAATCCAATCAATTCCCTATTGATAAAATCAAGTCACACCCTTATTTTATTATTTTTTTATTTATTTTTTTACACTCCAAAATGTGTGGTTGTAATGTGAAAAGTACAGCAAATGGAAACAAGGAAAGAGCAGTCACAACCCTTGAGACCTGAAGCACACTAATCTGCATATTTGTACATGAATGCTGTTTCTGGCCTTATTCTCCTTTTTTCCTGTCTTTTACACGCTGAAGTGAGGACATCCATGAGCAGATCACATGAAGTGGAATGCATGTCATGAAAGCGCACATGATTTGAATTATTCAGCCCCATATACTGAACATGCTGTTTACCTGACTATACTGCTTCTCTTTACATGTGTGAAATGCGCCAAAGTGTGTTTCAGCTTGACTTCAGGTCCATCATTCTTTAGTGTCCTCCAGCACTTGGGAATCATGTAATATTAAAAAGTTCACTTTCTTGTCCTTCTCTCATCCCTTTCTCTGTCTCTGTTTCAGCATGCCCTTCAGGTTTCTTCAAGACTGCGCAAGGTGACGAGAAATGCCTGCAGTGTCCAATCAACAGCCGCACAACCAACGACGGAGCCACCAACTGTGTCTGCCGAAATGGATATTACCGCACAGACTCTGACCCCTTAGAGATGCCCTGTACAAGTGCGTCCTCTATGCTTTTTCCAAATCTACATGAAAGCCTTATTTTAAAACTATATTTTTCTGAACTTTCAGTGTGAACTTTCAATGTCTTTCAATATATTTAAAAAACACGAGTGCCCTAAATAAAATTACTTATATTGTAATTTAAATTAATAATAGAGCATTTTGGTAACACTTCCTTTTACAGTGCAGTACTTACAGTGTACTTACCTAGAAAGTACTGCTAATATAAGGTAAGTACATGGAAAAGGGGTAGGTTAGGGTAGGTTCAGGTTTAGTACTAGTTATTACCCAGTAAATGTAGTTACTAAAATAAGTACATAGTATTTACATGGGAAACTGGACTGTAAAAGGAAGCGTTACCAGTATTTTTTTTTTTTTTATCTTTGAGTATGGTATATTGCACAATATTAAGATATAATGTCTTAATAATGTCTTAATTATAAGGATATAGATTTTATCTGGCAGAAACTTTTTTTTTAAATCCCACTAAGTATAATAGCGTCAAATTTTAAATAAATACATTTATGCTAAATATGAATAAATAAATGAAAATCAACATTTAACCAAATATTCTGCTACAAAAAATTCATTGTGAATATTTTTAGCTTGGTGTGGATAAATGCGTAAAAAAATCCAAAATGATTCGACTGATCCAACAATACAAAGCAAACGACTAAAATGGATAATGATACATATGAGTGAGGACGTTTGGAAAGTTTGACTATTTCCTAACCTTTTCTACCCTGACAGCATAGTCAACAGCACACCTCTCTCCCAAAACCATTGCAAACAGCAGCTTTTTCTCTTCATTCCCACTGACTACAGATCAAGCAGAGAAAAAAATCCTCATGGCCCTATTATTGAAACAGATGAGGCCATGAAGACCAGGAACGAAAGACAGACAGCTCCTTATGTTTTTGTAAACGGCATGTTTTTGTCTCTTCCTGAAAAAGCCAAGGTGGGGGCAGAGGAGAAGGAGAAAGAAAGGGAAGAACGAGACAGCTTTTTTACAAAAGCCATTTGCAAAAGCCTGGCCCTGGGAGGAGAGCAGCTGTTGTGAATAAGAGAGCAGCATCGTGTCGCAGAGTTGAAGCTCAGTGGGCCGGCCTTTGCCTGATTAAAGAGAGGAAACGGCAGCCTTTACCGCCCACTAACCTGGGAATGGGATGTTTAGATACAGTTTTGCGTGCGACAGAGCTTCAAGACAGAGATGGCTCTTAATGATTCACAGCTGTAAATAGGTAATCAATTGGAGGCTTCATTTTTTGGGGGGCTTTTTTTAAAAGGGCAAAAGGCAGTGGGTTGTTTCTTGATTACCTCACTTGGCCCTAGAGGAGCACCCACAGTAATTGGGAGCACATGCTGGCTGAAGATAAACACAGGGTATTGTTAGCTTTAGTTGGGCTGTCAGTCAGGACGAGATCTCGGTGGTGCGTTTGTTTAGTGTGCTCTTACTCTTCCTCAAAAGTGCTGTGCTGTGTGTGCATGAGCAAATGCAAATGATGTTTACAAACACGGGAACAGCTCGGAAATTTTTTTTTTCAATAGACCCAAGTAGGCCTGTGATTTGTGCGATGTTATCGTAATTCAAATTAGCATGATGGAAATACACATGGAATTGCACACAGTGTACATTGTTTCATTGTAATTATTCTGTCTACCGCTCTGAAAATTAAAGTTCAAGTGCTTAGCACACATTCTGACAGGTTTGGGCTGGGAAGTTTAAGTGGGTGTTGGGAGTTCAAGTCTTACTGATCTTTTCATCTCCTTCACCTTCCTTCATTTATTTGTCACGCTACTATCCTCGTGATTAAAAGTATGTGAGTAATTCCCTTGTCTTTTGTTGTTTGATTAAAGAGTACCTATTTTGGTATTTAAAATGTTCCTAATATTGTTCTGGGAGTCCCCAACAACAGTTTTACAAGCATGCAATGACAAAAAACACTTTTGTTGTCTTATAATATGCATTTATTTTTACCTGAACTGCCTACCGACTCCCATATGATTCGTTTTAGCGAGTCGTTTTCCAAAACCCGCCTTTGCGTGACGCTAATCTGCGGTGATTGGTCAGATGACCTAGTCAGTTGTGATTGGTATTCTCTGTGCAGAAAAACGGAACTCTTATTACCTTAAATGGGTTCTCAACTCCGGTCCTCGAGACCCACTGCTCTGCATATTGTGTATGTCTCCCTCATTTAACACACCTCAGATCCTCAGCTCGTTAGGATAGAGCCGGCTCGCGAATCCATACTTTATAGGGTTTAGGTTTGTGAAGCAATCATCTTCAAAATGACGCGAACACAGAACAAGGTTTGGGCTATACTTGTGTGGTATAGCAGTACTTGTATATATGAACTGCAGCCACCAGTCTTCAAATACTCCTCACTTGGCAGGTTAAAAAAGTTCGCTTTTGCGTCGCACTTCAAAACACAGCGTCTCGTCGACATGATTGTTTTCCGAAGCCCAGATCTCGAAAAACGACAGAGTCCAAAAAGGTGCGGTGGGTCCAAACCTCCATGCTCTCAGACCTCCCTGGCCAGCCCAGGCAGGGTGGCCCGTCCTGGGCCAGTTTCAGATTTGCCCGCCACCCCTGGAGCTCCGGTTTTCCCTAGCGTCTCCGAGCGCAATAAGTGGGCGTTTCTTATTCAAATAACTTGTCAAGTTGACGTCAACCAGACAAAGGAAAAGCATCGTTCTTCGAACGATTCATATCAGCGACTCAGAGTCGACTCTTGTTTTTGAGAGACAATAACTTTGTATACGATGAACTTTTATGTTTAAAACTTTGCAGGATGTTTTCGTTCACTTAGATCTATGTTAAACACTACATGAAGGGCAATTTTCAAAAACCCAAAATACGTACCCTTTAACATTAAAACACCCCTACTGTATTTCAAACAAAGGACAGATAACAATTATTTGAGTCATTTACAGGGGTAACCTACTTTTTCTTTCAGACTTTCGTAAAAAGATTTTCCTTGTTTGTTTTTCCAGCTGTGCCATCGGCTCCTCAAAATGTCATCTCCAGTGTGAATGAGACTTCACTGATGCTGGAGTGGAATCCTCCGCGGGAGACTGGTGGTCGTGATGACGTGGTCTATAACATCATCTGCAAGAGTTGCGGAGGTGGCAGAGGGGGCTGCACGCGTTGTGGGGACAACGTGCAGTTCGTTCCACGACAGCTTGGACTCACAGAGAGCCGGGTCTTTATAAGTGAACTTCTGGCTCACACCCAGTACACGTTTGAAGTCCAGGCTGTCAATGGGGTATCAGACCAGAGCCCTTATTCACCCCAGTATGCATCAGTCAACATCACTACTAACCAGGCTGGTAAGTCTGCACTTGTACAGTTTTTTTTTTTTTGGTCTCAACTGGGTGCTTTGGTACCACATAGTGTTAATTTCATTAACAAAATCTAGGAGGAGACAACACCAACGTCATTAAACAATAACTGTGACTATATCAACATGCAATATTGCTGGCAAAAAAGATGAGACTGAAATGTAGTTTAAAAACAAAAGCAGTACTAAAATGATGTTTTATTAACAAAGTTCGGGAGGAGCACGTTCAGTTAATTAACACGAGTTGAGTGCACTCAGCAATCAATGATAAGAGGTGTATTTATAGATTCAGCATTTCACCTCACTCATTGATCGTTTAGCAGCATCCCTCCACTGCCCCTTCTCCACACTTCCAGTCCTAAAGAGCTCGGAGCTCTCCCCGCGGACAGCACGCCAAATATGCATTAAATCTTATCCGCTCTAATTATATGCAAGTGTGAACTCGTGAAACCTCTCTTTGTTTTGTATAACAGACTGTTTTTATCAAGCCGCGGCAAGGTTTCGTGCTTGCAGTTGCCAGATTTCAAGAATTTAAATCCCTCAATCAGAACTTTTCTGTTATAAGAACACATTTTCCATCCAATGTTACTTAATATTTTCAATCTGGAAACCATGCGTCGTGCTCTCTCTAAATACTTCTGAAGTAGCACGGATGATCTGAAACTTTCAGAAACACAGGCAAACATGTAAGCTGGAGTTCAGCGAACTCCATTTGAGATATTTTGCAAAATTAGAGTGTCATTCATCCAGTCTGTGTTCTTTCAAAAGCCACTTGCGCTGGTTTCGGTGATTAAAACTGCGATCAAACCATCTGTAATAATTCCAAACATGAATCTTGACTAAATATATGCAGGTCTTTTTATTAATTTAATAATATTTATTATTTTTATAATATTAATTTTATTATTTATATTTTATTTATTTATTAAAAACCATGAAAGTAATTTGGAATTAGGCTTGAAATTTCTCCGTTTTAACTTTTTACAGATATGCCTTGTTTTCATAATGTAGATAATGGGTTAATTTATGAAAAAAATTGGTTATTTTGAAAAGAAAAAATAAGGAAACTTGATTAGGTATAATAAACCATGCATTTATGAGTTTGATGAGACATTATGAGACACATTCTCTAGATTTACTTATATATGAAAGTACAATAATTCTAATGAAATACAAATATGAATTTCTCAAATGACAACAATTGTTGTGATTATAATTTAAGCAAAATAATTGTTAGCCTATTATCAATTTAACCATTTTGTACTGCAGCATGATGAAAATATGACTTTTTTTATTACTAAAACTAGACTAAACTTTTTACTGATATTTTTATCTTTATTTTATTTTAGCTGATGTTTAAGAAGTTGCATTGCATTTATTATTATTAGTTCCTTTTGTTTAGTTTTAAAGTTTCTGTCTACAAGGGTTTGTTTTTTTAATTTCTTAAGAAATATGTCTGTTTAGTTTGGGTGAATCTGAAACCAGCCTAAGTATTAAGGGCTTATTTAAGATTAGGCGATTAGTTGTTCAGGTAAACCACTGACAGGTTATTTTAGAAAATGAAATCTCTTCCACAACCATCTATGCTTTCATTGTTTATTTACCCACTAGTCTAAACTCACTATGTGTAATAGTTAAACTGCTCTTAGAATACTCTGTAACTCGCTTTGTTACCTCCAGATTACATCCCAATTAGCCTACACTTTTTGGCTCACATCCCACTATGTCACCATGAGGTTACACATAATTCCCAGAAACTCAACGTGATCCACGTTGAATCAGACCCAAACCATAGTGAGACAGATTATCCGGAGCCTAGGATCTCTCCAGCCAGTGATGACTTTTAATGAAAAACAGCTTCTTGCTACTGATTAGACAAACCGTTGTTCCACCTCCTGAAGCAACAGCCATGCCTTCAAGACATAGTACAATCAGAAGCTGCCATTGCAAAGGAAACAGAAGTCTGCTTTTTTCCACTGATGCCATTGTGGTTTATATTTCTGTGTTCCAATTATTTTAGAGGGACTGCAGCATTGATTTGTACTTTAAGTGTCTGTATGAAATGTGCGGTTGATTGTGCCAGATCGGTACTTGGAGCTCTTAGAGGCTCAAACAGAGACAGACATTATTTTATGTTCCTCATCTTGCTGGCTACAGACAGTTCATCAAACCCATCCCCGCTTTAGCCTAGTAAAGCTCCTTGTTCTATTGTTGACTGTATTTTAATTGGATGTGACATCGCCTCACTTCAAAATTCAACAATTTCTGACATTTGCATCATTCAAGGGAGGTTTCAAACGATCTGTTGTGCAAAGAGCATGCTGGAAGAGATGTAACTTTTATCCTTGGAGTGTTACAACTGATGAGACCAATGCAAGCTGAGAGAGCTGATTGAGTAGATGAGCATAAAGTATGTTGTGTCCTCATCATCTCACATTTAAGGTATAATTGACCACAGTCCATTGAATTACCGGTTTTAGAAAAATAATGCACACTCAAGGTGGTAATGCACCTCGGGACGGTGTTCATTATTTTTCTAATAATTCCACGGCCCAGTCAATTATTCTATGGGATTAATATCCTGCCATGATTCAAAACTGAAAATAAAGTTCGAAAATAAAGAAAATAAAGGTTGAATCTAAGTGTTTGAAAAACAGAAACTCAAAATCTTACAAAAAAAGTTTTCCTTCTTTAGAAGTGCAACACATTTTTTTTACGGTGTTGATCAATTATTTTCTTAAAAGTTTCCAATTTGTCCCCGTTCTCCCAGTGTATAGTTTGTTTTCCAAATTTGAAACCTTGTAAATGGTGATCTGAAAACTGGTGTGTGAATAGGTGAAAAAAAGTTTTGAAACTCTGAAAACTGAGGTTCGAAAGGGCGAAACTTTTTTCATTTCCACTCTTATTTGCAGACTATTTTTTTCAGAGCTGAGTTTACAACACCCACTTTGTGGAGATACACCCCCAGTTGCGAGCTTGCGACTCGCGTGATTTTTGGCAGCGTTTTCACACAGCGTTTTTTTTTACCACTTTGCAAGCCTGCAAAACTCTGTTTTTAGAGTATTAAAACTTTTTTTCACACATTCGCACACCAGTTGTCAGATCACCATTTACAGGGGAAAACAGTGACAGATTTGAAACTCTTGGTTCGTCAACCAATCAGAATTAAGCATTCAACAGCCCCGTTGAACAAAACGTATATAACCAACTAGTTTACATTGCACACATTACCTACTCAAACTATTTACTCTCTCCTAACTAAGTTCACTCACATTCATGCAGTCAGCTACTGAAATCCAGTTATCACAGACATGTGAGTGTAGAGACAATACGTTAAGTGTTGTCACTGAAACTCGAGTTGAAAAACATACAACGTCGCAGGTTAAGCAGGTCTTGGAGGCGAAAGGGCATATTCAGACTCGCTCTCATAAACTGACAGGGGGATCCTGTAAAGACTTCAACTTTTTACATTCAGTCTCTCAACAGGAACACTAAGTGCACTTGAGACATTTAGGGGACTTGTGAACGTATGTGAAACTGCCATGGGAGCTGAATGATGAGGCTTTCAATGTTTCTTTGAACAAGAAACGACTGATCTGCTGGAAACAGAAGAATTGTTAGATTCACTTCATATGAGTCAGCTGAACAGCATCTTTGAAACAAAAGCCAACGTTTTCCCCCCCAAGCTTTATGAGTCCACATATTCTCCTTGGAGAATCGCCTAGAATTTGTGCCGTTTTACCAAAACAGTACATTTATGTTACATTACTGCTGCTCATAAAAGCATACTGGGACTGCAAATAAAAAATAAAAGTCTTTGTTAAATATGTCAGTATCTGTAATCAAATTTTTCATTTAATGCATCCCCATTCTATTCTAAAAGATGTATTTTCATACATTTGTATTATTATTATCATCATCATCATATAATTATGGCAATACATGTTTTTTTGGTTGCTGTGATTTTAAGAAACATTCTCCTCGTATGTAAAATGAGTAACAGGTAACAGCCCTGGGTGTACTTTGGTGCTTACATTCTTGGCAGAGCAGCTTTCTGATCTCCTTTTAGTCATTGATGTGTAAATATGGGTCATGTTTTGCGATTTAGCTCCGTCGTCAATACAGTAAATGCTCGGTTTGGACTGACAAGAACGTTTTAGTTTTGTAGAAGTGAATTTTACTAGTCTAAGCAAGTAAAAATATCATACTGTAGGTGTTGATCCTCTAGGTGAAACTGTGGTGTAAACATAAATCACAGTTACAGACAGAATTATATATAAAAACCAAGGAGTGTAGCCTAGGTCTGTTATTTCGAAAGAGCATGGAATATCCAATATTCCATGATATGGCTCCTTTAATACCTTTTACGTAATGAATTGCTATTGCTTATATATATATTTTAATAGAAAGATTGTTCTCCATATGTTTTCAATTGGCATTGCCCTGTTCTAACCCGTGCTTTCTTCCTTCTGGAGTTCCTCCTGCTGTTGGGACGTTCTACCCCCGCTCCGCCTGTCAGTTTGGATTAACAGCCCCGGACCTCCATCAGGGGGAGCTGTGAAAGTACTCACTCCAGCTCCCTATTAGAAGCCCGGGCCCCCTGGGACAGGGCACTAGGACTGAGGGGCCTGGGTCAGGCTGTCCAGGCCTTTAATTTTGTCTGGATTGGAGGGCTTTGGGGTTACATAAACATCTTGTCACCCCTCATTAGCAAAGGCGGCTTCGAGTTTCCCCCTTCACGTTTTGTGCTCGCAGTAGATTTTGTGTGTGCATTTTTTGTCCGTATCCATGTGCAAGCTTTAATTAGACTGGCTGCCCAAGAGGTGAGGTATGTTCTCCAAGAGAAACAAACAAATTAGAAAATTAAAAGTGATTGCCGTGAAAAGTTTTTGTTTTCTTATGCGAATGGCCCTCTTTTAGATCTTGGGTCGATGATGAGATTTGCAGTAGGCGTCAATTGAAATTCTTATTTTCTCAAGCATTGTTTTCAGGGAGTATCTCCACAGCTGTCGCTATCATCCTCTCCCAGGCCTTTTTAAACTGTCCATCATTATCACACATAACACAGCTGAAGTTCAAATGGCTGAAAGGACAGCAGACAAAGAGCGCAAGTTTGTATGCTGGACGGTCTTTAGAGCCAGAGTTATACTTACGCGTGATGATACATCATGGGCTTAAACTGTCCTCATGCACACTTATTAAGGGATGAACAATTCATAAACACTGCTATTATGGGGAGAGTGTTATGATCTTGGCCTTGGAGAGTTCTTTTCCAGATCTTGATGAATTATGTCCAGTCTGCCCACTAAGTATCAGGTTGGTGTTGTTCTCTGCATTGACCCAGAATATAGTGAGTAAAGCTGCAAAAAACTCTTATGGTTCACTTTTTTTTCTCCGCCATTTTTTACAGCAGAGAAATTTTTATAATTTTTAAGATGATTTTATTATCGAGGCCAGTGGTATTCAACTGTGGGATCACGACCCAAAATGAGGGTGGTATAGGGTTGTGAACATCAAATAAAACGACACTAAATAACTAACCATTGCACATGAGTTGGTTAGAAAACTAAATATGCTCATTAACCTTTAAAAAAAATGGAATAAGCAGTTCCCATATCCTTTTGTTACATTTGTCGGTTGTTTATAGCAAATTCCAATATATTCACACAAAGTATAAATCTTGAAAAAGCCAGGTTGGCTATTTGAGGATAAACAAACACTGTTCATTTGTAAAGACATTTTTATGTAATAATATTTTAAAGTACTATGCTAATTAATCACTTGATGAAGTTTTATTAACTAAGTTCGGGAGGAGCACGTTCAGATAATTGACACGAGTGGACAGCAATCCGCAATCAGCAGCTAATGATAAGAGGGTACAAATAGACTCAGCAGTCTTACCTCGATCCATTGGCAGTTTGCAGCATTCGGCCATGTCCGAATCTAGCTCTTCCCGTTTCGATAAAGAATCTTTTTGTCTTTCAGAATTAGGAATCTTTGCCAACATGGTAACGTTATTATCTCGTGGGCGTCAGCCCAAACAAACGGGCGAAACATCCGCAATCTACTTCCGCGTATTTCTTTAAACCGGACCTTTCAATATTTCCTGCCATAGAGACAAGGCTCTCTTAACGCAAAGGCACGGGCCTTCCTCCAGCGTCAAACCGCCACAACAAGCCATAAGTTAAGCCACGCTGCAGCTTTATTCCCGGCTGATCCACACACTCTCTACATCTGCCGGGTCAACTCTGTGAGTGCTTATATAGCTCAAAACTTTCGTGTCCCTGATTGAACTTCGCATCGCTTCAATTGTTGAATGACGAGCAAGTTATCTGGACACAAATCGTGATCGGAGGATCACACGTTTTAAACAGTTTCTGTCCAAATGATTTGCGTTCCTTAAACGCGATGCTTCCGTATGTAAACAGTAGGACTGGGAATCGATTCCAAAAAGAATCGATTCCGAGGCGTTAGGAATTGAGAGTCGATTCCAAAGGTTGGAATCGATTCCATTAAAGGGAATCGACTCCTTCTTTGAGATTTTAACACAAACCGCGGCTTGTAATCGATTATATTCGTCAACACAATCATGTAACCTGTAAATAAATAAAGTTCAGACTAATTCAAACCCACAGCTTCACCATTTGGTTTTACTGATTATTGATAAAAAAAAAAAAAAAAAAAAAAAAAAAAAAAAAAAAACGGCGGGGAACGCGACCCTTAGAAATGACAAATAAATAGTCAAGTCGGGTCACATTTATTTGTATAGCGCTTTTCACAATTCGGATTGTGTCAAAGCAGCTCCTCGGTGATAAATAAATAATATGAGAAAATAGGGGGGCTTTTACACTGGGCTCGTTTGCTGCTGTCAGAGCGCGTTTGTTCCCGACGCCCCCCGCAGCATGGGTCTGTTTTTCACACAAAACTTGTTTCTATCGGATCTGGTGAGTTTGCGTGCATCTTACATCATCGCAAACGTGCATGGCGCATGATAGAAAGCAGAAAGTGGACTTCTGCTACTTGCAAACGGACTCTTAAGGAGACAGTGGATGTCCAGATATGTTGCTCTGATTCCACGCATAATACTCGAATACACTGCAGGCTCACTCTCGCTCGTATCCAAGGTAATTCCTTAAAAATGTCATCCCTTACTTATTTTAACTGAATTCATCACAATAAGCTAAAACGCATGCGCAGGATACTTTACTTCCTGAACAAGTGCGCACCCGAGATCGTGGTGCTTTCACATACACGCAAACCGCGGCGGGGAGCAACCGAACTCAGACCCCCTCCTCCAGGTAGTCTTGGGTTCGGTACCCCAGTGCACACCCGTTTTCAATGACTGCATTCACATTAGCAATTTTTCATGCGAACCGTGCCCCATTACGGTCTTAACTGCCAGGGTGAAAGCTCCCTAAGCCATTTTTAAATGTTAATAAAGATGCGCATAATCCTGCAAAGATTTAATCTCCCCTCTTTTTCGCGTCTTTAATTACGCTCAAGAAGATGATCATCGGCCCACCAGGCCCCAATCTACTTCCCCCTTCGCTTGGCTTCACACCACAGCTCAATTTGCTCAGGTACGTCTCCCCACTGCCCCAGCAGTGATGTCTCCTCCGCTCCCACTAGAGCTCTGTTTCTCCAGCTAATTTTCTACACTGCCCCAGCAGTGACGTCTACTCCGCTCCCACTGGAGCTCTATTTTCTCTGGCTAATTTTCTCCAATGCCACAGCAGTGATGTCTCCTCTGCTCCCACAGGAGCTCTCTATCTCTGGCTAATTTTCTACTCTGCCACAGCAGTGATGTCTACTCTGCTCACGCAGGATCTCAGTTTCTCTGGCTAATTTTCTACACTGCCACAGCAGTGATATCTACTCGGCTCCCACAAGAGCTCTCTTTCTCTGGCTACCACTGCCCCAGCAGTGATGTCTCCTCCGCTAATGCAGGAGCTCTGTTTCTCCATTTAATTTTCTACACTGCCCCAGCAGCGATGTCTACTCTGCTCCCACAGGAGCTCTCCTTCTCTGGCTAATTTTCTACTCTGCCACAGCAGTGTAGTCTACTCTGCTCCCAAAGGAGCTCTCTTTCTCCGACTAATTTTCTCCGCTGCCACAGAAATGATGCCTACTCTGCTCTCAAAGGAGCTCCGTTTCCCTGGCTAATTGTCTGCACTGCCACAGCAGCAACGTCTCCTCCGCTCCCACAGGAGCTTTGCGTCTCTGGCTAATTTTCTACACTGCCCCAGCAGTGACGTCTCTTCTGCTCCCATAGTATGTCTGTTTCTCTGGCTAATTTTTACACTACTATAATAGTGATGTTTTCTCTCCAGTACATCACTATTCAGAATTTTACTCCTGCTAAAACCCCTAATTGATTATTTTCTCTGTCCAGCGAGCATTGGTCTCCAAGCGGACATCGCAGGCATCAAAGTTATCCACCAAGCAGTATCTCCCAGGACCCTTCAATCCTAGGTTACTGCTTGGAGATAATGTAAAGAAAGAAAACGATAAAAATGTCTCTTACAACTGCCCTTTCCCTGATTTTTCTCTTTTCAATCAAATCTTTTATCTCCTACCTTAATATATTAAGAGCCTACAAATTGGGTCCAATAAAGGTTATCTAAGCGGCATCCAGTTTTTTCATAAACTGATGTACGGCACCCCTTCGGTGTAGATAAACAATTCACAAACCCTGATTAAAAAGATTCTAAGATCCCAGCCCACCTGCCCCGACGCTGGACAACCCATAACACCAGACATTCTCATCAAATGTATTCAGGCTTTCCGCACAGGCTACCAGCCCCTCAGTTCCGCTCATACACTCAATGCCATGTTTAAACTAGTTTTACGTGTTCTTAGACACTCAGAAACCGCCATCACTTTGTGAGAGGAGTGAGTGCTTTCCCAGTGGATCACTTACATTTTTCTTTTCATCCAGCGAGCAGTCGGTCTCACAGCGGACGGGGTACAAGAAAATCTCCTGGACAAGCACTCATTTTTCTCTCTCCTGTCTTCCTCTTTCCGTCTAGCGAACATTGGTCTCATAGCAGATGGAGTGAGTGCTTTCACAGTAGAGCACTTATATTTTCTCTTTCATCCAGCGAGCAGTTGGTCTCACAGCGGAAGGGGTATGAGAAAATCTCCTGGACAAGCACTCATTTTTCTCTTTCCTGTCTTCCTCTTTCCTTCTAGTGAGCATTGGTCTCACAGTGGACGGAGGGAGAGCTTTCCCAGTAGAGCTCTTACATTTTCTCCTTCATCCAGCGAGCAGTTGGTCTCACAGCGGACGGAGTACGAGAAAATCTCCTGGACAAGCACTCATTTTTCTCTTTCCAGTCTTCCTCTTTCCGTCTAGTGAGCATTGGTCTCATAGCAGATGGAGTGAGTGCTTTCACAGTAGAGCACTTATATTTTCTCTTTCATCCAGCGAGCAGTTTTCTCACAGCGGACGGAGTACGAGAAAATCTCCTGTACAAGCACTCATTTTTCTCTTTCCAGTCTTCCTCTTTCCGTCTAGTGAGCATTGGTCTCATAGCAGATGGAGTGAGCGCTTTCACAGTAGAGCACTTATATTTTCTCTTTCATCCAGCGAGCAGTTTTCTCACAGCGGACGGAGTACGAGAAAATCTCCTGTACAAGCACTCATTTTTCTCTTTCCAGTCTTCCTCTTTCCGTCTAGTGAGCATTGGTCTCATAGCAGATGGAGTGAGTGCTTTCACAGTAGAGCACTTATATTTTCTCTTTCATCCAGCGAGCAGTTGGTCTCACAGCGGACGGAGTACGAGAAAATCTCCTGTACAAGCACTCATTTTTCTCTTTCCAGTCTTCGTCTTTCCGTCTAGTGAGCATTGGTCTCATAGCAGATGGAGTGAGTGCTTTCACAGTAGAGCACTTATATTTTCTCTTTCATCCAGCGAGCAGTTGGTCTCACAGCGGACGGAGTACGAGAAAATCTCCTGGACAAGCACTCATTTTTCTCTTTCCAGTCTTCCTCTTTCCGTCTAGTGAGCATTGGTCTCATAGCAGATGGAGTGAGTGCTTTCACAGTAGAGCACTTATATTTTCTCTTTCATCCAGCGAGCAGTTGGTCTCACAGCGGACGGAGTACGAGAAAATCTCCTGTACAAGCACTCATTTTTCTCTTTCCAGTCTTCCTCTTTCCGTCTAGTGAGCATTGGTCTCATAGCAGATGGAGTGAGTGCCTTCACAGTAGAGCACTTATATTTTCTCTTTCATCCAGCGAGCAGTTGGTCTCACAGCGGACGGAGTACGAGAAAATCTCCTGGACAAGCACTCATTTTTCTCTTTCCAGTCTTCCTCTTTCCGTCTAGTGAGCATTGGTCTCATAGCAGATGGAGTAAGTGCTTTCACAGTAGAGCACTTATATTTTCTCTTTCATCCAGCGAGCAGTTTTCTCACAGCGGACGGAGTACGAGAAAATCTCCTGTACAAGCACTCAGTTTTTCTCTTTTTAGTCTTCCTCTTTCCGTCTAGTGAGCATTGGTCTCACAGTGGATGGAGTGAGAGCTTTCCCAGTAGAGCTCTTACATTTTCTCCTTCATCCAGCGAGCAGTTGGTCTCACAGCGGACGGAGTACGAGAAAATCTCCTGGACAAGCACTCATTTTTCTCTTTTTAGTCTTCCTCTTTCCGTCTAGTGAGCATTGGTCTCATAGCAGATGGAGTGAGTGCTTTCACAGTAGAGCACTTCTATTTTCTCTTTCATCCAGCGAGCAGTTGGTCTCACAGCGGACGGAGTACGAGAAAATCTCCTGGACAAGCACTCATTTTTTCTCTTTCCTGTCTTCCTCTTTCCGTCCAGTGAGCATTGGTCTCACAGTGGATGGAGTGAGAGCACTTATATTATTTGTCTTTCATTCAGCGAACAGTTGGTCTCTCAGCGAATGCAGTGCGAGACGCTCCTGGGCAAGCACTCATTTTTCCATATTTCAGTTTTCCTCTTTTCATCCAGCGAGCATTTGTCTCACAGCAGATGAAGCGAGAAAGTTCCCGTTAGAGCACTCACATTTTCTCTTTCATTTCAGCGAGCATTTGGTCTCACAGCGGATGCAGCGTGAAAAGCTCCTGGAGAAGTATACTACGACCGCACCTTGTTCGCAGTCAACAAGGGCCGTCAGTCCAGGCAGTGAGCCACCATCACGGGCCTCCCTGAACAAGCTTCCAGGCCCCTTCTCGAGATGCCAGCCTGCCAACCTTGGCACTCTTTGGGGGGTTTTTAGTCCGGCGGCTGTCCTCTTCTCTTTAGCCTTTTGGGGGGAGTACTCTGGGTTCGGGCAGAATTCCGAGCTCGGAGCCCTCCCTCCGGACAGCACGCCAAATACGCATTGAATCTTACTCACTCAAAATTATATGTAAGTGTGAACTCGTGAAATGAAGTTTTATTAACTAAGTTCGGGAGGAGCACGTTCAGATAATTGACACGAGTGGACAGCAATCCGCAATCAGCAGCTAATGATAAGAGGGTACAAATAGACTCAGCAGTCTTACCTCGATCCATTGGCAGTTTGCAGCATCCCTCCTCCACCCCTTCTCCACACTCGTAGTTCTCCACATACCTTTTTCTAAAATATCACTTACATACGGGGGGAGTACTCTGGGTTCGGGCAGAATTCCGAGCTCGGAGCCCTCCCTCCGGACAGCACGCCAAATACGCATTGAATCTTACTCACTCAAAATTATATGTAAGTGTGAACTCGTGAAATGTCTGTTATATAATGTGGGCCCTGAAGCAAAACTAGATGAGAACCACTAATTTTGGTATAAAAAATGTGCAAAAAATCTAGGCCATTTCAACTTGGACACATTGACATTTCATGCTTTAAAAAGTTAGCAGAGAAGAACCTTTGAAATGAATTTGGTCATTGTAAAACTGTGTCAAGGGTCCTTTAATCTTTTGAAGGCCTTCAAACTTTTCCACCAGTGAATCAAATGGCAGAAAGAAAAAAAAATCTGCCAACTACTTATTTCAAGGGTTTTGAGTTTAATGGATAAAAATTCAATTTGAAGTAGCCTACATGAGAAGTACTGATACAGTGGAGCCCAAAAAATAATAGAATGCACTTAACCCATCCTTAAAATGTGGACATTTCATGTCTGCAAACCTTTTGTGTTATTTTTGAACATTTTTTTTCTTGTTTTATCATTGAAAACCTAACCTGTTTATTTATTTATTTGTATTTAGCTGAATAGATACAGTATGTTACGTTTAATTCCTCTCTTGGTTTGATACTTTGTTGTAATGCAGTGACATTTACTGGCATCACAGTGTGTTGTTGAAGGTAGTTGTTGATGTTTGACTAAAGCCCAAGCAGCAATCTACAGTGTCCCTTGGAGGTCTAAACAGAGCATGCTTTTCCTTTATTAGTTTAGTGATTTGTCTTAATTATGGCGCACCAGAAAGCTTAACAAAGCTGTATTAAAGAAAGGCACAATGTTTTATTGAGGCAATTTTACAGAGGCAAACTGGAACGAAGGCCTTTGCTCTGGTCGGCTACAGTAATAGTGCACGTCTGTGTCGGGCAGCTGCTAGAGACACAAAGACAGCTTTTACCTTTCCTTTCTGCTTGGCTTTTCTCGCCTGTCCCCTGCAGCTCTGCATCAACAGGGCAAGCAAGGTTAATCAGTCATCAAGTAAACCCAAACTGACTCCAGGCCCTTTACTTTACTCTAACACACACGTTTGAGACCAGCATTTATCAGGGCAAGGATAGAAAATGTCCGCCCGGGTGTCCCTCTCTCTGAAAGTTTTATTAGAACAGTATGTGACAGATCGCACGCAATTTGTGATTTGCCTAAAGTCGGGAAGCACTTGGCAAGTGCTACTCAAGGGGTCGTTTAACTTGCCTCTCCCCATGAATGGAGAGAAATAGAGACACATGGCTCAGTCAGCTTCACTTTAGACATAGTGATGTTCTTCCCACTGCAGAGATGGATGAATGCTAACACAATTCTGTCTACAAGATTCAATAAGCCTCATGTGGTTGAGCTTTACATCCTTTGCCGTCACTAGAGATGATGGTTTTACGAATCAACTAAATATTTTATAATGTTATACAACATTTAACAAATGTATATTTTAAAAAAGGTTGTTATAAAAGAAATTAAAGGGCACCTATTATGCCCCTTTTTACTAGTTGTAAAATTGGTCTTGGGTGTCCCCAGAATGTATTTGTGAAGTTTCAGCTCAAAATACCCGACAGTTAATTTATTATAAACATTTGAAAATGTCATTTTTGGGGCCTGTTTAAAAATGAGCTGTTTTGGTCTATACGACCTTAAATGCAAATGAGCTGCATATCCCCGCCCTGCCTTTGGATGAGGGCGTCACTTGCATACCTATGGCAGTCGGTGTAAGCAGAAGGGCTGAGAGTGAGAGACCCGCTGTTTTAAATGCCATTCAGCCGTACATGTTTGAATCAGAATATATAAATAGTCTCTGACGAAGAGACTTCGGAACAGTAAACACAAATGAGAATGGACCAGTACGTTCCCTAATGTTCCTGCTGTCCTTGGACTCTCTTCTATTTCATTTTGCTCATTAAAGGTCAGATGACTCCCTGAACAGAGCCATGCTGCCAAATTTGAATTATCATTTTGAATTGCAATGTATTCAATACAATTTCCTAATCATTTTTATTGTTGTGTGTTCTTGACTTAATGGACCTGACGGAAATCTTGTTAGTTCATAATACTTAATGCATTAAGACTTGATGAATTAACTTTGAAAATTTTACTTGTCAAAAGAATTATTCATTTTTTATTACACTTCTGTCAAACTTCAACATACAGTATAGTAATTGTAACTTTTTGTTACATAAATTGATGAAACGTTAATGAATTAATAGTGCACTCCGAGTTACATTACATATAGGGCTGTGAAATGATCCAAATCGCATCCAAATTAAAAGTTTGTGTTTACATAATATATGTGAGTGCAATGTGTATAATTATTTTATATTTATATAAATACACACACGTGCTTGTATGTATTTAAGAAATATTTTAATGTATATACTGTATATAGATTTATATATAATTTATATTTTATATAAATAGAAATATTTAATATATAAATGATATTTTTTTTCCTAAATACACATGCATTTGTGTGTGTGTTTTTATATATATAGAAAATAATTATGCATAGTGCACCCACATATATTATGTAAACACAAACTTTTATTTTGCGATGCGATTAATCGCGATTAATTTTTTTGACAGCCCTAATTACAGATGGAAATTTTTTCTTTATATTCCATTTTTCCTTAGCATGTTTCCAGTCTAACGCACTGTTTGAGCATAGCAGTTGTTGTCCATCACAGGAAACTCCTGGCAACATTAGCTCGCGGCCATTAGCTTTCTGCGTGAGTGTCTGGCGCACCCAGATAAACGGCCGACCCATATGCCGTTTCCGTCTGCCAGCTCACATGTACTCTATTGCGTCATTCAGCATTATACACTCCAGCTACTGTTTGTTTATCCATTTCATTAGCCCAAGGTGAGCAGTACCACATGTGTCAGGCTTTCCTTAATACCTGAGGAAATGAACTGGTTCCTTATCAGATGGGGGAATCATTGTGTGAATGAATTACATTATGCAGAGTTGGGTCTGGTAATCTGGCTCGGGCGCTGTCGGGTGCTGGTGGAAGATTTATGACTTAATTATCTTCCGAATTGCTTTGGCAAACTGCTGTCGGGCCACCAGAGACAGTGATGCCACCGGCAGCCTCTGGAGAAAGTGGCGATACAGAGCTAGATGATTCTATTGCCATGTAATTGAGAAGTGCACTTTTGTATTTTACTGTCCTGACCTTTATTGCTGAGAGAGTCATCCATTTCGGTATTCAATATGGACTCACTTCAAAGAGGCTTTCAGATGGATGTCGATTTTCACCTGTAATGCGAGGAGGGGTGCGTTTGAAGCCTTCCACCTCGGACATGGATCTTTCCCTGAGAAGGCTGCCCTTTTCACGCCGTGCCTCACAAATATAAAGGGGGTGGCTGGTGTGGGAGCACTGTGACAGAAGGTGGCAGAGAGGGCACATATGGAAGGTGCCAGGTGGGGTCAGGGGGCAGCCGGGCAGGAGACTGCGCCGGACACCTGGAGCACTGGCAAAGTCCAAAATCACCGCTCTTGTTCTGTCACATGCTGTTGCATACTAATCCCATCAGGTGTCATCGGAGGAAAGTAAGGGTTGTTTAATTTGCATTAGCCAGAGAAAAGTCCTTCATAAGTATGCAGGGCAGGCCACAGGAGCTGTTGACTATGCAGTGAGCAGTGCATAAAATATCCATTTCATTATGCATGTGTACAGAAAACTACAATATAAGTGCATTATTGTCATAAGTTTGAAGTCTAGCCAATTACGAACGCTTTGATGATTGAAAACATTCCGGTCATACGTCCAACAACCGTAAATACAATACAACAGGGATTTAGTGTTTAAATCACGGTTGTTTAATCAAGGCCAATAATATTCACAAAGAACAGTGTGTTTTGCTGTAATCATCCTGGATTAACAAAGTACTGAAGTGACAGATGCAAAGGCTCAATTAGACATGTTGATTTATTGCTGGAAGTGGAGAAGTTTATTGTGTCTTTGTGAAATATTTAAAAAAGACCAAGAAGTATAAACAAATGTCCAGTGTATGAAACGGCTGTTTGATAGGATCCTGAAATTCGAGGCTGAAACATATCCAAGCCCCTCCGCTGCATTTCGTTTACTTTTCTACTCCTTGCACATAGATGTCAAGATCAAAACATCACACTGAAGTAATGGCTGCTGAACATTTAAATTGTAATATTTAACAATATTTTATTAGCTGCTAATTAAATTTTGTTTCTCATTTGCAAGTATTGATCATGTGTGGGATGTCCTTGTTTTTATTATTATTTAAAAAAACAAACCCAGTAAGTTGAATTAGTACTTTGAATAAAATTAAGCACAAAAGTAGCATTTTTCTGTTTTTCATTTCTTTGAATTAATCTACAAAGAAGGCACCAAAGCTACGAGCAATGACAAAGACAGCTAATACGGTTAGTTTTGTAGCTCTCAGACAGAAGTGATTCCCATATGTGGATACTCTGTCAGCTCTCAACATCACATGATCATGCAACATGATCTCATGAGTATTCATTTGTATTGTAATGTAAAGTATGTGTCGTTACTCCCGTAATGTTTATGTTTCGGATGTTGTAAATACATCCTTGATTTACGTTTTAGCATCTATTTAGACTTCTTTTAAGCTAAAAGTTTATAAGAGATGACATCTTAATGTATCATGCAGAAAATGAAAATGTGGTATCTGTATTTCTGTTATTTGATTTGGTTACTTTTTAGTCCAAAGTCCTAGGCTAAAATCACGTAGTGGCTTGGGATCACGTTTCGCTCACTGTCCTTGTGCCCAAGTCTTGATCCAAATAAATCATGGCAGGATAACAAAATCATGAACGGTAATATAATTTGTCCCCCTCTCTGTTAACAAAAAGAACAAGAGTTGAACAGGTTCCCTTGTTTAGATGTGATGTGCCAACAGACCTCTGATTGTCTGTGAAGATTGTGAGATCTGTAAGATGGCAGTCGACACACATGCATCTATGCGTAAAAGAAGGACTGCTGATCCACGTCATTGGACAGCTGCCATTTCCAGACTGGCCTGCGTTTTCACTAAACACGAGAGTTCCTTGAACAGTGAAGCCATGCTTGGGGTTTCAGATTAGACTCAAACTCTCTGTAAGTGTCTGCAATCTTCTTAAGACGCTGAAGTGCCTATTTTTTGAATTAGCTTATGGTGTGTATACGAGTACATTAATGCTTCAATCTTTTCCAGTGCAGATGGTTTAAAGCTTGATGAACTGAAAAGGGGGTGCGCTGCTTTACGGCACTGGAAACTCGGTGGAGACATAAAACCCTCAATCCAATACAGATGGGAAATAGGGACGCCTGCCAGACTCACTGTTTCTCTCTGCCTTTTTTTTTTTTATTTCTTAGGCCGTACACCATTGCTAAATGTTACATGCAAATGCAGTGGATTCTTCCCCTCCTTTCTGGCTCTCTCTGGACGTGAGTCTCGTAAATAGGGAATACTCGAAGTGTACGGTCCTGCGCGGTAGAGGAACAGCAGCTGCTGTCAGATTGTGCTGGGAAAAGCTTGCTGTGGGGAAAAGTTTTACCGTAAAAGGGGCTCGGGGAGTCGACGGGGGTGGACGAAATTTATAAGCGCTGACCTGACCTGTAAGGGCTACTTCTACCAACCTTACCAAATCACTACGTCGCTCTTCCGCACCACAACTTTGCTCCAAATGAGATCCACATGCCTTCCAAACCTATTATAGACCCGTAGTGCAGAGCCAGTGGAGTCGAGAGAACATTCCACAACACTAAGAGCCTTTTATATGATTATTAGTAAGAGCCTTTGGTTCTTTGCTCACTCACTGTACGCCCTGTCTCTAATTATCACTCAATAGTCATTAACCACCTATAATTAAGAAATTATTCTCAGCTGACACTAACTCTGATATAATGTAAATTAATGCAAAAAAAATCTCTATTACAAATATGCTTGATTGAGTTAATATTAATATATGTTGTGAATTACCCACACACACATACATATTAATTCAATCAAGCATATTTTTAATAGAGATCATTTACATTTAGCAATTTACATACAAATGCCATATCATAATAAGTGTCACCTGAGAATGATTTCTTAATTATCTTTTTCTTTTGGGGTAATTTGTTTTTTTATTTAAACATATTTCTTATACTTACCAAGGCTGAATTTATTTCTTTCAAAGTACAGTAATATTGTTACATATTATTGCAATTCAACTCTTTTCCATTTCAATATTAAAATGTAATTTATTCCTGCAGCATGATCTTAGTTTTTTTTTTTTTAAACAAAAATAACAAAAGTATTTGTTGGGATTCTAAGAAAGAATCCAAAAAACAGGCTTGCTGTAGTTATACTGGCTGAGAGGCACTTCAATTGGATCAGAGCTCAAGAATTGGCTTTTTTGTCCATGCCCCATTACAGACCAATAAACTTATATGAGTGGAATTAACTCGGTAAACCGTGTATATTATTTATTATGGATCTGTTAGACGTTGAAGTAAAAATATACTGGCATCTAGCACAGAATTAGTCCGCAGAAACTTTTGCAAAATAGTCATAAAGTGTGCAAAAACCCTGGTAGTCCAGAAGAACAGCCCATATAAATGTTAATGCCCGGCACTGTGATGAATAAATTACCAATGAAATGTTTGGAAATGTATGACTTTATAAGCTCATCCTTATTCCATCCAACTTTTAAACAGGACCGTTCCATCTGTTTGATTTCCTCAGCCCCCAAATGCAAACATTATCTCTTCCTCATGCTTATGTTTTCAGCACGGAGACCGCGTGCAGCACATAGTGTGATCGTAACAATGTGTCCGAACACTCAGTCTGCCAGGAAAAAGTTAAGCACCTATGCTTGCAGATAAATGGTCCTCATCAGCTGTGCCATGGAGCGCAATGAATTCTGCAAAAGCAGAACAAACACTTTAGCTGCGATAATCATTTCTGAGAGTGCACTTTCTTCGCTAAGATGTTTAAGTTGCCGCTTTCTTACCTATGACGCTAATGTTTTCCTTTAGATTGAACTATGATGCCCCCTAACTTTCTGTGATAGACGGCTTTCATTCAGGCATGAGGAAAACATCCCTCAGTGACTGAAAACCGCAACAATCTGCTTTCTCGACTCTCTCAAATCGGCATATGTTCACTCTTATGAGCTGCTGTACATGCTCTGACTTTGTTTGCATTAGCCCAGACTGGATTACCAGCGACAGGCTGAGCGCAATGTAAATGCAGTGCACAAAGCACATATGTCAGCTTTTAAATATATTTATTTTATTCATGTATAATGTGATGCCTGTATGCTTCCCTGTAGAGGAAGCCTGACTGCTTACCTTATTAGTCCTCTGTTGATACTGCACATCAGTATTAAGGCAGACAAGATGCCCAGGTCTTGGTTGGACCGAGCACGGTGGCGCATACCAACCGAGGATTCACGACACAAGCCCTCCCGTAGTGCTCAGGGTTCTGGAAAGCCATTCATTATCATCTGACATATATTTATTAACTGGCAGGGACAACAAGACTATAGCTTATTCAGCATGTCCACTAGGTCAGACTAGGCCTGTAGTGATTATTATTATATCCTGTTATTATATTAGATTATTATCATAATTGCCTGAGATTATTTTCCACTTATGAATTGAAATGTATTTATTTAGAAATTTAGTTTTCATTTTATATCTTTAGTAATAAAAGTGGTGACAAGGTAGATTTAATTTAATTTGTTTCTTATCTTTTTTATTTTATTTTATATTTTTTTCTTTTTTTAGTAATAAACAAGGGAGCTTTATTTTGTACAAAAGTCAGGTCGGACTGTTAGATTTTACTGCATTTTTTATTTTCCTTTGTTATTGTTGTAATAAACGGGGTAACGTTCCTTTGTACTGAAGTCGGGTTGGACAAATTCGATTTTTATTTATTTTTTATAATTTATTTTGTTTTAAGCTGGGGACAAGCTTAAATTTTATGTATTTAAACATTATGTATTTTATGTATTATTTTATTTGTAATGTCTGTAACATTTTATTGTATTATTTTATTTTATAAATTTGAATACATCTTAAGGAGTATACATGTTAAAGGGATACTCCACTTTTTTTGGAAATAGGCTCATTTTACCACTCCCCCAGATTTAAACAGTTGAGTTTTACCGTTTTCGGTCGATTTTTTTTTTTTTTTTTTTTTTTTTTTTGATATTTAGAAGAATGTCAGTAACCCGACAGTTTCTGGTCTCATTGACTTCCATAGTATATTTTCTTCCTACTATGGAAGTCAATGAGACCAGAAACTGTCTAGTAACTGATATTCTTCTAAATATCAAAAAATCGACTGAATACATTCGAAAACGGTAAAACTCAACTGTTTAACTCTGGGGGAGTGGTAAAATGAGCCTATTTCCAAAAAAGTGGGGTATCCCTTTAAGCCTATGCTTTACGTAACATGAACAAAATAGACAGTTTAATCATTAATAACAATTCATTTTGTTACAAGATTTCATATTTGAGAGAAAACCTGCTGAAAATGAGCAGTGCTGCTCTAAGCAGTGGGCACTGGACTTGAGAGCTTCTCTATCACCTGTGCATTTGAGACAGATTTACACATTATGGGCTCTCAAGAGTGGGAAATAAGCACACGAATAAGCCACTTAAGCTCTCCTTCAACCCCGGAGACCAAAAGCTCAAGCTGATAGTAGCGACGGGCTTTCCCAAAGAGTGGCTTTTTCGTAAAGAAGTGTGTGCCTGAGGAGAGGCCCGTGTCTTAACGGGCCTGAGCCTTGGAGACGGCAAGGGTCATAAATCCCGCCTCTTGAAAGCCCTCACTGCCTCAACCGCGTTCCCGAGCATCTCCTTTGAGTTTTTCTGAACCAGTATGCCACGCTCTAATGCTTAATGGCCATTAGGAACACCCTGGACTTTTATTGCAGTAATGAACAGGGAAGTATTCTTTTGTACAGCAGTCAGGTTGGACAAGTCCGACACAACGGAGCTACTAACATAGGGTTTGACACTCTCCCACATAATTACCAAGCATGCTAATAAAAAATAAACTCTATAATTCACAAATTCAAAGACACAAAATGCCAGTTGTGTTCACCATACTTGTGGTTTTCAAGAGTAGAAATTGCACCTGGTTTTATGTGTTTTCAGCACACCACAAAATTAGTCCGCCTTCCTTTTCAGGAGAATAGAACAAGAGAAGAGATTTCAGGCTAGATTACATCGCGTTGAGAAACCATGACCAATAAGAGAGACAGAGCCTGGCCTGGAAATTCCCTTTCCCACCTTGTTTACGTGGTTCAGCACTGTGCAATTTACATCTGTTTAATCACACACCAGGATCTGTGCTTTAATGCTTATATTGCTTATATAAAGCATGTCCACAACTTGTTTTGCATCAATCTTTAAATACTGCATATAATATGTCTTTGTTTTGTTTTCCAGCTCCTTCTACGGTGTCTATCATGCATCAGGTCAGTCGCACCATTGACAGCATCACCCTCTCCTGGTCCCAGCCCGACCAACCCAACGGGGTCATTCTCGACTATGAGCTGCAGTATTACGAGAAGGTACCACATAAACATAAACACACTTGAGTAATGAATGCCCTTTTAGTGCATTAACACATGCAGTGTCATTTAACATGTTCGTAAGCATGCATTATTAATTTTTGGTTATGTGAGGGTGACTTATAAATGATAAATATTAAAATAATCAACAGTATTTACATAAATGTAACTAAAAAAATCAAATTAAGTAATGAAAAAAACTAAAAAAAAAAAACTAAAGACTAAAAAAAGGTAATGCTAATGTATTAAAGTTCCTCGTGAAAAAGGTTGCTGATGTTCGATTGCTGTTTAATTGAGGGTTTTGGCAGCTGTCGGACATGAATAGCGAATTCCTTTTCGGTCGTACTTTGTTACAAACGCAGTTGCTTTGCAAAAGGCTGTTGTGGTTCGATCCGGATACCAGTGGCTAAAATAACAGAGATTTCACTGAAGTAAAACAAATATTTCAGTTACAGATTCCTCTCTGTCAGCACGGGCCGCAGAAAACACACACACACGCTAACTTGTGCTTGAGAAACACGCACACCCACATAGTACGCCGATATTCTTTCAGTCTCCCGTTTCGCTCGCTTTGTTGCGCTGGTTGACACACATAAGACAACCACACCCTTAAATACAACATGATAGTTTAACAGATACTTTCTGTCTTTTCTTTCTTTGTAATACGCATACACACACACACAAGCTGACTGTCCCATGGGCTCTGCTCCTGTTCTTACTCTTTCCTCAGTACAATTCCTTTCCTCAGACAGTGCTGAGGACCGCCTGTCAAAACACTGCAAAACACTGCAGCAAAGCTCACATCACAGAGCTCAGAAATAGAGCTGACAGGAAAAAAACGGAGCACTCAAGTAGTACATGTATAGACACACACTGAGTCCTGCATTCTCTGCTTCTCCTTCACTATCACTCTTTCGCTTCTTTGCTTACACAAACAGACACTCGAGCGGCGTGACAGTGGCCACAGCTTTCAACCCAGACTAATGAATCGTGGCTGGCCTGAAAGTGTCAGCCACCGTTCCTGTGCCCAACACCCTTCCTTAGTCGGGCTCTCCTGATGGGGTTTGATGAGATAGATAGCCCTGTTAGAGAGCCATATGTTCTCTTCTGAGTCTCTTGTGATGTCTAAAAATGTGTCTTTACCCTTTTTTTCTTTGGTAATTATTCTGTTTCAGGACCAGACGGAGCATAATTCTTCCTTAGTAAAGAGTCAAACCAACACTGCAGTCATCCGTGGCCTCAAACCCGGAGGCATCTACGTCTTCCAGGTCCGAGCCCGTACGGTGGCGGGGTTCGGACGCTTCAGCGGAAAGATGTACTTCCAGACCATGACTGAGGGTGAATATCTAATCAAAACCATGATAAAACAATGTTTTTTGGGGGGGCTGGGAAACGATTAATCGCGTTTAATCGCATCCAAAATAAAAGTTTGTGTTTACATAATATATATGTGTGTAGTGTGTATAATTATTTTGTATATATAAATACACACACATGCATGTAAACATTTAAGAAATATTTGCACGTATATACATTATATATATTTATACAGAATTAATATTATACATAAATATAAATATTTGATATATTAATAACACATTTTTCTTAAATATATACATGCATATGTGTGTATTTACATACACAAAATAATTCTACACACACATATATTATGTAAACACAAACTTTTATTTTGAATGCGATTAATCGCAATTAATCGTTTCACAGCCCTGTTTTTTTTTTTTTTTTATTCAAATATCACCTATTCAAATGTGGGCTTCATAGGAATAAATTACATGCATATGGTTTAGTCCATCATCATTTCCCAGTTCTTATCTTAAGAGCAAGACTGTGTGTAATTGACTTCCTGAAGCAGATAGTTCATCTACTAATCTAATCGTCTAATGATGATCCATGTTAGCATCTCCAAATACCCTGTCCTGTTTCTGATTAGATTCAGTATAAATGATATCTTGGGTAAAAATAAATTAATTTGGACAGATTTGTAGATGAAGATACACTACATATTTTTTAGATAATTATTTATATGATTAATAATATGAATAATATTTTGGGGAAACGTACAAATTTGTCACATAAATAAAACTGATTTGCTTATTTAGTTTGGGCCTATTTTTAGATTCTGTTCACAAAAGTCATGCCATTGGATGGCCGCCCATCGTTTTGCCCTTCCCAGATCTCGTCACACAGAGGCAGCTGCTCACTCATGGCTCCTTACTCTCTAAGCCGCTTATTATGAGCGGAGAGTCAGAATTAGTGTGATCTATCCTCCCGAGCTCTCTCCTGGCATGATGAGAGACAGCAACTCAGCAAGGTGATCCAAACACGGATGTGTCATGCCAGCAGGCTGCGCTCATTTGGAGTGATTTAACCGAGAGTTTTAAAACCGATTAAAAAGGAAGTTACAGTGCAGTTGAATTCACACGAGACCCGGTGAAGTTCAGGTTTTTTGTTTACTTGCCACATCAGCTTTTGGGAGCTCGGAGCAAGTGTTTCAATGTGGTCAAATCTGGTAGCACACTTGCAGCTTACTTAGCCTCTAGGGTTGCAGAGTGAGCCCGTTGTGAATGAATAGTCTGTAATTATAAACAACTAGCGGAGAACGAGAAAGCTAGGCAGGAAAGGAAGGGAAAAGAAAGTTCCCCAGGCCTTCCCAACATCCCAATCCGTCTGTTTTGCACTAGCACATTTCCTCTATCGCCTGCCCATATGCTGCTGCAGCCAAGGAGTCCAAGTGTACAGCCCTGTCTGCCTGAAGGTATCTTGCACAGGGCTTCCTGTCCCAGATTCCCCACTGTGAAAGTGAGGAAGTGAGGGTCTATCACCTGTGTAGACATACACTGCAGGACTCCTGTGCCTCAGTGGAGTCTGAACTTGCTTCAGGCGGCTTCATATATAGAGACACACTGGTGGGGTTTGTCAGTAAGTGCTAACTTTTGGATGTGTGTGTGTACCTACAGAGGAGTACAACACTAGCATTCAAGAGAAGCTGCCTCTCATCATTGGCTCGGCAGCTGCTGGTCTGGTCTTTCTCATTGCGGTGGTGGTCATCATCATCGTTTGCAACCGGTGAGTTCCTCTTAGTGTGTTTTCAACATGTAAACCATTAGCATAGCTTCCCCCCAATTATACCAACAACATGTCAAAATCTTACGCCTTTGTCCTCATTTGCTTCATTAGTGGACATTTACAGAGCAGCAGAGCTCGTAAAAACTCTAATGATGAGGTTGTGTTAACAAGATGGTGGGCAGTAGTAAGTGTTGTTTTCCTGGCATTAGCACCTTTTTAAACAGTACAAGTAGAGCTGTTTGCCTTTGCTCTTTCAGACGTGGGTTCGAGAGAGCGGATTCAGAATACACTGACAAGTTGCAGCACTACACAAGCGGCCACAGTGAGTACTTAGGACTTGGCAGTATTATACACACTATGTATACATTTCTTCACACCCTGTCATTCAAGTTTGGGGTCGGGAAGATTTTTTAAGACTGTGTTTGAATAAAGTCTCTTATGCTCACTAAAGCTGTATTTATTTTATCAAAAATACTGAAAATACAATAATAATATAAAATAAAATGGTAACACTTTACAATAAGGTTCATTAGTTAACATTAATTAACTACATTAGTTAGCATGAACTAATAATGAACAGCACTTATACAGCATTTATTAATCTTTGTAAACGTTAATTTCAATATTTACTAATACTTTATTAAAATCTTGTTAACATTAGTTAATCCGCTGTGAACTAACATGAACAAACAATGAACAGCTTTATTTTTATGAACTAACATCAACGAAGATTAACAAATATTGTAACAAATGTATTGATCATGGTTAGTTCATGTTAGTTAATACATTAACTAATGTTAACTAATGAACCTTATTGTAAAGTGTTACCAATAAAATGTTAATTATTGTAGTTTATTTCTCTAATGGTGTAAAAAATATATATATATATATATTTAAATATTTTGTAGCCATGCAATGGTTTTTAGTGTCACATTTAGTGCATTATTGCTGAATAAAAGTATTTATTTCTTTCAAAAATCTTACTAACCCTAATCTTTTGAATGGAATTATGTATTTTTTCTCCATACTTTGTTTTGTTACATACATACAAAAGCACTCTCTTACGTTTACCTCACCTCTACTGTATCTCTTTCACCGTCAAACACACTCAAAGTTAGATCTCTGTCTCTCAAGATTCATCTGTGAAATGTTAATCCCAGTTTTCCTCAAAAATCTCATCAGAGAGCACATTATCCACTTTCCCTACGAGCGATTTCGTTGCTTGTCTTTGTTCTTTTGCTTAGTTCTTTTTCCGCCACTTGTTTATTTTCCCATCACAGTAGTACACGTATCTAATGCAAAAAGAGCTCAGTGCCAGGTGTTTCAAAGTTAGTAAGATCCATCAAAGATTAGTCAGAAAATGAGCAATACTTCAGTAAATACCATCTTAGCCTCGGAGTGCTGTTCCATTTATAGAAATAAATCTTTAAGATTCTCTCGAGGCAATAATTTAAAGCTAAGCTCGCTCACTTGCTCTCTGAGGGCTTATAGTTTATCTCGCTCTTGCTCACTCTGCTGAATGAAAATGGTCTGGCACTTTTCCTCAAGTTTTATTTCTCTTTGCCCTTCCTTATCAATTTAAAGAGCTTTTATGTGGTGTAATCATTGGTAAAGGACTGCTGTAAATGCTGTATTTATTGAAATTATTTTTGGAAGAGTGTGGGGCTGGTAAAACCTAGAAAAATCAAGGACCGAATTCATCCATTAGTGCTCAAGAAAAGAAAGTGCTCTAATTCTCTCTCTTCTCACCTTTACTTGTCTTGTTCATGCTTTTTTTCCTTTTTTTTTTTTTTGCTTACCCAGTTTTTTTTATCTTAAAAAAGGGAAATACATTGATCAATTCCAAAATGTTTGTGCTGCCTGATCACCTACTGTATATGTATATATATATATATATATATATATATATATATATATATATATATATATATATTAAACTCTCCAGCTGCAAGAATACACAATGTTTATTAAAATGCCTTTGGATAGATTTGGAGCGAGAGGCTGAATAATCTGATTTAAGGCATGAATGACACACACATGAGTCCCCACCCATTTAAGTTCACCTTAAGCCAATTTACCTGCAATCAAAAGCCATTTGATTGGCAGCAATGGAAATTGCTGATAAATGGTCTCCATCAGGGACTATGGCACTCCAGAGCTGATACATACATTAAATGCCTTATCTTTATCCTAGCAAATGCTGTTACACTCCACTGACTGCAGTCATGAACTACTCCAATATCAGGCTCAGAATCCAAAGCTAGAAAGCCAGCCATTCCCAAAGACCCACATCACTAATGCTTTCAAACATTTACACTGACTATTCTGATGTGCAGTATTGTATATAGTATTTTAAATTAGTTTGAAATATTATAGCTGTTTTTTTTGTTTGTTTGTTTTTTTTTCCCAAGTGTCACCAGGAATGAAGATCTACATTGATCCATTTACCTACGAAGACCCCAATGAAGCTGTGAGGGAGTTTGCAAAGGAGATTGATATCTCATGTGTGAAAATTGAGCAAGTCATTGGAGCAGGTAATCAAACCTCCAAACATCCAACATGTTTTACCATGAAGCTTTTTTTGTGCCTTAACCTAAATAACAATACGTCTTTATCCAAAGGAGAGTTTGGAGAGGTGTGTAGTGGGAACCTAAAGCTCCCAGGGAAGAGAGAGATGTTTGTGGCCATCAAAACACTGAAGTCAGGTTACACAGAGAAGCAGAGGCGAGACTTCCTGAGCGAAGCGAGCATCATGGGGCAGTTTGATCACCCCAATGTCATCCATTTGGAGGGAGTGGTGACCAAGAGCAGCCCCGTCATGATCATCACTGAGTTTATGGAGAATGGCTCATTGGACTCTTTCCTCAGGGTGAGGATTTTTGTGATGCAAACTATATAACCTAATTGAAAGCAGTTATAAATTAAAGGGATACTTCAGGATTTAGCATTAAGCTTTGTATTAGTAGAGAAACTGTAATATTTTCAAATTACCATGCTTTCCACCCTCATATCCCCCTGAGACGAGAGATTTATGTATTTTGTCTAGGAAAAGTCCTCCGATGAAGCAAAAATTGTCATTTTGCCTCATCGGAGGATTTTTTGGCCAGGGGCTAAAGACTACAGTCAGTAGTAGGGGCTGTCCCGCATGTTTTCAACCCGCCCATAGAGGGTGGGATCTCACTCACAGAATGTACACATAGTGTCAGACATCTTTTTTTGGAAGCTAAGCTAGCAGGCTCTTGTTCTGTGGAGAAAGCCGAGTAGTAGGGGTTACCATTCTCTTCCGCCCATATATATATATATATATATATATATATATATATATATATATATATATATATATATATATATATATAAACAAAAATCTATTGTTTTAAAAGCTAAAAAAAATTATTTAGGCAAAACAATATTTTAATGTATAGTCTGACATTTTTATTAAATATATTTCACATATTAAACATATATTAAATATTAAAAATTATATTATATATATTATATTAAATATAATTTTTATTAAATATATTAAAAAGAAGAAAAAAAAAATATATATATATATATAATTTATTTAGATAAAATAATATTGAATTTTGATATCAGCCATTTATCATTTATTGTCCATTACATAATTGTAAACTTTTTAGTATTGTCTAGGATTTTAATATTGTCCGTCCTTAGTACTTCAAAATATACACGTCAAAATATGCAGGGAAATATGTGTGAGCACTCATGGACAATGACTTCTTTGAAACAGACCTTCTGAATGAACTGATTCTTTATATTAATGTTAAGATTTCCCCAAGCAAACAAAAGCTCAGTAACATAAACATGCTTCAAATACTGGTTGCATTGAAGTGATAATCTCATATCAGCAGGTGTGTATGCACATCATCAGCATGCTGAACATCATACAAATGTTCACTCCTAATTTCTCATGCTGTCCATCAGGTAATTCTCCACAGGGTCTCTCTGTAATACCCAGCTGCCCCCTGCCGCAAACATCTACTCTCAGTATTGATTCCAGCTGTAGGACTGTTGTAATAAACTCAATACTCTTCCATTCATCTCTACGGGTTGCCACACTAACATTTGCTTTAAGACGGTCTCTTTAAAGAATTCGTTGAATCGTTGCTCTGTGGTTAGTCATGCCCTCATTTCGCATCGGTCACGCTCTCTCGGCCACGTTCTCTGCATTACAAGCATCAGATGAGCGTTTTGTCTCATAAACTGATCCGACATATTTACTTACATCCTATGTCGTAGAAAACACAAAATGATAAGAAAATTGTCTTGAGTGTTTTCATTTGAAAACTCTTAGCATGAGGAAACATCTCTCTGCAGTTTCCCATAACAGCATCCATTCATCCAGACGCATTTAGACGATTAACCGAGTGCAAAAATCATCCAAATCCCCGCTCACAGAACAGCGTGGGGGATGATAAGAAAATGGCTCTGTCAGCCTATGACTGGCACGCGTCAATTTGATTTCACCGCAGAGCTGATGTGGATAAAATAGGTGTCCGGATGCCTTGATCGCGGCTAATTGGCCTCACTGTGTATTCCGTCGAAAATATGCCTTTGATTTATGCAAATATGTAATCTTTAGGGAAGGAATGATTTATTTTGCTCATTAGTAAGACTTTGCCTCTGATCTATCATGAGAGAAAACTTATTTTATCCTTGACACATAGCTTTTCAGGGTGTTAGACTCGGGAAGTGTAATTATCGGAAACGAGAAACCTCTATGATTATGTAGTTTAAACAAAGGCGAGTAAACAGGAACCAAACTACCCGCCATTTGCTAGATATTTGAAATGAATTTATTTCTTCTCACCGCGATCAGATCCAGCTCTCGCTAACCTCTGTAATTGTGAGGTTCTGGTGTTATTTTAGCTGTTTGGCCAGCCAGTTGTTTCGCTCGTGTTTATACTCGCACAACCCACACCTTGACAGAACGCACATGCCCTACCGTGACATAGCGTGAGGAAAAGACTGATGTCTGGTAATGTAAGTAGAAGTAAGAGTGAAAAATTACAACAAACACCTCATACATCAGGTTTACTCGACACAATTCTAGGTTAAAAACATTTGAAAAAGACCAGCTAATGTGTCATACAGTATAATGCTCTCATAACGTCAGTTTGGTGGCACGCGGGAGCTTGAAACACCTCAGATCTTTGTGCAGCCGCTCAATTGTGTTGTTTTTCCAGGACTGTCATCCATTTCTGACAGAACGCCGAATTCTTTGAAAACAACACATCTCTGTTGTGGCACCTCACTATGAAAGCAGATGACAACATTGTGTGTTAGTGCTGAAGCGCTTAAATATGAGTCTGATGAGGGTGGGGACTCTACTGCCTGTCGTTCTTGCATTGATCCAACTTCCAATATTGTTTTGTGGGGATTAAGAACCATGAGAAGAGAGAGAAATTCAAAAAGATACTCTGCCAAAACTTTCAAACAGATTTGAGAAACGTCAAACTGAAAAGTTAAGCACAGCTGCACCGAACCGGCAGCAAAGACATGTCTGAAAAGAAACGACACGGACAGAATAATTCACGTTTAATCGGAATAAAAAGAATGTTTGCTTGCTCAGACTGCCGATCCAAATAACTTTGGGGTGAAGAATCCCTCCAATTAAACTATAGGCAAACACTGTGAGCAGATTAGAGTGCCAGGCTGTATTTGCGAAGGATTTCAGCTTCATGAATAATGGATGCCGCTTAATTGCTGTGGAGGGTGAGGAGAAGTTCGATGAAGTCGTCTTAAAGACATGGGGGAAGGGTTTGAGCGTAACACAAGCAGTTTAGAGAAGGAATGGTTTGTATGCGACTCAGAATGTAGACATTGTATGAGTCTTTCATGCACCGTCTAATGCTTTCCGCCTCTCTCCACTTGACGCGTGCGTGTCTGTCCGCACTGCGCCGGCTGCACTCGTCGTCTCTGATCAGAAGCTGAATGCTGTTTGCCTCATGGCTGTCTGCGGAGGGTCTGCAGATGAAGGCAGCTGCAAGCACAGCTGGGTCAGAAACTGCTGGACCTCCTCATGAGCAAAGGGCTTTTTGACCACCATGGTCAACAGCTGCAAGATTTGCCACGGGTCCACATTGATCATCGAATGTCTGATCTAGCATTGCGTAGCATAAACTCTACCAATCCTCACCAGAGTGTTTGCACAGCCAACCCAATCCAGGCTTGACTCAACGCGTTGTGTTCGGTCTCTTATCCGACTGGGCGCACTAGACATTAACCGTGATTTCCACAGCTTTATTCTTGTCTTAGTGCTGCTGTTTGGGATTTATAGGTTGCCCGGGAGAGATATCTGTAGCAGAATTTCAAAAGACTGTAGCACAATTTCATTTTTTTTTTTTTTTTTTTTTTTTTGTGCACTTGCCTTGTATATGAAGTTGGGCTATGAATTGTTTTCAAGAAAAAAATGTTTTTTAATTGTGATTAATTGACTAGAACTAATCATAAATATATTTACACTTTGAATCCTCAAATTAATGTAGAAACAACATAACATAAGAAGGTTTTAAATAATAAATGGTGTATTTTAACTGTCAAGGCCAGTGTCGCCTAAAATAATAAAAATAATTACATAATTTAAAGTAATATAAGAAAGTCGTTTTTAACATTTAAAAGGCCTAAACTTAACTTATCACTGTTTTTGTTTATCATTTATTAATAAATCAATATTATTAGTAAATACTATAGCAATTTAGATAATCTATACATAGACATGCACTAACAATCAGATAACTTGCTATAAAAAGTTACATTCGGTTTAGTGTGAAATAACTCTAGATTGTGTTTTTTGGTTATTGAGAATTTAGTGCATTCTGTCCTTTTTTTATGCAATAATTTTCAATCTAAATAATAAAACACTTATCTTTATGTCTTGACCCATTTCAATTCTGTATTTGTTTACAGCAAAATGATGGGCAGTTCACTGTGATTCAGCTGGTGGGGATGTTACGAGGGATCGCCTCTGGGATGAAGTATCTCGCAGACATGAATTACGTGCACAGGGACCTGGCCGCCCGCAACATCTTAGTTAACAGTAACCTTGTTTGCAAGGTGTCTGATTTTGGACTCTCCCGCTTCTTGGAGGATGACACATCAGACCCCACCTATACCAGTGCCCTGGTGAAGACTCTTGTTTTATTTGATTTGCAAATTTCATCTAAACTTGTGCTTTGATTTGAGATTATGTTTTTGATTTGCGTTTATACAGGGTGGGAAGATCCCTATTCGATGGACTGCCCCAGAAGCCATCCAATATAGGAAGTTCACCTCTGCTAGTGATGTATGGAGCTACGGGATTGTCATGTGGGAAGTGATGTCGTATGGAGAGCGGCCATATTGGGACATGACCAATCAGGATGTAAGTACCTAAGTACTTTCACTGCTGTTCTAAAGTTTGGGGTCAGTAAGGTTTTTTTCAATGTTTTTGAAAGAAGTCTTTTATGATCAAAAAAACTGCATTTATTTGATCAAAAATATAGTAATACAGTAATATTGATTTATTCCTGTGATGGCAAAGCTGAATTTTCAGCATCATTACTCCAGTCTTCAGTGTCACATGATCCTTGGATTTGGTGCTCAAGTAACATTTCTAATTGTCAATGTTGAAAACAGTTGTCCTGCTTAATAAGCTGAATAAAAATATTTATTTCTAAAAATAAACTGACCCCAAACTTTTCAATGATTGTGTACATTTATACATTTATTCTGTGGTTTCATGGTTAAGGAATTTGAATTCCTTGTTTAAACAGTTCTTTTTACTTTAGTTAGTTATTCAAATCTTCCAATTGCTGTTCCAACCTCATAACCTTTTCAAAGCTCCACATCCTCCATCTTTATTAAGTATAACCACCAATTTCTTATAAAACAATTTTTCAATAGAAGCAGTCAAACAGTCATGCCAGAGACTATTGGTCGGTTGCCGTATGTTACCGCGTGATAGATGAGCGCTGTGCTGCAATGTTGAATCAGAGGCTAAGGTAAACAGCAGAGAGAGCACGTCGTAAATCTGCCCATGTGCTGCTCTGCTGTATGCAAGGCCAAACCTCAAACCCCAAACACTGCATGAGTGCTATCAGTCTTTGCAGAAACAACCGCACCGATCAGCACATCCCATTGATTGGCATCAGAATGCAGAAGACATAAGGATTTGCGTCAAGAAATCAGAATTTTGGGGTTTAAATAAGAAGTTTGGACTGGATTTGTGTTTGATTTGGAACATGTGCTCTTCGTGGCTACATCATGTGACATTGAGAGTGTCTTCAAGCTGATGTCCTTGTATTGTCTATATACATCTCTCATATAGGCTACCACAAAAATTCACCTGTACTTCACACTCACTTCCTGATGAACAAAAAGACGATTTCACATGCAAAGCACGGTGCCACACTAAACATTCCCTGCCCTTGAAGACAGCTCCCATTTCCAGCATCCCTCTGGGTGGCTGGGAAAAGGCAAATTATGGGTCCAGATAATGAAAATAGTTTCAAATTGAAAGTGTGAACGCTAATGCGCTAAGAGGGAGCGCAGATCTCGCCTGTTATCTTATTAGCAGCTCCAGATAGCGTCGCGGTCCTCCCATCGGGCTGGCCGTTTGAGGCGCCTGGATGAGATTAATCAGGCCTTGAATGGAGTGCCGTAATGGCTACGATAATGAGCTGGGGAACGACGGGTCTCACTCGGGTCCCGCTCGCACTTTTCGCTTCATGGCCGCGCATCTCGTTCCTGGCCACCAAGGCCGACTGAAGCACCCTGTCCCATTCAAATGTGACGACACATCCATCGGCTCGGATAAACGCTCCGTGTCGGTTTTGCGCAATCAGTGACGCTACACAGTTAATTTGCTGGAGATGTGTTTAAGTTTTATTTAAGTGACATTCCTAATTTCCTGTAACAACTTGCAGCACATTTTCCAAATGTACAATTTAGTCGGCGTGTATATTACAGGCCATGTGTTAATCATATTTAATCTGACAGATGTTGCATGATTGGAAATGAGTAGGGCGGGAGGGAGCCAGACTCGGGCTGAAGGCTGCCAAAAAACTTAGTAACTCTAAGACTGTTCTTTTTTCACATGTGATCAGAGAGGAAACGCACGCACTGCCAAATTGTTGTTATCAGCACCCTTATAATCAAGATCTATTAGCTGATTTTAGGAGGTATTTAGATAGCAGCTGACTGTGACCGCTTATTTATAGTCTGTGTGTGTGTGTGGTTGTGTAAGTGTGAAGGGTGAGTGTGATCGTGTTTGTGGCCAATGACAAATGGCTTCCTTGTGTCCCCCTAAGACCCAGATAATGATCACAGTGCATTTATGAAGACTGCAGATCAATCCTCTGTCTCCTGCGGTGTTACAACCCCCCGCCCAGACGCTGGCTCGTATCTACTGCCACCTGCCTTGCGCCGTGCCGACAGCTCCTATCAAAACAATGTTTTATGGCAATACATTACATTTATTTAAATTAAATACATTTCAATGCAATATGTACTTTGTGTTACAATTCCAAGAATTAAACGTACTGATTAACAGACACCAGGCCCGAAAACAATTAAAGATGTTAAAGGGATACTCCACTTTTTTTTGGAAGTAGGCTCATTTTACAAGTCCCTCAGAGTTAAATAGTTGAGTTTTACCATTTTCGAATCCATTCAGACGATTTTCTGATATTTAGAAGAATATCAGTAACCAGACAGTTTCTGGTCTCGTTGACTTCCATAGTAGGAAAAAAAAAATACTATGGAAGTCAATGAGACCGGAAACTGTCTGGTTAGTGATATTCTTCTAAATATGAGAAAATCGGCTTAATGGATTCGAAAACAGTAAAACCCAACTGTTTAACTCTGGGGGAGTTGTAAAATGAGCCTACTGTATTTCCAAAAAAAGTGGAGTATCCCTTTAAGAGCGCGACCACATACTTGTGCAGGCGCCCTGAGTTCATATCTGCCTCATGTCACTTCTCGAAACCATCCCTCCCTCTTTCCCGCCATCGTTTGTCACCTGCCACTGAAATTTTAATATGTAGTGCTTGAGATGCATCAAGCGTGTCTTTCTCCGCCCCTCTTAATAACAGGCTAGAGACCCTTACGGATCTGTGTCTCCCTCTACAGGTCATAAACGCCATTGAGCAAGACTACCGGCTACCCCCTCCCATGGACTGCCCGAGTGCCCTCCACCAGCTCATGCTGGACTGCTGGCAGAAAGACCGCAACAACCGGCCCAAGTTCAGCCAGATTGTCAACAACTTGGACAAGATGATCCGTAACCCCAACAGCCTGAAGGCCATGACTCCACTGTCATCAGGGTGAGTTAGAAAACATGCATGAGTCGTGGTTGTAAAACCTACCCAGTCTGACAGCATTTTAGTGCATCACTGATGTGAAGGGTGTTTTAAATATATGAATCAACTAGGGCTGCAGCAAATCATCGGGTAGTCGTGTCTACGCACTATGCAGGGAAAATATCTGCCAGTCAACTCACTTTAAAGAAGTGAATCATTTGACATTAGTGAAAAACAGGACGCAGTATGAGCTTCTGTGGGGAAGTTGTCCTAAACACGAGAATGCGTCATATTAGGGGCTTCAAAAACTGGTTAATGTGAATGCAGGTTAATGCATTGAGACATGTTTTCCTCAGCACATAACTTCTATCCTTATTTGTAAATATTAGTCATGCAGATGGAATACATTTTAGGATTACATTTTTTTTTTAATTCAAATAATTTGGGGATTTTTTTCATTGATGGATCAAATAAATAATCAAGATTAATCGATTACCAAAAATCATTTTTAAGAGCAACATGATTTTATGCCTTAATTTTGAGAATGAATTTGAGTGAATTTTTTTTTTTTTTTTTTTTTTTTGAAAAAATATTAGAATATTTGTTGCCAAATATATCTATGCAATAGCTTCATTCTAACATCATATTCTGTTGTAATAAATTCACATGTAGTGTTTTCTAAATCAGTCACCTGCAAGATTGCGGCTCCCTAAGCTTTGAAACGGGGCATACGTTCAACACTTTGACTCATCTGACATAACTTGTGCAGTGTAGTGTGCAATAGTCATTACAATAAATCACATTTATGTAGAATGTCACAGAGCTGTTTAAACAAGTTTCTACAGTATTTAGTTTATGGAGACACAGTGCCTTTTTGGAAAAGAGTGAAGACACAGACGTGAAACTTTACACTATGGTATGCCATGGCAGCATCAAGGGATCGTAATGGCGTTTTCCGTCTAACCGCTGCACATACATAATACTGTATTGTTTGGAGAGGAGTGCAGATCCATCCATGTTACATGATATATGTGTGGCTACAAAAACAGCTTTATTACTTGCTTTGAAGTCTCTTTTTTAAGGTATTTAGTACTTACACCCTCGCCATTACGCTGAAGTGTATGTCTGTTTGCATGTGTCCTTTTGTGTGCGTTTCATATATTAGGGGAAATTTTCTACGCCTGACCTTTTGCCAGAACCGTCTCGCTCGCATCGTTCAAGGCATATTTACAAAACCAAATGGAATATGAGCTTAATAGAAAAGTCTTTAAGCAAAATTATTACCGTACTGTTTTCAATCTGGGGTCAATGCTTTGGTTTAAGTTCTGATACCTGTGGTAGACTTTATTAATGCTGTCAGTTATTTCTTTTGGAATTGAATTCTTACGTACATAAATAAAATCAACTGGGTATATGGGTGATAGATCAAATCATTATTGAAAGCTTCAGGCGATCATGAACTTCAACAGTAACAGTGGGCAACACTTTAGTCAGTTTCTTGTGGACAAATGCAAAGTGGCCCAGTTTCTTCTGTCATTACTGATGGTGAGAGGCTTTGGTTTGGCATGATTCCCACCAGCTCTTTTTGCCTCGAGGCTTATGTGCTACAGTAATGTTGCTAGAAAGTATGGTCTTCTGGGGACATTAATTGCATTTTTTTTTTGTTGAAGAATTAAACAGGGCAGAGGATATTTTGCACTTAAATTATTTCCTAACATCTTTTTGTCCTCTCCAGAGATTGAATTATATTGACCCAAGAAATAATGTAGCTCAAAAATCCCAAGCGTGTCACAATTGCCAAAAATATGCACAAGAACTTTTTTTTCTTTTTTTTTCTCATTGATAATATGACAAATAAGTGTGAACCACATGCAGTGTAGGAATGTACCATATTTCAGTGTGTACTTGGTGGCTAAAGGCTATATTTACTGCAACGGTGTGACTCATGTCTCTCTCTTTCTCATTGCCTTCCAGTGTGCATTTGCCCTTGCTTGACCGCAGTGTGCCTGACTTCTCTAGCTTTAGCACTGTGGATGATTGGCTGGACGCTATTAAGATGGGCCAATACAAAGACAACTTTGCCAATGGCAACTTCACCAGCTTCGACCTCGTTTCCCAGATGACCATGGAGTAAGTGTTATACCCACGAGAGAGAACAGCCTGGAATACAGTCATACTTTGATCACCTAGTCAGCAGAACCTCTAGGGGACTCCATAAGTGCTGACCATCAATTATATATATATATATATATATATATATATATATATATATATATATATATATATATATATTCTAACATTCAAACGTTTGGGGTCAATAAGATAATAAATGTTACAAGATAGGTAAATGTTACAAGAGATTTATATCTTGAATAATTGCTTTTTTTAACTTAATATTCATAACTGAAATGTATCACAGTTTCCACGATTAAGCATTATAACTGTTTTTCAACATTGATAATAATAAGAAATGTTACTTATACAGCAAATCAGCATTTAAGAATAATTTCTGAAGGATCATGTGACACTGAAGACTTAATGAAAATTCATCTTTGGCATTAGAGGAAATAAACAGTTTGTTTAAATTGTATTTCACAATTTTACTGATTTTACTGTATTTTTGATCAAACAAATGCAGCCTTTGTGAGCATAACAAAAAAAGGCTTTGTTTCTCTTTCAGAAACAAAAAAATCTTGCTGACCTCAAACATTTAAATAGTATATTATAAAAAAGATTATACATACATGCTGTTAAAATGTAGTTCATTATTCATTCATAATATTTTATGCATTAAATAAAGTTAAAGAAATTGAACCTTATTGTAAAGTGTTAACATTTATGTAAATGACAGCCTTTTGCAGTGTAATGATACATTCACAGTTCAGTTTTATTGATTGTGTAGCTGTAATGTTCAATATCCTTTCTATCCCCTTTCAAATGCAGTCTGAAATCATTTCTTAGTGATTAGACACAGTCTGGGTTTAAATTCAGAAACAAATAGTATATTTGCGCATCTTTGTTGCTGGCTGTCAATCACAGTGGAAATGGGAGCCAGAGAAATGCATGCTTATATTCCTCTGCTCTCCTCACCTCAACTGCTACCTGGCCAAACCAGACACGCCGTGAAAACAAAGGAGGTGTTGTTGTTTCAGAGACGCTCGGATTGTGCAACAAACAGGATGATGGGGATAAAGGAATTTACCAGTTACTTAGTCTTGAACTAACATGCCAAGTTTACTTTGGCTTAATGTGCTGAAGCCAGTTGATAAAAATGTGTTACTACAGCATTATGGTATCTGGCTTCAGAGTGCTCATGTTTAATCTCGCCTCTTTCTCTCTGTGTGCGTTTGTGCGTAGGGACATTCTCAGGGTCGGAGTGACACTAGCAGGTCATCAGAAGAAGATCCTCAACAGCGTTCAGATGATGAGGGCCCAGATGAACCAGATCCAATCGGTAGAGGTTTGACCACATGCCACGATTAGACTGGGAAGAGGACAAGAGGAGGCGGCAGAGAGCCAACGTGAAGGGATGGGGCGGCAACCACAGACCCTAAGCCTGATTTTCCTTCTGGACCACCTAGGATATGCACCTGCCCCCTCCTCCGCAAAACTCTCCTTCTCCATCTGTGACATCTGAATCCCCCATTAACCCCCAGACACCCTAATGGGCTCGACTCGGGAAAGCTGCGCCTGGAAAATATGGTCACAACACCTGATCGTTTAGCTTTAGCCGCCACCAATCACAGGATGACCGTTCAGTTTGCCAGCAACTTCCGCCCCCCGCATTGAATTTTCCTCTTACTTTTTCCAGTTTTATTATTTTATTATTATTTTTTTCGTTTTGTTTTTATTGTCTTCTTTTTTAAAAGAGTTTTTTTGTAAAGAATTTTTAAAGCTATGAAAACAAGGAATCTATATAAATATATAGATTGGTGTAAACTGATTGAATATGTGGACTAACTCGAAAGGCTACCCTTTAAAAGGGCAATGAAGAAACAGGAGATTAAAAAAAAACAAAAAAAACTTCACCTCACAATACCTGCTTCTGATTTTCTTCATTATATTTTAGGAAAATCTTGAAAAGAAAGACTGTCTGATTAGTGGATACACACGGGACAACCCGCGGGACCTTGATCCCTGTCCCCCTCGCCGACAGCCGAGGGAAAAGTACCTGAACACCATTAAATGGGACTTAATTTCGGCAGCTGATACTGCCTTGAAGAAAATATGAGACTTCAGTCATGTTGCCATTTAAATTACATCAACACAAACAAACAGACAAAAAAAAGTCGAAGTAGTTATCACAGTGTGGCATTTGTGGTGCAGATTTCTCATTGCTTGGGGGAAGAAAAAAGAAATCTTTTACAGATGTCATACCAGTCTGCCAAATAGAGCATCATCCCTTTGTACCTCGTTCTGTACATATCAGATGCACTTGATGTTGTGAGGTCATCAGTACGAGCCTGATGTAGTCCAACATTTAGTTCCAGTTTCAGTATTAGATGGATCTACATTGACATTTGATGGATTTTCTTTCGCGTGTGTGTGCGTATATGGCTCGAGGGGGTCATCTTTTATATTATTCCTCCTTTTTGTCACGGGCTAAGATGATTTAGTTTGAAGGACGGCATGCGATATTCTCCCCCACAGTTGCATAAAGACATTTTTTTAGCGTGCTCTTTCTGTGAACTCCTTACAGAGAAGGACCCCGAGTGCCAGTATGGTGTGGTCTTCACATCATCTATGCTCTTCTTTTATGTTTGGATCCCTACCGTGTGCATGTGTGCGTATGGAGCCCATGGAGCTGCAGAGCATGTGTGGTGCGAAACTGATTTCACAGGAAGCTTGGATTTGATACACTTTGGAGATCACTGTGTTGATATGCTTATATTTTTGCCACCAAAATCATTTCTTTAAAGATGTTTTATAATAAGGTGTTTAGGGGTTTTAATATCTGATAAAGTATGCAGTTAGAGGACGTTTTCATAACAGGGAAGTGATTGTTCATTGTGAAGCATAGTTTTATATGAGGATATTGTTATTGTAGGACATATTTGAACTGGTTGCATTCACAAATTGGGGCAAAGCTTACATTTTACATCTAAAATGCTTATGATAGTAAGCTGGAGATTCATAGGACATTTAAACGACAAACCACAAACAATAACGGCTGTAAATGAGTGTGTATAGGTTTTGTTTTATTTTTCACAGAGAATACACCTACCACGGTACTCTCTCTGAGATTTTTCACCTCCATGCCATAGACATAAGAACAAGAAAACTTTGTATATAATATTCTGAAGCATAAATTCCCCGCTCAAAGAGGTTTCTCCTCAAAGCTGTGTTGGATTTTAGTGTACAGATTACTTTTTGTATGTGTTGTTGAAATTGAATGGAGAGTCGCTATTGTCTGTTTATTTTGGGCCTTTTTCGTTTTCTACTAGGATGGGCTGAGAGATAAAAAGCAACTGTAGAGATGAACGAGCCAGAAGCATCTTCATCCATGCAGGAGTGTCTGTGTGAGCGAGTGTGTTTGTGTGTGCGCACGTGCAGGTACGTCCATGTGCCAGCATTAAGGTCACTGTGGTAAACAATACACTTCTCGCTCTGCCGGCGAGGGGCTCGCTTTATTCCATAACCTCAGGGTTGACATGAATCTGTTAAAAGCATGCAGTACTGTGAGGTCAGTTCGGTGTAGGTAAGGTCCATAGGCTGAATGAATCTCAGAGTGCTGATGAAGCTCTAATCAGATGGTGTTGACCATTCTCTGTTCTTCCCATTACATAATGCTTCCATTAGAATGAAGATCCTGCCACGCAGTGTTTGGGCAGGAAACACTTCATCCAGCAGACAGGCCATGCCAGGCCAGGTGTGAACTCTTGAGATGTGTAGTGATCAAATCTAAAGGCTTAAGAGACAAACACCCTTTCTCTGTGTCCATAAAGAGGTAGGATTTAACTTTCCCATGAGCTTGACAAACTACTGTAAGTGGTTTTAGCTCTTAGTTCATGCTAACTATTGCATCACCAGCAGGAGAATACAAGATACAGGGAGAAAGGAAATGAATCTGGGCTTAACACCTTGTCCTAACCCGCAACGTGTAATTTGTCCGTCCACACTGAAAGCGATAAATCACTGCCGGGGTTTTAGTTACACTACTGTTCTAAAGTTTGGGGGATGTAAGACTTGAAAATGTTTTTGAAAGACGTATCTAATGCTCACCAAGGCTGTATTTATTTGTTAGAAAAAATACAGTAAGCAGCAATGTTTTTAAAATAACTGTTTTCTATTTTTATACATTTTAGTAGTTTATTCCTAAAATTTCAGCAGCCATTACTTCAGTCTTCAGTGTCACGTGGTCCTTCAGAAATCATTGACAACATTTGTGCTAATTCATATTTTATTACGATCCCATGATGAATTCAAATTTTAAAAGAACAGTCATATTTTAGAAATGAAAGGCAATTTTCCTAGCCTGATTTTAGCCTCTGATTTGAACGGTCTGTTTGAAGGGGCGTGTCTAGTTTGGGATTCAGTGTAACCGCCCACTGCTGTGATTGGCTGACATGCTTGCATTTGAAATACCTACGTATTACATGTGAAACTCTCTCGAATACTTTTACTACAGCTATTAAATGTTTTTACTATTACAGCTATAGAGATTAACGAATCGTTTGAAGCTTTTAAAGTATATAGATCTATTCCCATCAAATAAAATGTTGCCGTGATGAGCATTGAGCAAGCAAGGACAGTCTGTTGATCGCGAGAATTAAGATCTTATTATTGCAACGCAGTTTCTGCACTCTCTCAAATGCTTTCACCAATGATGTACAGTAAGAGCTTCGTTGTGCGATTTAAATAAGTTTTTTTTCATCCTACTAAACGAAACGATGTGAAGTTGATATTTTAGTCACTGGCTTGACTTTTGCATAAACAGTATCGAACGATTTTGAGAAAAAGATTACCTGTCTGGACTTGAACAATTAGGCCACACATCAGAAATTGTTGCTTGGTAGTTCGATCGATTTATTTCAGACGTTCAACGAGGCCAACTCTGTATTGGCCCAAGTTGAGGAAACAGTCGTCGGTGAAATGTGTGGACCATACAAAACTTTGGGAAGTTGTGTCGGCGCATTTCCAGAGAAAATAAAATTAGCCCATTGTTTCTTCAGAGGCGCGGATTAAGGAACTAAAAACTACTTTTGTGTTCATTTGTACATCCGAACACTGATCAACTGCCATGCTTCGCTCGTTTGCAAGCCATGATATCTCTCAAGGTTTGTACTTCCTAGGCAAGACAAGGCAAGGCAAGGCAAATTCTGTGGGCGGGCAAAGCAGAAAAAGGGGAGGTAACCTTTCCTCCGTATGACGTCATACAGGGGAGATTCAAGACCAGCCCGTCTGAGCTTTCATTTTCTCAAAGGTGGTTTACACCAATTGAAATTTCTAGCCACTGGGGGACCATATAGAGGCTTGGGGAACTCATATTAATGTTAAAAATAAAGTGAAAAATTCATGTCAGGGGAACTTTGACTCTCTCAGTCCTTGCTGAATAAGTAATAATTTCTTTCAAAATCATCTTTACTGACCCAAAACCTTTGAACGGTAGTGAATATTTGGACGTGAATTTGGGACCATTGAGATTACACAGTGGGCAGAGCTACAGTATAAAGCTCACCGTAGTCTGGGAAGTGAGAGACAGAATATTCTCACATTATAAAACTTTGCCAGCGATGGTGCCACCAGCCATCTTTACCTGTCTGTCCAGCACACATCCTCTCAATATTTAATGGTTTCTCAGTGTCACTGCTGCAGTGTGAGACTAAGGCTTTGAATCCCTCATCTTCCTCAGAATAACACTGCTTTCTGCTTCACCTTCCTTGGACAATCACTGTCACTCAAAGCTGCAGTAGACACACGATGATCCACACACAGTTTTGCAGTATATCTAAAAATCTTGGACCTACAGAAGTTTAGAAGTTTAGTTTTCATGGCAGAAGCTCAGCAATATTCAGAGGTGCTGCCCGCAAGTTACGGCGTGCTTTAAATCTTCGGATTAACAGAGCTTTGAATGAAATCCAGTGTTGAAGGGATATCCTGTATTCCTGATCCTCATCTCCGTTTTCTTCCAATGAAATGTGTCGTTTCATAAGTGCAGATTCATGGGTCTTTGCTATTTGCAAAAAATACGTTTTTTTCACGCAGTTTGGCAGTTATGATCACATGAGTTTCTGGCACTTTGCATCGAGAGATCCGAAGGAACATTGGCAGCCAATGAGCCTTTCTGTTTTAAGATATTGATCTGTTGAAAGATTATGACATGCTTGACGTTTGCTATGCACTTTCTTCAGCAGACCTATATTTACATAGAAATATTTCATCACAACGGTCTTATGTAATGCTGTTTTTCCACTGCATCTTTAACCGCTCAAGTTTGTTTCTCAGTAGGGGACTAATTACTTCATACGTCTCCTTCCCTCATTTGTCGTTTAACAGAACACTACGTAGACCACAGACAAATGAGATGTGGCGTCAAGAGTGTGAAAGAATGTCACGCTGAGTGATTTAAGCACTTCTTATAGTTTTTTTCTCATGGATTATCACCTTAAACACATGGTTTCTACCACAACACAGCTCTAGGCCTTTAAAAGTGCTGGGAAAGATGATGCAAAAACCCCTTTTGCTCGAGAAAATACCCAATATGCTGCCATTATGTGGACATGCAAACTGCAAATGCTCCTTCTGGCAAGCTAAAACGTGATCAGCACAGAACCGTGCACCATTTAAAGGTTTTTGTTGAAAGCTGTGAACAGCATGCTCGCAGCTACAGTCACAGCATAATACCAATGCAAAGCCATTATTATGATGATTATGTGCGACTGTGAACGTAAATACAAGCTGGTCTGTCTCGCTCCTCTTATTGGTCCATATTTCTGCCTGCATTCTCCAAATATGGTGGGAAGTTCTGGGATAGAAAATGGCTTCTTGAACCAAGCTGTAGTGCCTGTAGGGCTGCAGTACCCTCTGGTGTTAGGAAGACAGTAGTGCATTCTTCCACATGTCTCTCAGCCTTGGTTTTCATTACAAGGCGGCAGACTATCTCTCTCTCTCTCTCTTGGCTTGCCCAAATAGAGCATCTGGACACCTGGACCACTGTGACAGAGATTTGAGGTCCTGTTTCGCTGTATAAAATGTACATTTGACTGTAACCCTGTGAATGATGTAACAATTTCATTATTTGTAATATTGTTATTGGTTTATTTTCTAAAAATTGAAAAAAGCCCAACTTGACTCTCCTCATTAAAAAATGAAATGAGATCTGTTATACGTTCTGTGTTTTGTGTGTTAGCCTTGGTTCCTGTTTTCCTGATAGCACATTGCGTTAGTAATGCTAAAGTCATGGGTGGAGTTTGAATGCATAATACTAAAAATGTATTGTTCAAAAGAAGTGTAATTTGCTTCAGATAAAAGTGGCAACTATATATTTAAAGAAATATTCTAGGTTCAGTATGTTTGCTTAGTCAACACGTTTGTGGCCTAATGTTGATTACCAGAAAATTTATTTCCATTTATTTTCTTTAAAAAATATATTGATTAAAAAAGTAATTATTGTAAAATGACATAATTAGTCAAATAAAACCAAACTAACAAAATAATCAAAATAAATAATAATTTACTTGATCGAATTAATCTTCACATGGACCAATTATATTTATATTATGCGATGAACAAAATGTCTAATCAACAGCGTTGTGGAATAATGTTGTTCACCACAAAAAAAAAAAAAAAAAAAATACTACAATTTCCATGCCCTCCTTTCTTAAAAAAAGATTTTAAAATTATTGTAATATTTAAATAGTGTTTAAAAAACAAACAACTGAAGAGTTCAGATGCAAAAGCCTCTAAATGCCATTTGAAATTTTCTTCTAAAATGACCATTTTTATCAAGCTTGTATATTTAAGTTCAGTAATTTCACTTAAATGACAATTAATAGGTAATCTTCATTGCCATTTAAGTGAAATTACTGAACTTAAATATACAAGCTTGATAAAAATGATCATTTTAGAAGAAAATTTCAAATGGCACTTAGAGGCTTTTGCATCTGAACTCTTCAACTGAAGGTAAACTGACTAAAATAAAATAATATTTAATATTTTTGTTCCCATCAAGTTATCTTCACATGGTCCAATGATATTTCTATTGTGAGATGAAGAAAATGTCTTATGAACAGCGTTTGTTGGCATAATGTTGATTACCACAAAAATGAAGTGACTTTTCCCTTCTTTTCAAAGCAAATAATAATGGTTCTGGGTTACCGTAAAGCACTTACAATGGAAATGAATGGTGCCAATCCATCAACATTAAAATACTCACTGTATCTATAGCATAGCTACGAAACATAAACAATATGCATTAAAATGATTATAGTGAAAAGGGGCTCAGTAAGCACTGTAAAATATATATATATATTTTGTTATCACAACATTTTTTTCTTTTGTCAAATCAACTTAAACAATTTATTTAGTTCAGATAATTTATTATTTTGAGTTTCTGCACTGTAAACATTGTTGGTTTAACTAAAAAAGTAAGTAACCTGTTGCCTTAAAATTTTAGATTGATTGAACTGGAAAAAGTGAGGTAACACAATGAAGGAGATTGATTCAATCATCAGAAACTCAAAATAATAAGATATCTCAACTAAATAAATTATTTAAGTTGATTTGACAAAAGAAAATATGTCGTGATAACAAATCTTTAATAAAAATAAATTTTTAATAAAAAAAAATATTTTTTTTCAGTGTGATGATTAAAATCTCCTCTATTGTATTAACTCACTTTTTCCAGTTCAATCAACTTTTAAGGGAATTTTACAACTTTTAAAAATTTTAAGGGAACTAGGTTACTTAATTTTTTAAGTTAAACCAACAATATTTTTTTACAGTGAACGTATTCACAATAACAATGCATTAAACTTTAATAACTAAAATCAAACTTCATATTTTCCACCCCCTTCACTCCCATTGTAAGTTCCTTAGGCCTACCATTACTTCAATTTTGGCCAAAATTATTATTTTTTTTTTTTGTGGTATTCTCCAATACTTATCTTAATGTATACTCGACCTGGAACATTTATTTCAATGTTTTAAAAGACCCAGTTGTAAAATCCCCCTGAAGACAGGAGTAAAGTGAAATATCCACCTTAGAAAGTTCACATTAAATGCATTTATATGCCCCAAATCACCCCTCACAGTACTGGCCTTTATGCTACAGCCTTTATGCTGATGTTCCTGTAGGGTGTTTGGGTTTTCACAAAGTGCACTAGTCTGCACATCCCCTCCTGCTGTTCTCTCCGACCTGATCCCAGTGTCTCCTCACAGCTCGTCCCGCTTCGGAGGCCTCGTTAACGGGCCAATGTGTGAAAGCCCCGCGACCTCTTGCTGACCTTGCCGAGACTGGCATGCGAGAAAAAAAAAAACAAAAAACGCAGCTCCTGCGAGGAGAAGTTGGAGTTCAGGAGTTCAGTGCACAACCCGCTGACAATCCAACAGTTCTTCTCATCTGATCCCGACCGCCTTTGCTTCCCCCTCCTTTACGCCCTGTTAACCACTGCCACCGCGGGCTCAGCGTGAATAGCACCAGCGCCAGACCCTCAACAGAACGAGAACCGAAAACCCAACAATCATAATGCACATGAAAGTGATCAAACTCGACGTGAATGCCCAGAAATATCTAGATTAATGGAAACGCCCTTTGCTTTTTCATTGATGGTCATGACGATGATGATGACCGGAATAGTTTTCACTCACACATCATTGCTTTCGAATCACATTGTTAAAAGATCATGATGTGGTCATGCTAAGAAAAAAAAATGGAAACTACAAATCTAAGTAAACAGTGGCCATGTGTGCGATTCACTTATTTGAGGGAGCGCTAATGTGCATTGTTCCACATATGCGATCGGCAGATATTTAAAAGAGTATCAGGTCAATCAAAGTGCAATCAGTGAGCTTTCCAGGTCGTGGCGCGTGCAGATGACTGTAACACTGGCTGGATCCGGTGTCCGAGGCGTACTGTGAATATCCATCTATCATTAGGCCTAGTGGAAGCCATTTGGAGCGGATCGTTTGTTCTGGTCGTGTATGTTTTAGTTGAATCATCCCATGCTGAGAAGACTTACTTCTACATCCCTAACATTTCTCAAATTTGCACTCTGGGAGTCCAAATATTATACAGTCATATATTAGAAATGCCATTCAAATGAGCCATTGCAGAGATTGGTTGCAGTGTGAGCAGTTCAAAAAGACCACTTGAGCTCACGATGACAGCTTTTCACATCGGGAAATCATTACTCATGTTAAATCGTGTTGTGTGAAAATATAAACAGAACTATCAGTCTATCTGATAAGACTATCAGTCTTATCAGTCTTGATAAAGTCTGACCTGTGATGTTACTTTAAGTTTTCGTTTCGTGGCGTAAAAGTAATAGTTCATGTAAATATTGATTTATATATAAAAAGAAAGACTATATGGAGGCAGGGGGATCCCATTTATAGTCATATATAATACAGAATATAGCAAAATATATGCAGAGAGAACAATCATTTGAAAATACACATTAGTTTTGTTCCTTAAATGACAATTTCCTTTCTGCCAATGTGTTAAGAAGAAATATCACTAAATAATCTTTATCTCAGTCAAATTTAAATTTCAGAACAAGGATCTGTTTTAAAGATTTATTTTTTGGAAAACCTGATGGAAATACTTGCAGTATACCTTATTTTTATTTATTTATTTATTTTTACAATAGGCTATTTAAGTATTCTATGATGTTTAATATTTTGTAATTATTTCTGAAAAATTAGAATCCTAATATTTCTGAAATTCTTTACTAATATGAACAATATATTTAGCCAGATATTTGTGGTACAAATTGTGTAAAATTTCAGCTTAGTAATTGTATTTTGAAAATATTCGATTCACAAGACCTTTTTAAACCATTTTTCACAGATTTCCTCAGCAGTTGGACGGTTATGACAGGTGTGAAAGCTTTTTACTAGATTGCTATCAAATTGTTGTTTCAGAGTCCTTGAGACTGTGTGTGAAAGAGCAGTTGCACACATTATGGAGACTGGAGTCTAAAATCCATCAGTACTGGAAATGTTCACCTGGAATGTGTACTGGATTTTGCTTTGGACATTTGCCTGAAATAAAAAATATTTATGTAAGACTCTCATCATGAGGTAAGTTTATTGTTGTTGTTGTTGTTGTGATTGTTATTATTCTGATGCTAACTATTACTATTATTATTTTTTCTCTAAAATATTTTTGATGACAACTTTTGTTTTTTAATAATTTTTTTTTAAATTCCTGACAATGTCTGTTCAGATACAAATGCTCCAATAAATGTTTTCTCTTTTCCTCTAAATAGATGTATTGTATTGTTATTATTATTATTATTATTTGTTGTTGTTGTTGTTTATTTGTTATGTGTGCAGTGACCTTGAGCTTTTGGAAAGCTGTTTATACATTATTATTATTAGTAGTAGTATTTGTTTTGTAACCTTGAGCTGTTGGAAAGCCACATTATTATACAGAACATTATTATTATTTGTTGTTGATGTTTATTTGTTTGTTTGTACAGTGATCTTGAGCTTTTGGGAAGCCACATTGTGATCATTATTTTGTTTGTTTATTATTTGCTGTGTGTAGCATTTTGGAAATTATTATTATTAATAGCATAGCCTATGTAACTCTTTCAAACATTCTCTTTTGTATTATTTATTTGAATTAATACTAGAGTTAGACATGCTATTTTTAACCTTTTCTTAAAATAAATATAAATTGACTTAATTATTATTTAATTATTTATATAAATTATTATTATTTATTATTTAATATATATATATAAACATTTATTTTTTATATTTATATATTTTATACATTCAATATTACTGTATTACAAAAGGACAGGATGGTAAAATATGATTTAAATGCTTTTAGAATTAGATTTTCAATCAACTTTGTGTACACGCAAATATGGAAAAAATACAAATGTTTTGACCAAAGGGTCATTAAATATTGCAATTCTTGCATTAAAAAATGTCAGTGGTTTACAATAGTTTGCAATTAGACGAAACAAAATAGTTTTGCAAAAAAAGTCTCTAATGTTCCGAGTATATAATTCAGTGGATTTTGTATTTATGTAATAATACACTGCAGTACAGCTGAACTAGTCATCATTTATGTAATGTAACATTCAAAGCATAAATTTCCCATGCTCTTTCCTGAGTAATCCAGTTAAGTGAATAATTGAACACTTGGAAGTATTTTTGTAATTATTTTAGGCAAAATCAAACACTTTCCAACCAACTACTCATTTCAGTAGCAGCCGTCAACAGAAGCAGTTCATGTTCTTCAGGCTTTATGTGGAACAGACCCCCATTTTACCGCATCATAGATAGGATTAAGATACGCACATGCAGGCGAAAATGAAGATGTATTTAAAGAGGTCTGCCTTTTGCTGTTTCAAAGCACATTCCTTTTGAGAGCCAACATTTTTAAACACTTAAAACCTAAAAGATCTTTGATGGTTCTCGGAGATAGATGATCTGGAGCTCTTCCACCCCACAATTACCAGAGATCATTTGCACATCTCTCTAACTTTAGCCAAAGACCTGAGCCTTTTGAAGGTCTGTGGAGGAACTTAATGCAAGACAGAGATCCAAATGCTTTGAAAATTTGTCCCAGACACACACCACTTGCCAGCCAGAGAAAAAAAGGGAGGCAGTGAGATATACAGTTGTACTGTGATGATGTCCATAATCACTGAATAATCTACTTTTTTTTGGTCTAAAGCAGAATTGGTGAAGGATGGAAGCTATCTGAGAATGATATATGCTAGTATTCAGCACATGTGAAACATTAAAAACTAAGGCATTATAATTGGTTTAAAAAGGATGGAAATATGTCTGTGTTGTTATTAAACAAAATAGAAAATGACTGGTAGGATTTGTGTATTAATGAACACACAATGTACTTTGAGGATGATTTCAAATGCATATTTAGGTCAGTGTCTGTATGATTATAGTCGATAGCTTTAGATATAATGCCAGAAATGGGTGTTATAGAGTGTTCGTGGAAACGTTTAGAGCAGTGTAAAAAGTAAATAAATAATAAAATAAGATTTAAATAAATAACAAAATAGTTATTGTTAATAAATAAATAAATACAACAAACTATACAGCACTATAGCAAGGGAAAAGAACATCATAATGTAACGAAAGAAACACATAATATTTTACACATAATATTGCTGTATAAATTGTGTCCTAGTGTATGAAAATATATAGGTGCTTTTAAAATGTAAAAAAAAAAAAATAATATTAATAATTTACAAAAAGCTGTATAATTTAAAGTAAAAATTAGATTTATCTAAATAATAAAAGATATATATATATATATATATATATATATATATTAATCTAAATTAATATATAAAACAGTGGGCTATTTATAATATGGGAAAAAGTAATAATGTAACAGTAGAAACTAAATATCTTTCAAATAATATTTTACAATTATACATTTTTACAGTATATATTGGGGATTTTTGGATGGGAATACAAAACAGTGAAATAAAAATATTAAACTGAATAAAAAAAAACATTTAGATAAATAATACAATTTTATTTAATATTAAAGAAAAAATACATCTAACAGAAAAAAACTTAACATGGTACAAGCTAAATATATTCACACATTAATTTTACAGGGTCTTTATATTATGCTATTGTATAAAGACACTATTTATAGCCTTTTGTAAAAATGTATGTTGTGTACAATAATAATATAGGCCTTTATATAAAATATATAGCTTATGATGATCATATTTGGGGGCCAAAATTCACATAAATTCACATTAATTCAACACACTTGACCCATTAACACTATAGGCTGTATATCTTATTTTTATTATTATTCAAAACCTTATTGAATAATCCATTCCTATTGTTGGTTTCCTAAGCATCTGCTAAATTATTAAATATAATTGTAAAATGATTAAAATAGCTTCAATCACAAAACCCAGATTGCATTGTTTTAATTTGGTATAAAAGTAGGCTACTTTACATTACAGCACACGTCGTAGCCTACACTTACACACTTTCGAGAACAAATTTGTCCACGGTCGACATGGTTGTATCTGACCCGCTGTGACTGACCTATTTAACACTGTGTGAACTATAGAGTGTGAGGTTCAAACGCGTGAGCGCGCCTATGATAGAACGTTCTCCAGAGGCGAGCGTCACGTCTGACCTGCTGAGTATGACCTACTTAACACTATGAACTCTGGGTCGTTGGGTAACTCAGCCCGGGCAAATGCGTACATTCACTAAGATACTGCAGAGGGGCAAAACACTGACACATTACTGAACTCTGTAATGCCCTTTAGATGTATTCACAGCACACATGCCCTACAGCTTCATTAAAGACTTATCTGGCTCTAGTTGTTTTCACTGTGCCATCTGCCACCCTGAAAGAAAAATAAATAGGTGGCAGTGCGTTAAAAAAAAGAAAAAGAAAAAGAAACACGACGCAAAAAAGGCACTGTGCCGCCATCTAGTGGCGATTTGTGGTTAGGCTGAATCAGGACGGAGAAGCAAGAATGGTAGGCTAATTATTTTATTAATTTAGCATTCAATGACTAGGTGAATATTTGTTTATTATATATAGGCTAACCTTAAGCCTTTGTGTTAACATCAATACCTTAGAGAGTAGTTATTAGTTAAAGACGACGAATAACACGACTGGAAGCTGGAACAGTTCCATATATTGATCAAAACATCACACTTCTGGCAGCCTTTCCTGCCACACATTAGGTGCTATTTCAATACACTTTTTTTTAAACAGATGAACTGTTTAACTGTGGACTGTGTCTGATTCAGTATGTTATTAAAGCATAGATTAAGTCTAAGAATTTTACAGTTTTTATCGCAAGAAAATGCAAAGCAAACACACACACACACAGAGAGAGAGAGAGAAAGAGAGACAGAGAGAGAGAGAGAATATATATATCCCGATATAATAATAAATCCCGAATATATACCGTAATCTGAATATATACATGTAATTCTGAATATATAAATGTAAATCCCGAATATATAGTTAAAACTCTAAATATTTAAATGTAATCCTGAATATATAGTTATAACTCTGAATATATAGTTGTAACTGTGACCAGGGTATAACAGGACCAGGGTTGGGAACCACTTGCCTCAGCCTAACGAAATTCTGTATTTGTGCCATCGTATTGCAAACAAACAATTTGTGTTTTCAGAAGAAAAAACAATGGCTACTTTGACCAGCAGATGGCAGCATTGTCTTCATTGTACCAAGAGCACATTTGTCCCCAAACACACACAAAACTAAGATTAGAAATTGTTTATAATTTTTCTTACATTTTTATTTGTTTTGTGATGAAATGTTTATAATTATTTTTAAATGGACACTGCATGTTGGCGAATTTATGATTTTGCAAACACCAAAAAAATCGCCATGTGCTCAGTGACAGATTTATGCATAGGCGTTCTCACTCTAAAAAATGCTGGGTTGTTGCCATGTTTGGATCAAATATGAACAAATCCAACCTTTGGGTTTAAAATGTAAAATTTGAATCCACAGAGACAGAATAGATGTTCTCTAAAATGTAGCAGAGACACATCATTCATTCACAGTTTATTTTAAAGCATATGCCACGAGAAGAAGTCTGCTTTTTTGTGTTTTCTTTTTCTTTTATAATACAGTAGCCTATATAAAATATCAGTTACAGTTTGCTATCACTCTAACAATTGCTGGGTTGTTTTAACCCAACTTTGGGTCAAATATGGACAAATCCAGCCATTGGGTTCCATTTTTGAATTACATTTTTAACCCAACGTTTGGGTTTGTCCATATTTGACCCAAAGTTGGGTTGAAACAACCCAGCATTTTTAGAGAGTAAGCATTTCCTTGCTACATGTAAACTGTAAGAAGTTTGTTTTTTCCCTTTTAATGGTGTGTTCCAGTTTCTGTCTTTGCTGAGAGGGCACAAAACTGGCTGTGTGAGAACACACTGAGCTGAATATTGATTCCAGAAGGGTGGACTGTGTTGAGATGAGGTCTCAGCATCTTTTCTTACTCGCTTCAGTCACAATCCGTCCCTCATCCGTCAATCCCAAAACCTTCCATAACAGCCTGAATCACTCTTATACTAATCAGTTTTATGTTGATGAAGGGCAAATCCATCTGCACCCCTCTTCTAAATCATATTTTCTATATCCCCTTTGTAGCCTACCAGAGTGAATGATCGTCTAGTGGCTTCCGTGGAGGAATGGCCCCTGTTGGAACTGTGGTATAATTCTGGCAGAGCGATGGGCTGGACCCTGGAGGGGACAGCTGAGTCATTTGGCAGAGCCCGGGAAGCCAATTGGTCAGGGAAGTTATGAGGACAACACTAGATTTGTGAGTGCCTTGCAGCGCCGCACCCCTACAGAAAGCCCAGCCACTGGGTCGGGAATGACTTTCAAGACAAAAATCCAATGCTTTCAAGACAAAAATCATTACTAGCTTATAACCTATATCCAATGTATAGCACTGGATTTTGTTTTAGCTATAATAAATATCAATAAAATGACATGACAATGTTTTCATGTTGATTTGTACCTATTTGAAGTTAAACAAATCATGTACTAAAAAAAATGTATTTGTAACTCAAAGCTGCTTCTTGTTTTCTTGTAGCCCAATTGATTTTTGCAACTCTTAACTCTTCTGCGCAGCTCTTCTTCAAGCCAACACACCTTTAGAGCCAGTAGATGGCAATAAGTGTGTCGTTGAATCATTCCTTCCTAATACATAGCCTATAACAAACAGATTTGTTTATTGAAAATGAAATGAAAGTGACCGTATTATGACTGAGTCATTAAATTGTTTTCTCATCCAATTCATTCAAATTTAAGCTGTGTGCGCAGCAATATTTGCGGAAAATAGGCTATTGGTGATGCATATGTTATTACGTTAAATGACTTACATTTAATAGCATTTTTTTTTTTCTGAGGAGTAGCAAAAACACAGCATTAATACATTTTTGTGTTCAATTTTGTAGGGAAACTGGTGCTCCCTCCCATAACATAAAATACATTTTCAGCAACGACCATTTGCAGCAATGGTTAACAGTGTGGTGAAATGAAGCGGGAGAAGGACATATTAAATATACATAGAAAACTTACGTTTTCTAAACATTTTCATGAGATTGAGATTAAGGAAGTGAGAGCCTAACACAGCTAGCCAACAGTTAGGTCAATAATACCTATTTGGACATTTGTCATGATTTTTGTTATTTTGACTACTCTTGTAGCCTACATAATTTGAAATTAAATGAGAACAAAAATATCTATATACAACCACTATATATATTCAAATAATTATATATGATTATTATATATGATATATCAGATTATTTTGCTCATCAAACAAATTATGCAAATTAGGGAAAGAAAATTTTATATTTTTATTGCATTATGATACCGTATAGCCAAAAGCTTTTTTTCCGCATGTAGCCTACGCTTATGATCGGAACTCCCCGCGGCTGAGCGTCTCCATAGACAGTATGGGGCGGCTCCCACGAATCTCCTTTAAAAATGAATGACTTCCGGTCCGACAGATGTCGTGTGCAGTGGAAAGGCTGCTCAACAGGTAAGCCGTTTTTGTCTTGTAAATCAGATATTTTTTATTATTTTGTATGGGGAGGATGGATGGGTGGTACAGGCTGGTAGCTATATATACTACGTGCTGTTGTAAAAGTTCATGTAGCCTATGTGTTTTGTTTGTATTCGTATTACAAACAAACATGTTTGTTTTTCAACACACTGCTTTGTTTTTCGGACGTTTTAGTTAGATATAGTTGTTGGGCCTATGTGCTTTCCCCTACAGTTACAAACACCGTGAACAGAGGTGTAGTGGTAAAAAAAAGACGTGGGTAAACTATATTCTGGTGCGCCACGACGTGTTTGATAACAATTGTTTGTTATCTTGATAACATTGCTATAGGGAGGGCTCGACATTAAGCCTTTTCATACGCTTGTCCTTCGGACAAGTAACAAGTAAATCTGTTTGTTCTTATGGATTTTTTATTTTTACTTTGAATGTATTAATTTATTATGAAACAATATTCTCATCAGTGTTCAATATGCCGAGCGTCACGTGACCAAACGGGAAAACAGGGGCACGTTCAAGGGTTTTTTTTTTCGTTTTTTTTTTAGGATATCAACATGATGTAGTTTATTATATTTTTGCTTCATTGCAAGTGTATGACATTTGGTATATAAATAAAAATGGTAAGTGCTTTTCCCAAGAATGTGAAAGAAAATAGGTTATTAAAACATTATGAAATAGAATTAAAGTTAGTGTGTGAGAAAGATGGATCCTTAGTTGCTTTGTCTACCCCAGAATTCATTGCAAGTCAGTGATGACCGAACAACTGAATTTAATTACACTTTTATCTAACCAGTCTGAGGACACTCAACAGGAATGAGCGCAATTGACAATGAAAGCTGAGGAGACTTATAACACTTAGTTGATGATTTGATTTATCCATGTTTTAATACGCTCTCGTTCATAGAGATTTTAGATGGATACCAAGGCTTTTTAAGTTGGTTAGACTGCAATCTCTGACCCAGTTTGTTTGCTGGCTGCAATACGCTGTGATTCCTGCCAACAGGCATCCTAGGATGTCGAAATATATTGGGTGAACTGGCAGTGGGCGAGATCACGCAGACCAAAACAAAAAAGACATTCGAAGAACATATTATGGTATTTTTAAGCTTTAGTAGAGTAAAAAAGTTTTTACTCTTTAAAAAAGGGTTAAAAAAAGGGGGGGGGTGTTTAGATACATAATTGTTTCATATAAAATGAAATCTGATGCAGTTCGATCTGATGTGAACTTAACTCAGAATCCCACACAGCTCTTGCACATCTCTCTCTGTCATCACTGTTTCACTGGACTTATCTGAGAGCACACAGCTGTGCTCTTTCCTTCATCAGTAAAATGGCTGTCACATATCAGTGAGTTCTCGCCCTCACAGGCTGTTTTTGTGTCTCCAGTCTCGACTCGCACTATCAGGGCCTGTTCCTGCAGGAAATCCAACACAAACAACTTTGTGAATCCACTCAAACAATTTACCTGAGAGACCTATGTTTGTTAAAGCATATCTGCATTAATAGCTAGCAATTTTTTACCTGCGGTGTAGTGAAATTCACGTCTTGTTAAGGGTTTTCCCTGAGAAGATCTTTTTCTCTTCAAGTTTTAGCCCTCTAGCCTTTAAAAATAAAAACTGCAGCTATACACATAGATAGACATGGTAATTCCAATGACTCTTCACAATAGTTACATTTATTTGTTCAATAAAATACCTTACTCACCTGTTGAGTAATAAAAACACCAGATTTGTGTCACTTTTACAACATTTTAAATCCCTCAGTTCTCGGCACCCCGGAAAATCCAAGCCAATGTTGATTTTTGTTTTATTATGAGCTCTGTCGCATTCTCTTTTTTCCTGTAGACTCTCTTCTGTTGTGTGTTTATTAAAAATGGGTGATTCCCTGGAGGTTCGAGACTAGCTGCTCAAATGACATCTTGGCTGGTCACTAATGATTATTTTTGTAACTAAGCAATCGGTCGGTAATTTTGGCAATTTTTTTTTTTTTTTTTAATAGACCTGAGCAAGCAATAGCCTTTAAATTGACTTAAAATTAGGGCTGTGCAAAAGTTAATTGCGATTAATCGCATCCAAAATAAAAGTCTGTGTTTACATAATATATTTGTGTTCGCTGTATATAATTATTTTGTCTATATAAATACACGCACATGCATGTATATATTTAAGAAAATGTGTTATTCATATATAAAATATTTATATTTATATAATATAGATTATGTATTTCTATATTTATACAGAATTTAAGTGCAAATAATTTTTAAATATATACATGCATGCATAGGTATTTATATATACAAAATAATTATATACAGCACACACAAATATATTATGTAAACACAGACCTTTATTTTGGATGCGATTAATCGCAATTAACTTTTGCACAGCCCTACTTAAAATACATAATAACGAGGCAATAATGAGGATATTATATAATAAATTATCAAAAGCAAGTAATCATATGGTTTTATAGAACAATCCTGTTAAAATACATAATATAAACAATCATCAACTGTACTTTATGTATTATAACAAATGCATGCAGAGGGCGCCAGTGGCCTGGTATTGTTACACTTAACAGCAGATCAAATCTTGTTTAATATTAACCACATTTAATTTACCCTTACCACATTTATTTTAAATGTTCATTTAATATTTGACCACTTCTTTATGATAGAATTTCTACCTACAGGCACTGTAATTTTTTTGAACTACAGTATGTGGACATCAAAACGAAAAAGAGTGAAGGTTTAAACTTTTAGTTCGAAATGGCGATAAATGTCTCACATATTCGTTGGTCTAATGACAAAGTTTTCACTGTAAAATTCACTGTCTCTATTTTTGTTTTAATAAACCAAATCTGAAGCTGTACAGTAATAGCATATTGTTCCTTAATCAAACCACTAACCCTCTGGTTACCAGCCGTGAGCCTTTTCCCCATACCAGATCAACATGTTCATTATTTTTATGTTAAATAATTATGTCAAAATATACGCTGAAAGTCACCCAAAACTGTAGTTATCCTGGTAAAAATAGCTTTCTTCAGCAGAGTAACACTGCTCCTGTCACGGTGCGGTCAAGATGTACCAAACACCACTCAAATGTCACATTTTTCATCAAGTGTACAACAGCTTAGTCACCATGACTGACAGCCCATCTTTTCACCCGCAGCCTATCTGCTAGATGAATGGACATCTCTGGTGTCACTTTCCCAGACGAGAGGACGTCTTTCATATAACATGGATAAAAAGTCTCTGTGTGTGTCCTTTCTGAAAGAGAGCGACTGACTTGATGTGCGTGTCACGTGGCCTCTCTTCCCAGAGAGTGATTCTTTACTACCATGTAAGGACGGAGCGGAATACTAAATCGCAGCAGTCTACGTCACGTCTCACACACTGGGGACTTATCTCCGTGGCAACCGACATGCCAGGTTGTCCTAGGGCTGATCCTAAACCAGATGAATTTAATGGAAATTATTCAATGAGAGCATAATTCACATTAGCCTTTTCTAGTTGCAAGACTTTTGAAATTATGACTTGGTTAATCTTGAGGAATTGAAGTTCATTTGAATGTTGTCAGCAAGGTCATTTGTGATGGATTACACATGCAAGTGGTATTCTGAGGTTACGTCTTCCTGCTTTAAATCAGTAAAGTCAATGTGGCATAGAGGAAAATGGTCAAAAGGGATGATATAAAGAATAAAGAGAGCAGGAGATTTCCATTTCTGGTTTATTTCTGGCCTGTACCCTGCAGCTCTCACCCTGACTGCCCTCTGCCTGCTTGGCTGGTGGCGGCATGTTAATGATGTCATTCTTTCAAGCCATCTCTTCAGCTGACCTTTTGACCCTGTCAGCAGTCCTGAAGCATTGCTTTAGGTGGCAATTTCCACACATTTATGGTATAAAATGGGAGTAGTTTTTAGCTAATTCTTTTACCAAAATTAGGGACATGTATAATTTGATGTCAAAATACAGCAAAGTTTGAATTAAATAAAAAAAATTTTTATTACATACAACCTGAACATTCAAATTGAGATACACACACGTGATAATGTAACCAGAGGGTGGCGCTGCCAAAAACACACCTAAAAGCTGTCAAAAAGAACCGTCAAATGTAATGGTGAATGTTTCAAATATAGCAAGGAGAAGTTTTAGTTGTTTATTAATAAACTAGTGAAAAAATAAATTTCATTTTCTATCTTAGTGTCGGCTGCAATAGTGACCATAGTAGTGAACGCGCCTATAGAGAGAAATGCACATTTCATACGGATCACCAGATTGTTGTCTGTTTGAGATGTTTTAGAGACATTTCAATTCAATTAATTTCAATTTCAAGTAGACATTTCAATCTTTATATATATATATATATATATATATATATATATATATATATATATATATATATATATATATATATACGTAAATTAACCTTCAAATGGAATCAAATGGAATCATATCAGTATATACAATGAATTATAATTAAATTAAACAATTGTTATGTTACAAAAGTGCCATTAATTAATCATAAATAATAGACCACATCCCATGTGTATTGAAGTTTAAACAGACTTTCACAATATGGGGTTAATAAACTGCATAAGCCGAGCAGATGTTCAGATGAAAACCACTTACTCGGAACAGATAGAAGTAGGTCCTTAAAGGGTACAAAGAGCCACATTACTGAGCGTGTGATGTAAGATGCCCTGTACAGCAGGGCTGAAAGCCTCTCTGTCCTGCATTAGGAGAGCAGTGTGTCTGTGTACGGAGGGTATGCTGGCACTGCTGGAAGACTGAGTGCCAGATCCCTCGCAGACAGAGCCGAGCCACCGAGACTGCGTGCCAGGATCGCTGCATGCACTGCCCAGCTTCTCTGAAGTTATATTTGGCCCCAAACTCACACTACAATTGCCAAATCTCACTATTCGTAGGAACTCTTTATAGATCATTAGATATTTGATCATAAAATACAGAGAAATGCATTTTCAGATTATCATAAACAGATTAGCTCTGTAAGTTTGTTTCTACTTCTGCAATCTAAGAAAAAACAGATGCTGTTGTTGTATGTGCATCACCACCATGGTCTCTTCTGTGGCTTGCCTTGTGCTACCTAGCATGCCCTTTGTATTTGTGAGGTCTACTGAGACCCAGAGCTTGAGTGAACAGATGGCTTCATTCTGCTGGAGCTGTCTGTGGAAACATTTTGTACTGTGCATTTAAAACAGGTTCGAAAGTGAAACAATTCTAAATGTGGCCAATAAAGGCTGAGCAACAGAGCCGAGGAAATTGCCTCAGTCATGTGGTGTTTACTTTGACCAGTAGAGGGAGTTGCTCAATATAGCAACTTCAATTCGCCAGTTACTTGCACTAGTTTTGCCAATGCGAACTGGATCATTCTGAAATTAAATTCAGCTTTTTTTTTTTTTTTTTTTTTTTTGCTGCATAACAATGCTTAATATTTGTGAAAAGGTCCTATTTATTACTTGGCAGTTTCAGTTTCTCTTTAGTTTATCTCTTTAGATCCTTGCATAACTATTTAGATCTGGATTTTTCAAAATGCAGCAATGTCCAGTTTACAAAGGTTCTGATAACATTAGTGTAAATATTACACTAATATTACACTATTAATTATAAACAAGTTAAAATTGATGACATTTATCCCCATTTTAGTATGCTTTCTAAACATTGTTTGAAAATCAGCAAGGGTGCATTAAATTGATCAAAAGAGATAGTAAAGCATTAACAATGTTACAAAGGACATTCAAATTCTTCTAATCATCAAATAATCCAGAAAAAAAAGTTTCACTGTTTCCACAAAACAAATATGTATACAACATTTATAATAATAATAATAATAATAAAAACATTTTTAGCACCAAATCAGCATAATTTAGGAAGCATTGTGTGACACTGAAGACTGGATTAATTTCAGCTTTGTCATCATGGAAATAATTTATGTATAAATAATTTAAATAATAATATTTCACAATATTATATATACTGCATTTAAAACAGTATAAATGCAGCCTTGATGATCATAAGAAACTTATAAAAAATAACTAATAAAACACACATTATATATATATATATATGTATGTATGTATGTATGTATATATATATATATATATATATATATATATATATATATATATATATATATATATATATATATATACTTCTCTCTATATACTTGGCTCCTTGATTAAAATATATAGCTGCCAGTGCCTTCATATTTTTGGAAACATTTAGATGATGCAAATTTTAGAAATTCACTAGTTACTGACAGCATTTCACACTTTGTTCTGGATGTAGTCTTTGTGTGCCAGCTCATTACCATCACCTCTGCTGAGCATCTAGTGTCTTCTCCAGCAGTTTAAATGTCTCCATGTTTTTACATAGTTTGGTGGTGCTAATTACATGCCTGCTTGGTGCTTGCTATAGCATTTAATTCAGAGAGAGAGAGAGAGAGAGAGAGAGAGAGAGAGAGAGAGAGAGAGAGAGAGAGAGAGAGAGAGTGAGAGTGAGAGTGTTTGGATCGGATGAGTGAGAGCAGCTAAACCTATAAGAACTAAAAGTGAATAATGACATGTAGGGCACTCACACCGCTCTTGGGCAAAAAACCTCAAATCCCAGAACCAAAAGGACTGCAACAGAGACAAATTCGATTAACCAAGTGAAGCGGAGCAGCCATGGGAGTGGATTGTGTGGGTACATGTGTAGGTCAGGTTGTGCTATCTTTGTGTGTGTGCTGCTGATATAGTATGACAGAGCTGAGGAAGGTGAGGTGCAATTGTCAGCAGTTGTACCATTGAGTATGTTATTATCTGTTAAACGTGGCATGATCCAATGTTTTGACATAACAAGCTTAGCTCAATTACTATAATTATTTAGAACTAGACTTTTACATTTCCTGATGAAAATGTGAGTGGTGTTTGCCTGAGCAGAACTCACGACCACAATGTTGGAGTGTTGTGGGTGGCTGCCAAAAGTGTTAAGAGTGTTTTTTAGTGTGTTGCTATGTGGTTGCTAGATGGTTGCATACTGGTCCAAATTAAAAGAGCCCACCACCAAACTCTTTATTGAAAAAAATACTTCATCCAGCCTTAGGTGCTTTGCTAATCTCCTATGGTCTGGTTGAGAGATCATCTTAAACCAGATAAGAGCAGGAAAAAAATCAAATGTGTTGCAAGTATTGCCTTTGTGATATGAATATTGCAGTAAGCCATGTTGAAAAAACAGTTTTATTTTCATATAATGGTGCAGCCTTAAAATAATTGTGATGCTTCCTGTAGCAAAACTCACATCTGCAATGGAAGGGGATGTGTGTTGATATGTGGTTGCTAAGGTGTGCTGTGTGGTTGCTACGGTGTTCTAGGTGATATCTAGGTAGTTGTTCTAGGCCAGTGGTTCTCAAACTTTTTACACCAAGTACCAACTCAGAAAATATTTGGCTCTCCAAGTACCACCATAATGACCAATATGAAAATACAGTAACGTAGTAGGCCTAACTATTCAGCTACAGTTATGCACAGCTAAAAAAATGAGGCAGTTTAATTTAATAAGAATATTTATTATTGTCAGACACTTTAAAGGGATACTCCACTTTTTTGGAAATAGGCTTCCCTCAGAATTAAAAAATTGGGTTTTACTGTTTTTGAATCCTTTCAGCCGATTTTCTGATATTTCAAAGAATATCAGTAACCAGACAATTTCTTATATTTCGTGTGAGGATTTGCACGGTTTTGCATGATGTGATTTAAGCGCTTGATAGATTTAATCAGTGCGATTTACTGCAATGTCAGATCAAGAACAAAAGTGGATGTTACTTACTTGTTCAGATGACTGTGACTTCAAAACTTGTTAAACATATCACAGTTCTTTAACCTTATGTCACACATAATGTCCTTCTCAGCAAAACAGAAATCGCTAGCAGCTAGAGTCGGCATGTCCATTAGCAGCTCAGTTACTACCTCTGGGATACACAGTGCTGACGAGGTTAAGCCCCGGGCCAGTGTGGGCTTACTGCAGTGGTTCATGGGAAATGTGCACGCGTGACGACACCTGTCTGCTCGGGTGCGGTCACATGCTCCTGTCACTCTCACTCTCACTGCTGTCTCCTCTGTTGCATCGCATTAAGGCGGCCATCACTTATTAACTCTAGGCTTTCCATACCTTAAAGTAAACGACCGTCTTGAAATTCCTCTGAATCCGAAGGTGTCCGTTTCCCCATTTCACGCTCTGTCACTTCAGCTTTCAGCCGCATGGCTATTTAACAGGAACAAGTCTGTATTTTGTGACCTAATATCTTTTACTACATTAAATAAAAGTGCTCAAATAAAACTGCTATCGCAATGAAGTATAATATACTATTTATCCTCTGTGGCTGGCATTTGATAGAGGGGAGGAGAACCTTTATGCCCTTTGGCCTTGATGGAAAATGAGCTGCTCTGAATATATCACTTTCTGCTGGCAAGGCTAATGGCAGACTAATTGGTGTCTATAGGTGGAGAAAGTGCTTTCACAGAGTCGCTATGACAGCGCAGCATTGAACTGAAGATGTGGTTGTGATGGTAGAGCATCTTGACACTTAGAATATGATGTTTTATATATTAATTTCAGATACACAGCACCCTTCAGACACCTCTCAGCAGACAAATCCATTAATTTCATTAGGAATGACTTGTCACAGGGATGCAGAAGAAAAATGCTTGGGGTTTGTTAAAAATGATGGTCAGTTGTGCGACCAAAGGTGTTATTTTATTTTATTATTATTATTATTAGTTTTGCTGTAGCACACTTAGCCGTAGCATTTAGTACTTCAGAGAGGCAGGTCCAGTTGGGCTTTTAGAAATGGAAAAAATACAAATAATAATTGCAGTGTTGTCATTGTTAATTAAAACAATTAACTTAATTGAAATAATGCTGCAATAAAATAATATGTAAATATTAGGTGAAAAACTTCAAAGCTAAATAGAAATATAAAAACGAATAAAATAATACAAGCTAATGATAAAATTAAACTTGATATTAAAACAATAACTGAAAATTAAAGGATATTATGGTTTATATACTGTATATATTAATATACATTTATACATTATATACATTTTTAAATATATTTTTAGATACAGAATTTAGATATTAGTTTAGTCATAACTAAACGCAAAACAATATTTCTAAATTTTACAGTAGTCCACATTTGAAGTGAATCAAAACCTTTCATGAAAGTTATACATGAATTTTGAACAATACCTATTCTTCTCTAAGGACAACTTCGAACTTTTATGATCCACTTCAAATGTTGACTAGCTACTGTATTATAATGCATTAAAATGAATAGAACAAATTGAGAATATAATATCATGAATATTATTATGATATAAATTATATCTGCATTATAAATATAGTATTTTATTTGTATTATAATATATTTGTTTCTAAAGATTTATTAATATTTCGCAGGCACAATGATAAAACAATTCCGGTTCTGTCCACTAGAGGGCCTGTGACACAATGCTTGTTGACATTCTCATCTCAAAAAGGTTGAGGCTTAAACAATCAAACATAGCCTATGCTTCTCACACAATGCTGTTCTTTTAAAGTACTGACTGTAGGATAAAATAAATGTGACCTTAAGATCCCGAAGCAAAATACAGTGGCACCGAAGACCTTGACATCTGCTGAAGCCGAGAAAAACACAGAGCTCACTTTGATAGCGCTGTCATCATTTGGCTGTCACACTCACATAAACGCCTCCTGTAATAGCACGAGTGTGAAGGATGCTGAGATGGCTTAAGCAATACGGCGCTTATGTCGTCGACTAGCAAACCACAGCCAGACGGAGGGATGAGGACACTCGGGGGACAGGCGACGGGCAGGTGGCAAACAACGTGATGAGGGAATGAGAAACTAAATGCATGCCACCTCTAGCTTGCCCTGTTTGTTTTATCTTTTTTTACTTTTTATCTCTTGGGGGATTGTCATTCTCGCCTCACGGTGTTCCTGTGGTGGAGGCAGGCGAGTGATTTGCACCCATTCCCCCTGCTGAGATGTGACACAGATAAAGAGAGTGAGACAGTACGTCCCTACTGCGAGGGAATCGATGTGGTAGCCTCACAATCCATACTTTTAATTTCTTCTCACTGTTCTCCCAGAACAAACTTCACTTTGCATTGCCATAGTCACTGCTTGTGATGCTGGTGACGCAGTAAAGCTGAAAAGGGAGGAAAAGTTTTACAAGACTCATCAACAAAATACATGCGCTTGCATAAGACAAAGGTAATTTAGAAGACAAAAGGGAGTGTTAAAGGGATAGTTCAGTCAAAAAGAAAAATTCTGTCATTTACTCGCATGATTTTCTTCTGTGGAATGTAAATTGAGTAAATTGAGAAATCAATCAAAATTCTACTATTTGCTATTAATGGTGACTGAAACTCATTGTCATGTTAAAGAAACCAATTTAAAATGATTCAAATGATGCATTATCCTGCTGGAAGTAGCCATCAGATGGGTACTTGGTGGCCATAAAGGGATGGCCAGGTAGGCCGTGGCATTTAAACGATGCCCAATTGGCACTAAGGGGTCTAAAGTTTGCCAAGAAAACATCCCCCTCACCATTACAGCCCAACAAACCAGTCTGTACAGTGGTAACAAGGCATGGTGGATCCATGTTCTCATTCTGTTTACACCAAATTCTGACCCTATGATCTGAATGTCTCAACAGAAATTGAGACTCATCAGACCAGGCAACATTTTTACAGTCTTCAACTGTCTAATTTTGGTGAGCTATTGCAAATTGTAGCCTCTTTTTCCTATTTGTAGTAGAGGTGAGTGGTACCCGGTGGGGTCTTCTGCTGTTGTAGCCCATCCGCCTCAAGGCTGAGCGTGTTGTGGCTTCTTAAATGCTTTGCTGCATACCTCGGTTGTAACGAGTGGTTATTTCAGTCAAAGTTGCTCCTCTATTAGCCTGAATCAGTCAGCCCATTCTCCTCTGACCTCTAGCATCAACAAGGCATTTTCGCCCACAGGACTGCCATCGCATACTGGATGTTTTTCCCTTTTCACACCATTCTTTGTAAACCCTAGAAATGGTTGTGCATGAAAATACCAGTAACTGAGCAGATTGTGAAATACTCAGACCGGCCCGTCTGGCACCAAAAAAACATGCAAAGCTCAAAATTGCTTGAATCACCTTTTTTCTGTTGAAATTCAGCTTTGTTGTCACAATAAATTAAATTTTAAAATATGTTAAAATACAACAATGTTATTTAAGGTTGTATAATATTACTGTATTTTCTATTAAAAATGCAGCCTTGGTAATCATAACAACTTTCAAAAACATTAAATACTGAATAGTAAGTCTCCCTCTTGTGCTCCACAGAAAAAAGTCATACTGATTTGGAACGACACTGACACAATTGTCATTTTTGGGTGCACTATCCCTTTGAGAAGGAGAATCACTGACAATTCTACTAAAATTCAGTGCAAGAACATCTGTCCTGAATGCGAAGCATTGTTATCTGGAATTGTTGTTTTCTCATTGCATCTGCTCCTGTCTGAGCTCATTTGCAAATGCACTCCTGACCATGAGAAACAACTCTCCAGAGAGCGTTCAAGAATATGAATAAATTTTAGATATATATCACACTTGATTCATGTGACATTAGTACGCCAGCTTTTGGTCATTAGGTTATTGCTGTTTTGCATCCACAGTGAGTACACTGAGAACTGTAATGGATTGCCAGAAGATGGAAGAGATTGTATTTAAGTAGCTCAATATATTATTCTCAGTTCATGACATGCATCTTGTGTGGCTATTGTGTTAGTTATGGGTTCTTATTCGCACGAAAATGCCAAAAGTATTTTTAGAAGCTCTCACTATTGCTGGGTAATATATATATATATATATATATATATATATATATATATATATATATATCTTGTTTATAGTCTGTAACTGAAGAGAATTGTAACACAGCCTTTTAAGGAGGAACACTTGTGTGAATCAACATTATCACGGCTCAGTATCAAATGTGTCTGCTTCCGTCACCTGCCCTTCGCCACGATAACGCATTCATCTCTGATATCCAAGCGCTATCCTGACTTGGCTCAAACTTGGCATCCTTTCTCTCTCCCCACAGCTTTCGTCTCGACAGCTGCCCGAGCGTTTTGAATGTCCACCACATTCCGAGATCGACTCAAAGGGAGGTGACATTTCAAGTATTTCCAAAGCCTCTGTTTCCCTCCTCTGGGAAAACGTTTGCCCTTTTGCTCTGTTCCAGGACCAGTTAGTTCTGTCCAGATGCTTATCGTTAACAATTGTGAGATAACCCTTTAAGCTTCCCTCGCAACAGAGTAAAAGGGCAACATCCGCCCTCACCTGTTGTTTCTATGTTACCCACCCCCACTCTCAGGCCCATCCTGGACTGGACATCCGCCTCCACGGGCCACTCGTACCCTGCCATGCCAAACAACATGCTGCACTTGACATTCATTACTTATTGATGCACTGGGCTTTAATTGCATGGTCTCATGCTGGGCAGTGCTGGTTCACTTGCCCTTTTAGCAATCCATTAACAATACAAAGGGTTTGCTGAGTTAGTGTTTTTTTTCCCTAGAATTATTCTTCGTCCCCGGCAAAAAATAAATAAATGAATGCATAAAGTGTTCACTCTGTAGTAAGATAATTTTGGATTGATCGTTCGGTCAGTCCAGACTGATCTCATGAAGTAGCGTGTGTATGACACGGCAATTCGTATTTCCATTTTTGGCGTGCTATCAAAATGCATAATCGCTTTTCAGCGTGTTTATGAACGCCGCTGACTTAACGTTATATAAATATATGACTTACCTCAACCCCGTCCCTAAACCTAACCGTCACTGGGGTTAATGGCATTTATGACTGTTCCCTTACCATCCTAGGGAAAAAAGAGATATGACTTGCCTCAACCCCAGCCATCCCTAAACTTAACCGTCACTGGGGTTAATGGCATTTTTGACTGGACATTTGACAGCGTGTACAGACATGCGGAATCACTAGGACGTTAATGGCGTAGACACATGCGGATACACGCGGATAGCTCAAAATGCGTGACTCGAAAGTGGCGTGTATGTTTACGCAAAAGTCATGATGTCATGTTGGTCAGTCAGTGTAACTTTTGCATGTTAACAATTTAAGTCAGATGACTTATTTTAGATCATTAGATCAATTGGCATAGAGTGGCAATCTTCAATAATTAGCTATAGTATACGATGTTTAAAATCGGTCAGAAAGCCTGAGACGGTAGGGAAGTTTTAAAAAACTCATCCCGCCCCTCTACACACACCCCCCTCCCCTCTGTGCTACCTAATCCCTGACCTATGTCACTTTTTAGTTACGTCAACGCAAGATTAGCACTATAAGTATTGCTAAGGTTTTCAGTAATCGTTATGGCAGCACACAGCGCTTCTCGTTCAAATTCCGATTGGCTCGAACAGAAACCCGCTAGGCATACTGAAATATGTTCAAGTACTTCAAGAAATATAATTACTTTGACCCGTGATAGGCGATGCTAAACGGCTAACATTGCCAATGCCGACCGGTAGCATCATCATAAGCAAGTTGTCAAACTGATAAAAAGGGTTGGTGACGCGAGCGCTAGGAGTTTCAAATGGAGCTGGTGATTGAATGAGAGCAGTTGACCAAGCTGTCCAGCCGGAAAGCTTACATTGGTCAACTTCTCTGCGGCTGTACAGCCAATAGAGTGAATGGATTATTTTCATTCTTTTTTCTATTCATATTGTTAGGATTGTACTATACAACCATAACCAGCATCTAAACAAGGACATTAATAATGAACAATCTTTGAAATTGTATACCCTAGGTTTAAGATAACTACAGATTTACAATATAAAAGTATGTATAAGTAATTTGGCAAAACCTACTTTTCATTACAACACCTGCAGAATAAAAGTCTTTACAAAGTTATTCCAGTAATGTCTTAGTTGATCTTATTTAATCTAGCTTGCAAAATATTGCCATTTCCCTCTGAATTTTTTTTGGTAGTTAACAGCTTCAATGTCAAGTTATTGAGTTGCATTAGCAGTGTCTTGTGCTAAATCCATAATTTGGTTATGCTTCTTGCATAGTAGTACATCCAGCCCCAGAACTAGGTGAAGAAAAGAGAGGACAACTTCACTTTTGACTTACTTTTGTTTTCTTTTATGTGGCAACCAGTTGCTGAAATCAATAATGAGGAAAAGTAGTTTGCTTGTCCCATATAAAGTGTGGTATTTATTCATAGGGAATGGAAAGTCATGATTGCAATCCACTGTCACAGACACACATGCCCTCTACATATTTTCCATGGGCATCTAATTAATTGTGCAGTTTTATGGTAATATGGCCTCATTCCAAACATAGTTTGAGTGATCTTTCAAAGGTTTCCGTTCCTTGGACCTGAAATCTGTGGGGATAGATCGGGAGGAGACTTAATTTTGCATATGCTATGGAACTATGGAACTTAAATAGAGACCCATACCGTCGGGAGCGTGCACCATTATGAAGATAGGAGCGATGTTCTAGATACATCTTCATTATCTTGTATTGCATAAACTGCTCTTTTTTGACTTTTAAATCCTGCCTGTTTTTCCAGAAAGGCACAGCAAGGGTTTTATTGGTAAGAAAGCTACTGAATTCTAGATAAATTAAGATTCATTCATTTCGCAGAAATTTTAAACCAAAGTAAAATAATGAAAATGGAATTTGTGCACAATGATATATTTCTCTCAACTTTACTGTGCAAAAGAGATCATGTCTCCATTGAATGTGGATATTGAATTGGTCACGCCCAAAGGATGCTGAAATGGAAGGATAAGAAATTCAGCAGGCACACAAAAGAGGAATTTCGTCCAAAACATAAATAATGACATCAATTCAATCATTCATTTTAAATGCTTATTTATTCACAAATTGTTTACACGATTGACATATTTCACTGAAGTCAGTTCAATACTGGCAAAAATATAAGGGCATAAATATCAATGACAAAAAATGGATTTCTCAAATCTCTTACTATATATTAAAGTTTGGTAGTTCAAACAGTCAATTCTACAGTTGATTTTATTTATATACAGACAAACATACATGTATTCACATGATGCAATATACTTTTTTTTCTATATGAAACTCTGGGACATGTCTCTTTCAAATGCACCATTGAGTTTTAGAGTGATATGTTTGTGACCCCATTTTGGCATGTTTCACCTGTCCTGTACAATTCATGTCATTTCCTGATTTACTTTGTGTCGTGACTGAAGTCTGCTTTCCTAATTCCATTTATCTGTCTGGAGATGCTGAAAGAGCTTATGAGTGTCTTATGCTGTCCTCGCTGTCCTTTACTTTAAGCAGCAATGATTGAGTGAACTGCCCGGCGAGAGCTAAATGAATGAAGACGTGCCCTTTCCTTTCTAGAAATTTCCCTAATTAACTTTGGCACTGATGTTTGCTTAATAACAACAACAACAAAAAACTCTAGGATTGGTTTGAAATCGATTTCTGCCATATGAAGGTCAAGTCTAGAGAATTACTAAAATCTGTTTTCTAGGTCCAAATTCTTTTCTGATTTATTGACAGAACTATAGAATTGATTTTTAGCAAGCTATATAATGATACAAGAGCACAGGCACATGATTGCATGTAAAATCTGTTGCAATTGTGGGACCATTTATCTTACTAGGAAATGACATCACGTGTTGAGTGCATGGTGCCTCATCCCTCCATATTAAACGGCAAAGACAACACAGGAGGACAAAAGCAGTGGAGTCCATGAGCCAGCATGCTGATAGACTTCCCCCGTTCCCCACGCCTGTCTCTAATCTGCATGCAGACGACTTCTATGTGGATATTTGGATTTCCTCACCATAGCAACAGAGCTGCAAAACCGTGCTGTACAACCTCTCATCAGACACAGTCGTGCCTTGGAATCGCACGGCACGCGGGAGCCAGACAAAAGGGAGATAAGAAGAGGAAAGAGAAGGGAAGAGCACACCGCTGCCCTGCACCTAATTCTCTGTGGGAATTCTCCTCATTAGGACCATGACAGCTCAGTTACAATCGCTCCAAAGTGCCAAGGGTCATGATAACAGCCGGCGGTTGAGCATTAATTCCTGCGCTCAGCTCAGAGACAAATGGAGGGATGCAAAAATGTCACTCTTTGCTCACCATGACCAAGCCTCTCTATGCTGAATCCTTTTGTGTCGGACTTCGATCGAGCGCGGGTTAACTGCGAGAGAGCGGCTGGAAGATTACCCCCCCCCCACCCCACCTCCTCTCCTCTTCCACGTTGCCAATCTGTCCGTGCCTCTGATTTTCCACTCATTCTGCCTCTCTGGTCTCTGTTTACCTCTGTCTGCAGATTTCTCCACCCCTTTCTCTCAGTCTCTCATGTTTTCGTGCTCCCTCCCACTGCTCGCTATCTCTCCTCCCCTCGTGCCTTCAAAGCCAGCAGTCTGCTCATCACTCCAGGGCTGCTTGCTACATGATCTCTTGGAAAACAGCGTCCTCGTCTTGCTCGAGCTGCTTTATGTGCAAGCCTTAAGATTTCTTGCCCAGGACTGCAGGATGCTCCTGCGCTGGCACTGATTCCACTATTTCTTTTCTCGATTTCCCCTTCCCCTCCCCTTTCCTAATCTCCTGCCCTCTGACCCTGATCCCCTTCACCCCAGAACCCTATTCCCTCTCTTTCCCCCTTCTTTCTTGACCATGTTGCCATGTGTCTGCCGGCTCCAGCCTGTCCTTGCCTTGCTCTCCTTCACTTTGTTGACTCAAGGGGATAATTGCCCAGCCACCTGCCTTTGCCCAGACCCTCACACTGTGGACTGTAGCGGCCGTGGACTCACCCGTCTTCCGGACGAGATCCCCTTGGACGTGCGGAGGCTGCTGTTGGCGGACAACTGGATCCCACGGATTCCTTCGGACTTCCTAGTGCTCTACAGTGACCTGGTCTACCTGGACCTCCGCAACAACTCACTCTCACACTTTGAGCCGGGCACCCTCAGCACTTCTTCCAGGCTGGTTTTCCTGGATCTCGGCAGCAACAACCTGACCGAGATCCCCAAAGGGACTTTTGGAGAGTCGAGGAGCCTAATTAAGTTGCGCTTGGGCAACAACCCGTACCTGAGCATGGTCAATGAAGATGCTTTCATGGGTCTCACCTCCTTGCGTGAACTAGAACTAGAACGCAATGCCCTTTCCGGGCTACAGGTGAGTGCCCTGAGCCAGCTGCCCTCGCTCCGGGTGGTTAGGTTAGAGGGCAACCCTTGGGTGTGCAACTGCAACTTTGCCAACCTATTTACCTGGCTGGTGGAAAACAGTCACAAGCTTCCCAATGGTAAGTCCTTGAATTTGACATCAACCATTGTAGCTTTTTGAGCCTTGTCTTACTGTTGCATAAACGTTACTGTATGTCAAGATTCTTTGCTATTTATATTACTCCAGTTTAAACAAGGGACCTCTTCTTCTGATCTAAATTTAGCTCTCTCCCACCCCTACAATGACTACAAGGGATTTCCAGAGTAATGACAGATAAATGAGGACAGTGCCAAAACATTGTGCCATGTTTAAGGAGGCAGTGATGCCCTTATCCTCTACAAAGCTCACATTTTACATTCCATATGGTTTGTGATCATAGGACATGCTACGCATGCCGAACACCTGCTTATTCCCGCCGGGCCAGGGAGCTTGTGTGTGTGATATATCAGTCGTTTATGGACATGTTATTTATATGGGGATTTTCATCATTGCTTCTTGCTTTGATATTGTTCTGCTGTTCAGTGAGGTTACAGTGATAGAATTAACCTGTTTTTTTCCTGATCTGTGATTACTTTATGGTAGTGTTCACAGAGGTTAAAGGGATAGTATACTCAAAAATGTAAATTATGTCATAGTTTTTGTGGTTCCAAACATATAATGTTATTTTTTATGGAACATTAAAGAATTATAAATTTGAAAAATGTGTCTGTTTTTGTCTATACACTGAAAGTCAATGTGTTGGGGTCCTGTGTTTTGGACCCACTGACTTTTATTTTATAGACAAAAACTGTTGAGACATTTTTCTCCTTTATTTTACTTGGAAGAAAAAGATTTAGAACAAAGTTTAGTAATGGTAATGGAATTTGAATTTCCGTGAGTTTTACTGTATGTTTTACTTTACTGGGTAATACCATGTTTTTTGGGGGGGTTTTTTTACCATGTTGCATGAATATGGTAATCATTTGGTATCATCAAAGTAACATATTAACACCCTTAATGTATATCCATAGTATAAAAAGCTATGTGTTTTAGGGTAGCCTAGATATTTAGGTATAATCTTCAGACTCAGACAGTCATAAAAAAAATATTTTGCAAGAGAGAGAGAGAAAATGAAAGCATCATTCTCAGGGGAATTGTCACAATAGCAAAAAAGAAAAAAAAAGTCAGCTTATTCAGAGATTCATTTCATTTTTATTTATTTATTTATTTATTTTGATAAATACAGTTCTGTGAAATAGATCAAGATTTTCCACTGGACACTTTATTTGAGATTCATCGACATAAATATTAGAAAGAAGCATATACTAAAAGCAAAACATAAATTCATCTAGTGACTGAATATTATATTACAGCATTTCATTTTGAAAGTTGTTGCATTCTGTTTAAATAAATATTATATACATGTAGCAAACCTGTAGATTATTGTGATAAATGACGGCCACTGTGTCTCTTCTTGGTTAACAACAAAACCCACAAGCAGCATAAACCCATAAATCAGATGGTGAATAAATTGACCCTATCTCCCCTCTATCTATCTGCATGCTAGATTTTACCGCAAGAGGACGGGGAGATTTACAACTTGAAATTGTATATACCGTAGCTATCATTTCCCAGTGGATAAAAAGGGAAAATAGACAACTCTGAATAAATATTATCTTATGGGCAAACACCATGCAGCCCCAGAGCTCCATTATGTGTCATTTAGCTGAGCTGCTTGCACTGTTTGTTTACGCATGAACATGACCTTAGTTAAGTGCAAGGAGAAAAGCTCCTCTTGTGGAGTATCCACACAATGGCTACTGTGAAAGATATATTATGCCTGGGTTCAACGACAAGGCTCAAGCCCAGTCTGTGACTGAAATGCATTATTGAGCTGAAAACAACTTAAAATATGTCAGTGAGAGTACCATTGTTTTGTCTCAAGATGCAGACCAGTGATATTTTATTATAATGCACATTTATAAAAGCTAATTAAATTCTACTCAAAGTCTCAGGTGTATGTGAAACCTAGTCTTTTCTAAAAGCATCTGAGAATGCAACCACATTGAACAGAATATCACAATGACTATCATTTGTCATTGCATTCACATTTTCGATGTCTTCGAAATTTCAGTTTGGTCATTAAAAAGAAGTTTGTGCACGGGGTGAAATATGAGATCCCTCAGTGGCTCCGAGAAATACATTTATCATGGGCTTTCAGATCACTTATTAGAGGGTAATAATGAATTGTGTGAGAAAAGGGAGCCAAGCTCACATCAGCATCAGCGTCAGCAAGCAGACGGGCGGCCAAAAGTGGAGCCAAGCCTCCGGCATACCCGCCAACAGGCCCACCGTAGAATAGATGCACTCTGAAATTGAGTTAGGAGCGCACATCTCACCTCATGTTTTCCACTTATTTCTGCATCACTGGGCTCTTATGACTTGAGGAAGTCAAAGAGCAGCTGGTGATAACTGCAAACAGCTTAGAATGACCTTTGTAGCGGACATAAACAGATGACTGGACTGGGCATGGACAGCTTGTCCTAATAGGCTATTCATCTAGAGATGGACTTCACCTACAATATGATGATGAATGAGAGTATCATGCTAATTCATTTAGATTTAGTGACTGATGTGTTGTGATCTAATCCACGACTGCTGCTGCAATCATTGATTTGAATACATTAGGTTATGCTTGGTGCATTGCATTTCTAGTCTAAGATACTGTATGTGATTGTAAATTCTCAGGAGAAAGAGAGTAGTCTATAGAGAAATGCTATATTCTGCCTGAAGGTTTAGGAAAATGGAATTTTAAATCAAATTGACGTTGTAGCTGTTCTCTTTCTATCAGAGGAATGGTTTATTACCCTCTTAAACTCTTCGGTTGAACTGCTGATCTTACCCGAGATGCTTTGCGTTGGTCAGACACAATTCGCGAATGCATATCTGCATTATCAGAGCTCACCGTGGATTATCCCCTTAATGAGAAGATGGATTTCCCAGCAGCAGGAACTATCTGTCCTTCTATTTCTAGCTGCATGAGAAAAAATGATAGGAAAAAGAAATTGTTGGATTAGAAGCTGAAAATATTACTGTAGATTATCCTCTCACTGTTGCTTTTGGCTATATGTTACATCCTGCAATTCACTTTTGATCTGATCTCAGAGTCTCATCAATAAATGATTCCTATTATTATATTATTATTATTTTATACTTTATTATACAAAAATTATACTTTATTTGTGTTACAAGTACATTACAAATTCATTATGTGTGTTCGCAAAATATACAATATATATATATATATATATATATATATATAATAAAATGCAAATAAACATACTTTTAAAAAATAAACGGTATACTCACTTAAGTATACAGTATACAGAAATTTTCAACATTATGTTAAAGTACAATTAATTTAAAGTGTGATAAAAGTTGTATTTTGAAAATAGGTAAAGGCATGATGCTAATATACTTTTAATATGTTTAAAGATAGTACAATTTTTGTTAGTATATTTGCAATGTACTATTGCACAAAGGGAATATATTTCAAATACAATAAAGTATACTTTTTTTCACTATGGGGTCATCTGCTGGTTTGGATCATAATGGTACAGTAACTACTTAAGGGCATTTCTAGGTCATTGTTTACTTTCTTACTGTCCAACAATTAAAAATTGTAATCAAATTAATTACATGATCTGTATTATATAATTGAAGTACAATGAATTCCCAACTTCCAAATTAATAATAATAATGAACATATTATTGATAATTCAAAGTCATTATAGTGGCATTTATAAGCATTTAATCAAATTAATTTAAATTGAATTCCAAAAAAGTGCCTGTATAGAATTCCATATATTGTTTGTTTTTTTTCCATATCTTTGAGCGTAAGATCATTTTTGTTTTGGGGAGGGCCATTTGTACTGGATGCATTCTTTCTAGTAAATTTTGAAATGTAATTTATTTTTGTGACTGCACTTTCTAAGTTCTCTTTTGTGGTTGTGGTCATTTTCATTTAGAGAAATCCTGCACTGCCTGGCTGAAAGAGGATTGGTCAGTTCCAATCAAATTTTCTTTGAGCTTCTGAAAATGGATATCATATTACATTTTCAGATTATATTCCGTTATCATAGTCAAAGAGCTATGGATATGTATATGATTAACATGTGTTTTGGTAATTTTAGTAAAGTCTTTGGACTTTGTCTTACCTATATATATATATATATATATATATATATATATATATATATATATATATATATATATATGTATATGTGTATATGTATGTATATATATATAATCAAATTCATAGAAACGTTGATGAATGTCAGAATGACCATTGTATTCTCAATCTCTGCTGCAGTTCAGTTTCAGATACTATCACATGCAAACTGATATGTTAAGGTGAAATGTTAAGTACACACTTAGTTCAATAGCATAGTATTTGCGATCTGGATGCGTGTGTTCAATACATAAGTATGTGGCATCCTCACTATGTTTGACAGATGGAGACTCGTTTGGTGAATAGAGAGTGTCTAGATAATCCTCTGTGAGCATCAACAATCAGAATAAATGAGAGCCCATTACAGTCGATCACTGCCAAGCCTGGTTTATATCAAGACCAAATCACTTGAGTTAATGGTCACAGGAAACAGTTTTTTAAGTCCGTACACACACATAGACAGACAGAGACGTATATACTGGATGGATGGCTCTGCTTTTATTGACACCACTGATTCTACGCTTATCGTGTCTGGTGTGTAGCTAGTGCAGACTTGCTCTGCGCTTGTTTGTGCTGGTGCTCTTTCACACATTTTGATTTCCCATGTGCACATGTGATCATACGCCCCTGAACACGGACTAGGCAGCCTGGCAGAGTGGGCTGCAATGGATAATGGCTGATGTAATGATTTAATGGACGGATGGGGCCTTTACCGTGTGACCTTTGAACTATGTCTGGTGGATGAAGGCAAAGAGCTAGTCACTATGGTGCCATTTAACAGATGAATTAATATGAAGTTAAATCCGATCAGAAAGTGAGCAGATGTTATCTTCTCAGCTTGAACTTTTGTACTATAAGTATAAGAATAAAGTGCCTTTTTAATAAAATTGACATAAAAAAAAAGTGTTTCCCATGACCCCTGCACTCCTTAAAGGAGAATTCCAGTAAACAATGAACCTTTGGTCTAATAAAACATCGGTGCCAAGTCAATCGTTCTCTGAGATTTGTTTTCATGATAATCGAATGTAAAGAGTTTTATCTCTAAAAACTGTTTAGCGTATAATGCTAGTTATGGGGGCATTGACTAAGTAAAAAGAAATCGCTAGTTTATACCACTGACAAGGTTCAAAATAGCCCCACACTAACGCAGTAACATAATGAGGGTCCCTACATGCAAAACGAAGCATTGAGAACTTTGTAAGTGTACAGACCGTTTAATAAGACAGTTCACTTCATGTATACACAGCAAGAGCCATCTTAGAAAATAGTCTGGATAAGTCGATCCCCGAACGTCGTTCATACAGTTCAGAAGTTCGCTGAACTTCATACAGTTCAGGTCACTCAGCATGTCGTTCGTGGTTTGACTTATTGAGACTATTTTCTAAGATGGCTTCTGTCTGTACACGTGAAGTGAACTGTCTGTATAACGTATCTTCTTATTAAACGGTCTGTACACTAACAAAGTTCTCAGTGCTTCGTTACCTATGCAAAAAGAGCGGAAAGACAAACTACTTGATCCTGACGAACTATGTATAAGGTCTGTGTTACATTTAACCCCGCGTTAGGTTGTGCCCCATACTCCCCTATATAATCATTTGCATATTCCTTCTTCACAATTTACTTTGCCTAGAAGACAAGTTAGAAGTGGCATAGTTTAAGCTTTTATTGGTTGTGAGAACATGAATTCCCTATACAGTTTCAAATCCTTGTGAAAATTTACGATTTTAACGAAAACAACTTGACTCTTTGCTCACAGTGTCCTCAGGAGAGGATGTGCTCAGTAGACTTTCTCGGTCTACCAGCCGCCTCTGTTATGAATCTTTTACAAGGGAAACAAGTGTAAACATGATCCACCCCTGTCATCACTGCTCATGGTTGAGACAGAACAAAGCGCATCTATAATTAACATCACCTGTGACCTCAGACTGCCCTGACCAGTGTAAAAGTAGCCTGAGGGGGCTCATTTTAACTGATTTACAACCAGCTGTTTTACCCAAGACATGTTAACAGAAACCTTATAAATTGAGCTCAGATTGAGAACGTCAATGATCGATGGCCAACACTTTTTTCCTCAAAGCAACACACTGTTTATTCTGTTTATATCAATTTTATTAGTATGTTTCTTCGGAATTTAACCCATGACCTCTACAACCTCTACTCTCTGTGTTGAACAAACCACTTGAATAAGACTTATATGACTTGGATATTTTCCTAAGCTAGTATCACATCAAAATATGACCTGCTAATGAACTAAACAATTGGACGCATACAAAAAAAACAAAACAAAAAACATTCTAATGAAATTAATTTCCACCATCTGGGCATGTCAGGCTGCATATCGACTGGCATGCTGTACTTTCTGCATATATCCTTATGTAATAGAGATCAAATAAATCCTCAGCACATAGTTTGTTTTAAAATGCATGCGTTATGTTCTGCCTGCTGGCATGTGTCCGAAAGTGCAATAGTGTGTATTTTTTGCATGCTAAAATAACTCCACCGTATGCTTCATGCCACAAATGGTATGCAGAATATGTCTAACTGAATGCAATACCATGTGTCTGTGACATCACTGATCCCTTGTTTGTGGGAAACCCCTCCTGATTAGAATGAGTCACGCACTGTTGCTGACACAGGGCCGAAAGCTTCTTTACCATAATATCTCGCTTGCTAATTCTCTACCTCCCCTTGACCTTTGTGAGCTTCATCTTTAACAGCGATTTTCTTTTTAAATGCTAATACATGCAAAACAGTACCATTTTCAGAGCTCAATCAAACAGCTTATACTAGAGCCCTTGAGTTCTCCTGTGCAGTGTATTACAAGGTAGAGAGCAAAGATGGAGTTAAGCTGAGGTCAGGCAAGGTTGTCAATATGCTGAAATACACACCGGCTATTCATGCTCGTATAGTCAATGGCCTGAATGGAGTTAGAGATGGGGAAGATGCCAGACTCCAATATCAGGCTCACATTGGGCAAGTAAATCAATCACTGGTGAAAGAGTGCGTTACACCGAAGCATTCATTCCTCTTACCAGACGCTAATTTTGAATGTAATCCATCAAGTGCCGACAATCACCTGGCTCTTCGCTTGATGGCATTTGAATCCCTCCCTCCTTCACTATATAACTTGTATAGTGAATGCCACATTGTTCACTATATGAGAAATAAGTGACAATGAATTAGAGGATTTTTGTGACATAAATTCTATATACACATGTAAATTCTATACCTGCTTGAAAGATACAGAATGTACTGAATGTTAGATTGCTTATTGTGCCTAACTATGGTTTTGGGAAACGCCAAATCCTTCAACTATGTTGGTAAGGACGGAACTTGCAACTATATTTGGCTAACGCTGCTTTCAGGAAACAAGTGTCCCACTGCTCAAGCCACACATTAGAAAAATAATGCACAAGTTGTTTTAAACCCGAAAAAGTTTATTTTCTTCTGTTGGAAATAAAAGTCATTTTGAAGAATGTGGGTAACTAAACAGTTGCTAGCCCCCAATGACTTCTATCGTAGGCTATACATTTCCTACTATGGAATTCAATAGGGACCAGCAGCACTTTGGTTACCCACATTCTTCAAAATAACTTCAATTTTCAACAGAAGAAAATAAACTTGTTCCGGTTTTAAAACAACTTGAGAGAGTAAATTATGACAATTATTATTATTTTTTTTAATTTTCATCTTTTTTTCACTTTTTTTGAGCGCTTTGGGTTTATGCGCTCAGAAACGCGCATGTTAGAATAACACAGTCTCATCCCAAGAAGTCTGACGTCTTGGGACGTCTTTTGACCATACGTCAACATCCGCCTTTTTTTAGGGTACCCTTAAACGTCGATTACATGACGATCCCGGGCCGTCATACAACTGACGCTTTACCTTTAACGTTGGTTAGCTGACGGGATAGGTTTAGGGGTAGGTTTAGATCTGGGGTAGGGTTAGGATCCGATAACGTCATCTAACCGTCGTTTAAGGGTACCCTAAAAAGGCGGATGTTGACATATGGTCAAATCGTGATAGTCTACCCCTAATTGCTTTGAGTGCATTAATATAGTAGTATAGTTTATGTTTTACTATTGTTATTTCATACTTCATAATATTCAAAAGTAAAATAAGCTACTAAGCTATTATTACTTCAAAAGATTGTTTAGGCCAGTGACATCGACTCGAAACTTGCAGGTGTAAATTGGAGGGGCATGCTTTGTAGTACTCGTGCACCCCAGGTATATTACAAGGTCAGAATAGATGTTAAAATTGACAGAATTAGGCTTACTCCCTGTAGGAAAACTTATTTAGGTTGAAAGGTCAGAGAAAATCAGAGTGATTAATCTCAGCTATCCTCGACGCATGTTTGACAGAAGACTATCTTTTGACACTCACGAGAGAGAGAACCTGACACTGTCTAGCACATCTCGTCACAGATCCTCTCTTTAAAAGCCAGCGAGTGTGTTAGTTTTCCCCTGGGCTTCTTAGAGCTGTACTGGAATCTGACCACTTTGATTGTTCACAGCTCAGCCGAGGGTGTGAAGAGACCTAACGTTTTCAGCGTTTCGTGTTAACATGCACCTGAAACAAAATGCAAAACTTTATCCTCATTGATTCATATGTTTTATAGATCCTCTAACAAGACATTGTGGCAGGACAGAATAACAACAAAAAAAAATCTTACCAACCCCATACCTTTGATTGCTAATATACAAAATATTAAATGAAACATTGCATCAACAAGAGAATATTTGTATGTGTAAGAAAATTATTTAAAAAAAGGCAATTTAATAATTGCAAAATACTAACATAACAGTAACTTGTAACAGTCATTATCCACATGTAGTAATTTACATTTGAAACATTTGTTGCCCTGAATCAACTGTTCTTCCTCATTCTTCCCCTTCGCTTTAATGGGCTCTGAATAATATTAGCTGCTCCACTTTTCAGCTTACCTTTTTATGGTAGGGGAATATACTGACAGCGCAGTATCAATCAGAGCATCCTTAGTAGAACAGTTCCTTTAAATAAACTTAACCTTTGTATTTCGGAAAACAAACATATTGAAAATTTCCACAGGCTCTTTATAGGACAAGTTGTTTTTGCCTGGTTGCCCTCCATGAACACAACATATACATTTTAAACACTGTTCAAATTCTCCTTGAACCGTGGCACAGTGCACCTGCGGACATATAAATATGATTGAATTTTTTCAAAAACCTCATATCTGCAAAATATAGCTCCAATATAGCAGGCTGCCCAGGCCACCAGCTCGAGTACAGTAACCTGTGACAGAAATAAATCATTTGCAAACCGTAACCAGGTCACGATGCGCTGAGGTTAAGAATATTTTCTGCCATAGAGTATTGGTTAATTCATCTCTCTCTGAGCATAGATTTTGCTCTCCACCTCCTACAATTAAAATAGAAATTAAAAAAACATACCTTGTGCAGGTATATGTGAAGTGTTAATAAACCTGGAGAGGCAGATGGGGATCACATGATCAAATAGCATAGCCTCTTAAAGGCCAGAGTCTGAAGTTAGCAGAGCGATGAGTGTGACAAAGCTGTGTGAATATAAATCCTCATCCTCCAGTGAGTTATTCTGACACTAAAACACATATGGACTGTCCAAGCTCACATTTCAGATGTGTTCTTGAATCCGATGTGAAAATCAATGTCGATACGTCGAATATGTCAAAAATCAATATGTTATTATTTTTTTTTCAACAAAAGCTAAACTATGCACCACTTCAGTGTTTGAGGTTTCCCATTACATTTGGCTCCAGTATCATCCACCCACCTTCTCTGAACTCGACTTCCCCCGGTACTTGTGACTTAATTACCACCTGTGACTTAATCATATCAACATTTCCATGCCTGATACCTGCAGGACATTTAGCCCTCTGACCGTGTTTATCTTGGAAGCTAGTAATTTAACACAAAAATACATACCAGTTTCTGTGAACATTAGGTTCCTTGCTAAATATCTGTTAACAGCCATAACTAAGTTGTTAAAGGAGTAAACGATGCTATTTTGTTTATTGAGTGATATGATGCTATTTTGCTTTATGCTTTAAATTTTCAAAAACATTTTTTTTCATTCCTAGTCTGTCTGAAACAATCTAATTACAAAAAACATAAAGCATCATATGGCCTTTTTAATCTTATGACCTGTGGTGCTGATGTGTTGTAAAGGACTGGTGACACATTAAGCTCATATTGGTATTGGATAGTCCTAGCTGTCACTGAGAACTGGTGACTAATGCCATGAGAACAGGCATCAGACTAAGAGATCATCCTGTTAATAAGATCCTGACAACCTCAAGGCCTGCGGAGTGTATCAATCCACAACTGTCCATGATTTTTAGCCAACAGGTTTCCTTTTTTCAAATGATCATTTTTGAACTTTTCCTTTGGACTGAGTTGCCAGAAACCAACATGAGTTTCTGTAGCATAAAAGCACATGGCTGGCTGGTGTCAGGACAGAGGCTGAGGCCATGACTGTTACAACCAATTTTTTAAATGTCTTCATAGGCTTTAATAGTTACATCAGATCCTTTTTAATGAAATTCTATGTGTGTTTAATACACACAGTAAAACATCTGACTGTGATTGTTCTGAATGTGGCTACTACTTATCATGCTTGTATATACTGTAAAATAATAGTACCTCATTGAATTGCAATAACTCCAGAGCTATTATGGCAAATTAGTATTGAATTCCCATGACAGTCAGAAAATCTTTCATCACAGCAAATTTTTTTCATCACACAAACAATGTGGAAACCCAGCATGCATGCAATACAATCCTGTTTTTTATGTTGTGTTTTGAGTGAAAATGACCTACCATGTATTGATTTTGCTGTAAATATCACTTGTAGATTATTTTTTCATTGTTTAACATGAATGCCCCCCCCCCCCCCATAACATTATGGTTAAAAAAAATACTGTAAAATTACCAGACAGTGTTGCATGGTGAAATTCCATATATAGGGTTAATACCCATACGCCCTTATACTTGATTAATTCAGTTTTAAAATAATGCACAGTATAAAGTGTTTCACTGTAAGTTTCAGAATATTTTATTAAAAATATGTAATTGCAAATCATATTTTTACATTATACTTCCGGCTTATCTGGGTATCACCCAATTTTAATGTTAAAGCTACACTGTGTAACTATTTTAGTTTATTCTTAGCTAAAAACACTTAGTTCTTTCAAATATATATGTGCTCATTAATGTATATTTATTCTTTTTAACTAATAAAGTATTCACGTGTAATATGCCATTGACAATACTTATGGGTAAGGGGTTCTAATGTCGGTTGCAATGTTGCCCCTCCATCTTGAAAGTACATTAGCTAAAGAGGTACATACCTGTTATTTCAAGCTTCGTCTTTCGCGTTTTCGTTTGTGTTAACACTCATAGACAAGGTCGAACTGGACGCCAAGTAATTGGCCACCGTAGGAGTTAAAACGAAATCGGAATTGAGAGGAACAGAAACTAATATTCATTGGATGGTCATATACCTTTTCACCGCTAGATGGGGATAAAAATCACACTGTTTAACAGTAAAATGCAAAATTTAGTAATTTACTGTAAAACAGTCGTTGAAGCATATAAAATGCTTGTAGTGTTTTACAGAGCAAGTGAAAATGAGATATGCTAGATTCACACTTCTGTCATCTACTGCCGCTATGCAGCTATCCCACACAAACTGTGAGTTCGCTCTGGATATAGTTACATCTCCCACACAGAGCCTCACGCTCCAGTGCATCAGATGACCTGGCAGTTAAAAGCAATGGGAGGGAACATGTCATCACTCCCATTCTTCAGTGAGACTGCACATTCTGATTGCGAGAGGGAGAGAAACGAATGAAAAAGCCCAATACTTGTTTTATCATCTTTGGATGACATGCTCCTGCTGTTTTATTTCTTGCCTTTAAGCATTCAACCATAGAAGAAAACAAGCCAGCCTTGATATAATGTACTTTTCTTTCTTATTTCTTTTTATTTTCTGCTAATTTCTGTTGCATTCGTCTGCGTAAACTCTAATCGCTCTCTTATTAACATCTACTCGCATACACAAATATATAATTCACATTTATATAATGTGAGTTGATTATATTTCTCTGCGCATCTGAAAGCAGTTGTTGGATTTTCCTCTCTGTGGATTTCGTGATGATTATGTGTAGACGTGCCCGGGTCTCATATGCCCTTGATTCAGTCTCATTAACACACAGCAGTGAATCAACAGGGTCACACTGAGAGTGTGTGCATGTGCGTGTGTCTTTTACTTCTGTTTTAAATGAGTGAGGGCTGACAGTCTGACTTCTGTCCTGGTCAAACAGTGGCATAAATAAACATGAGAGCTATTTTAGGCCTTCTCATAAGCCCCCTGCCATTTCATTTCCATCTGAAAAAATTCAATAAGTTCTTGAAACGAGTCCACAAATTCCATTTGAATCTGATCTGAATGTCCATACAATGCAATTGTGCAGTCCTTTCATGTAAACTTAAAAAATCAATTATAATACCATTCAAAAGTTTTGTCTTTGAATTTAGTCTCTTATTCTCACCAAGAATGCATTTATTTGAGCAAAAATAAACCGTAAATCTGTGAAATTTTATTACATTTTAAAATAACTCTTTTCTGTTTGAATATAGCCTATTTTAAATTGTCAAGTATGCCTGTTATGGCAAAGCTGAAGATTTACTGTCATATGATCCTTTAGAAACAATGTGCTGATTTACTGCTCAAGAAACACACACACACACACACACACACACACACACACATATATCCTTCAAAATAGGCCGCTAAGCCACATTCAAACTCTGTCCTGCTTTATTAACTAAAATTTGAGTCAAATGAATGAGAAATTATTTAATTTAATTCAACTTACATTGAAATTTGATTTGCAATTTTACATTAGTTCACCCAAAAATCATTTACTGACCCTCAAGTTGATCCAACCTTGTATGAGTTTCTTTCTTCCACTGAACATAAAAGAAGATATTTTGAAGAATATGGGTAACCAAACAGCTGATGGATCCCATTGACTTCCATAATGTGTGTGTGTGTGTGTGTGTGCGTGTGTGTGTGTGTGTGTGTGCGTGCGTGTGTGTGTGTGTGTGTGTGTCTATATATATAATTTGGGTGGACTAAGCCTTTAAATAGAAATTTAAAAGGCATTCAAAACACAACCCTGGAGATCAAAGAATGTCCGTTTTTTTTTTTATCATTTTATGATTCGTAATGATATACTCACTAGCACCATTTTGAGGCCCAGTGTGCTCTTTTACCAATCTTACACTCCACTGTAGACATGCAGGAAAGTGTGTACACTCTAAAAAATACTGGGTTGTTTCAACCCAAATTTGGGTCAAATACAGTATGGACAAACCCAAATGTTGGGTTAAAAAAAGAAATTAAAACATTTATAGTTGAGAGTGAAAGTTGAAGTTGGGTTAAATTTTGAAATTACATTTTTAACCCAATATTTGGGTTTGTCCATATTTGACCAAAATTTGGTATAAAACAACCCAGCATTGTTTAGAGTGTACAGTCAGAGGAAGACCATATGGGCTTTTAGGCCTAAATCTGTTTAAGCAACTGCTTTTCATAAAAAAAAAAAAAAAAACACCAGTTTGTTTCATGGAAACCATGTCAATCTAAACATTGTAATGTGAAGCCTATACAATAATAACCAAAAAACCTGTATTATGTTTTTGTGCTGCTTATACAGGTATAGAAGGAATGGAGTGCTCTTTACCCACCGATGGACGCCGTGTGCCTCTCAGCCAGCTCTCCCAGGACAGTTTTCGGGAGTGCCAGATCACCCTCACCCTCACCGATTTCTTCATCATCATCTTCTCGGGCATCTCCGTCTCGGTGGCTGCCATCATGGCAAGCTTCTTCCTGGCATCCACCGTCCACTGTTTTCAGCGCTGGAGCAAGGGCACTAAAGGGGACGAGGAGGAGAGTGAAGAATGAGGAGGGAGCCGAACGACCTTCAATATGATTCAGAGCTGCATGTTCTTGACAGAGTTCAAGCAAACAGCGTGACTGAACAGACACCAGGTAGATCTTGAGCAGAAACAGCCTGATTGATAGTGGCTAGTACGGATGCAGTACCCTCAGAATCAAAGGATTTTTTGGTATGAAAGTAAGCCTTAGTATGCAAACTTCCAGGGATTTACGTGTTGAAGGAAATTCTTTGAGATCCTGTCCCGCAATAGAATTCTCAGTGTTATTGTCCTTAGACTTTCCCTCACGTGGTCAATATAAAGTTAACAAATTTCAGCTGTGATAATTGTTGATTGTGCCAAATTAGCACAATGAAACGGCTATACGAAGTCATGCAATGGGAGTCAGAAGTCAAACGATCCAGCTTTATACAGCCAAGTATGTGTGATGGAAGCCATTGTCTTTCCATTTTGAAAGGATGGGGGGAAATAACATGAGCTTAGAGAGATTTTAGAAAGCATTACCTGAAATTGAACGTTTAGAATAGAGCTTAATGTGAATAGCCGTGTCAAATGCCGCACTTTAAAATGGTTCTAGCTAACTAACTCCTGCCCTCAAAGCACCGGGTATTCTGGTTCAGCCCAGATCTGCCAAAGAACGCTTTCGACTGAGGGACTGAGGTTAATGTGTTTTGAAATATAGATTTATTTTTCTTTAAAGAGAATCTGTAATCTTAGCAAGATTACATTTATTTAGCCTAATTATGGTACTACTCACATATTTACCCTTAATGTGACTAAAGACAATATTTATGGGATAAAAATAAGTACATACTACAAATGTCATTGTATTATTCATGTCTTAAAGGCATATTTGAAAAAGGCATACAGTGGGCCTCAACAGTATTTGGATATTTAAGTCAAACTTCTATATTGCAATTGCAAGATTAAACCAAGGAAAGCACGCACAAAAACAACAAACAAAAGATTTGTGATTGGTTTAAATAAAAATGAATGATTAATTAAAGATGCCTTATATTATGTATTTGTATGTTAATGAATAATTCAATTAAATGTATATTGAAGAAAAAAAAGCAATTACAGAAAAGGGAAGTATGTTTAAGTAGCTACAGCATCCTTTCCTTTCAGAATTTGTAAGTGTGACTTAAGTGTCCAAATATGTTTTGAGGCCATTGTACATTCATGTGTCTTCAGATTGCCGTCTAGTGTCTGTCAACTAATAATATTAATAATACAGTGTATAACTAAATTTGTTAATGATGTCAATTCCATCAATACCATCTATTTCAAGAAAATGATTTTGTCAATAGACCGTGCGGGGCAAATGATTTTCGAATGTCAGGAAAAGACATTTGATTGTTTTTGTTTTCCTATATTACTTCAACATCTTGCTTCTTTCATATCCTTATTTGAAAGGGCTTCATGTGTCTTAAGAAATAGTTTATTCGTGTCTTTTGCACAATTAATCACTTTTATTAATATCCCAATATCTTTCACCATCCTCTGTTCCACTTTTGCTGCCCATTAGCAGATGCTATGGATGCGCTATTTTGAGAATATATAGCTTTTTTTTCCAGACAGGTATCACAACTTCATTTTTTTGCAGTGCATGAATAATTAATTGGATCTGTGGAATGAGGCAGACAATGTGCTAGTCTTCAGAAATGTTGAGGATTGAAAAATATATAATTGTGATTCAATAGCCGTCTTATTTTAAATTAATTTTATTCCAGTCACACAACCTTAGCCATCATATTGTGTTGGATGCAAGAGAGCACGAATGCATAATAATGTAGTGTAAATGTTCCAGTGTCAGGGCACGGTTGACCATATGCACAATCTTTCAAAGCTCGACTGTAGCATGGTATCATCAGCATAAATCAAACCTGCAGCTATAATATTTGTCTTATTGAAAGATTTCTCCCCACATATTTACCCAAATATTTATAGCTAGCTGTATGCATTTGCAAGTAAAATGAGATATTGTCTTTTGAAAATTCAGAATGTTATAGACACTTCATATGCCATGACAATGGAACTGTTTAGTCATGACGTCAGTTTGTAGGCCGACCTCGGCATGGTTTCCCATTGGAATTTCAAAGTTTTTAATAGCAGGTTCTGTTTTATTGATAGAAAAAAAATTAAGAGTAAAAAAATATGAATGGACATTAATGTTCTGTTCTGCAACATACATCATACATAGTCAAACATGAAATGTGAAAATTAATAGAAAATGTTTTAAAAGTTAAAAAGTTAGCTATATAATATCAGTTGCTAGATTAAGCATATTATTTTTAATATCTACAGAGGCCATATTATGCCTTTTTACAAAGTCTTGAATACTTCTAGAATAGGTCATATTCATGCTTGAATGTAAAAAAATATATTTAACATTTTTGTAGCACCTCTCTTAGTAAACTTATTATCATTACAGAAATAATCAACCTCATTTCCAAAACCTATGTTTCATTACCGCAACAGATGATCGTTAAATCTTAATTTAATTCATATAAAATTTGTAGTTTGATTTTAAATGCATGTACAGTATCTACACATTATGTTCTTTCAGGTTTGTCACATCATTTTGAAAATGTGTCAGGTTTCATTAAAATATATTAAAAAAAGGTTGTAAATTGTGGAAGGTGTTGTGGTAATGAGAAAAATTAAACAAAAAATTTAAATATTGCTAATTTAAAAATAAACATTATTTTCGATTTCTAAGTAACTGTGCATGACTGTTAATAATCCATTTTTAAAAATGTGAAATTTTATTTTATTTTCTAACACTATTGATGTTTTCACACTGTTGCGGTAATGAGATTTTTTTAGGACTTGTTTTGGAAATTATGTTCAAAAAGGTCTTAAATTGTAAGTAAATGTTTTTAATTAATAATATTAATAATATTATTATAAATTAATACTCACAAATTATCCAGACTTTGTTTCTAATGACTGATTTGTTTTTTTGTCAATTCAAGCATTTTTTAAATTTTCATGTTTGAAATTTTTTAAACCAAGCTTTCGTGAGAATCACCCATATATATTTTACATTTTTGTAGCACAAAAATGCTACAAAATAGCATTTCTTCCCAGTCACTAATGCTCTTCCCAGTCAGTAATGCTCCGGGCTGCGTTTCCCAAAAGCATCAGCTGATCTTAGAACAATTTCCAAAAATTTTCTCTAAAATCAACTTCGGCTTACAAAGCTTTTGGGAAACGCAGCCCTGTTTAGTTCCAGTCTCTATGAAGCCCCTCCGTCTGAAAAGCACAATATGCTTTGTTGGTTAGTTGGACCAGTGTGTTGTGATTGGTCAACAACTTTGAGTGTGTTTTGGATATGTCATGCTGACATAACCTTGAGTTTCAACACACTAATGGCTCGTTTCCACTGAGTGGTACGGTACGGTACAGTTCGGTTCGGTACGCAATTATTTGCGTTTCCACTGTCAAAACTTGTGAATGGTACCAAAAAGCCGAACCGTACCGTACCACTTTTTGGGTACCCTTCCGTTGGGGTACCTAGCACCATAGACATCATATAGGTAGACGCCCTATCGACCGCTACTGCCTATTGGAACGGACGAGAATTGGAGCCGCCATCTTAAACCGGTCATCCGCTCCGCTCAGTGTAATCTGAATGGCAGGTGAAATGAGCTGTCAGCGCATTAAATTAATAATTTCTCACTGAATACTGAACTGATTTTCACGCGGATTTTTTTGCTGCAAAGCTCATTCATGTAGCTATGATACAGGACACATGGTTCGGCGTATTTTAATATACATTGTAGTTTTAACAGTAATATAATATTCTGATATAAGATAAAAAGTGACCAGACACAATATATGTGACAAAGGAGGATATAATGTATTTTATAAATCACACACTATAAATATAATAAAGAAGCAGAAACAGATAGTAGCAGTAAAGTAAGATATTTTAATAAGTTGAAGAAACAATTTATGATTGACACACGCACATACATACACACGAACAGACACACACACACACTCTCTCGCTCTCTCTCACACACTTAGCCTGCACACACACACACACACACACACACACACACACAGAGAGAGAGAGAGAGAGAGAGAGAGAGAGAGAGAGAGAGCGAGAGCGCAGCCACCGAATCCACCGAACGCAGCCACCTGTAATAAAAATTGAGAAGAAGCTTTTCAGCGTGTTTGCATCAGTAATTTCTAAAAAATTAAATTCGGACAACATTAAGCCTATACCTTTTTTATTATAGGCTATGTGGATGTGGGAGGGTAAAATGACGAGACTAAAGCCCTATTCGGATTAACATTACAAAGGTAGATGGAGTAAGTTAATAATGTAATTTTACCACAGGACTTCTGTAATATCAATAGCCAAATAGCATGTGATAAGATAGGTTATCTAAAACTAGAAGTTGAAGGGGTTACTCAATTTGCCCATCGCTGTCAAGCGTGTACATTACGTTGCTTCCCGATGTGCGCAAACACAAATAACCTATACAACAGGGCAGTTGAATGCATATCTGATAACCTAGAAGCTCTTGTAACTATTAATTTAACAGTTACCCCGCCTCTCCATGCCGGGTGAACACCGGCTGATGCAATAAACAGCATTTCACAACGATTTCAGTACAGTAATAGCAAATATCCTTGCTCCTTCTCGATTATCTGGTAAAATTCTATTCACAAAATACAACCAATAGTACGGTAATGTTAAGACTTACTTGTGAAAAGCACTATTTTCGGTGGTCCGGCGATTAGAACAGGAAAATACTCCACAGTGCTCTGGCATCTCATCTGCTGCCACGCAACGAGACTAGGAATACGACCGGTTCAAGATGGCGGCCGGATTTCTCGTTTTCCAGCGGCCAATAGGGTATCTAGTCTCTATATGATATCTATGCCTAGCACAGTGAAAGGGTACTAAAAGGTGGAGCTAGACTCACTGCAGAACGGTGATTGGTGGACAGAGGATCGTCACTCGCGCGTGCTACAAGGGCATTTGAAGCATACAGTTGAAATAAAATTCTACTGTTATTGTGCCACGAAATGTAGTTTTAAGAGTATTTCAGGCGAGAAAGTAGTTTTTTAAAGCTCAAATCTGTGGTTCATTTATAGATTTATGATAATTTGACTGAGATCCATTCCAAGCGATCACCGGACGCTCGCGCTCGTGTCCCCCGCCTGGAGCAGCCTTTCCTCGGCTAGCCGTTCTGATGTTTGCCGCTGACTCGGCTGACACGTCTCTGTAGTGGTTGAACATGATATATAGTTCGTCTTGTATAAACCTTACAGGTGATCTTTGGTCTCGTGAAACTATAATTCGTTCCCTGGCCAATAGTTTTTGGCAGAAGTCTACGTGAAGTTTCATATCTTTGAGCGCTGAATTTGTATATTTCACTGACTGAATTGTTTCTTGATGTTATTTAAGCTTTACTGTATATCTTTTGTACCTTTTACTTATACTTTTATAATGGCTATTATTGATAAAACTGAAATTCAACAAAAGAGATTTTTTCCTTTTTTAAATTTTATTGTAAGATCGTTTGTAATGTTGTTTATTGCAACATTTGTACCAATGCGATATGGAATACATTACATATTGCCTGGAATATGTTTAATATAACGAAAAGAGGCAGGGTTGTTTTATATTTAGTTTTGTTATAAATATAACGTTAAATACATGCAGTGAATATAATCAAGGCTATGCGTTGCCTGAACCACATTTGTGTGCTTTAGAATGTTTAAAATGTATTAAAATGAAATCGAAAAGAAGCAGAGTGGTGTTTTATAACATATTTCATTTTACTGTTGCCTAAAATGAACATACAGAGATAACCGGAGTCACAGAGCCAGAGCGAGTAGAGCCCAGCGTTCAAGAACGCGCTTTTCCATTAGCAGAATTACTGAACTCGCGTCCTCGGGATCATTCTCCTGGGTCGGATTTGGCTTCGGATTTTTTGCATTGGGTTCTTGGAAACGCATATATGCCAGCGCTTATTTCTAGTGACAAACATGCCGAGAAGCACGAACAAGATCTGCTGTCTGTCCATTGTTGTTTACTATGTCGCTTTCTTCGCGCGAAAATGACGTCGATCGCTTTCCAGCATACCACGCCTATCAAGTAAGGGTACTGTTGGCGGTGGAAACGCAAGCCTGATCATGGTGTACCCGACCCGACCCGTACTGAACTGTACTGTACCGTACCGTACCCCTCAGTGGAAACGAGCCATAATAGCGCTAACTAACAACTCAACCAGGCCTCACCCACCCCCTGCCCCCCACCCCACCTTTCTTGCATATACATTGGGTGGAAATCACCTACATGAATATTATGATGTGTACATTCTCGGAAGAAAACTCAAGACCAAAAATAAGGCATTTAGGGAGTTCAGAAACAGTGCGGTGTCACTTTTTGGCTTGACTTTGTGCACACTGGACCTTTGTCATGCACACTAAAGAAAGTTGAAAATGTAAAAAGCATAATAGGTCCTCTTTAAAATCATAAATTGTATAGTGCTAATTCATTTGAAATTCCTGAGGGAACCCATGACTTCGAAGTTTTTAATACTACAAACAGAACAGCCACTGATCTCACATTGATCATTTCATTTGTGCAATGACAGAATGCATCAAGTTAATCCTTTTGCTTCATCGTCTACAATAGCAAGTAAAATATAGCGTGTTCATTGCTTTACCATCTGTCAATAATTCAGTATGTGTCATTTAAAAAGAGCCCAGAGCTCCCATTGTAATCCTGTGTCACAACTGTCACACTGAACTATGTAGTAAAGATCTGTGTTGCATTATAACATGGAGTATATTTGTTCTCAGTCTTAACTGAACATATATACCTAGAAAACCAACTACTATGTAGTTACAGTAGAAAGAAAGATTTTTTTCCTGCATGACCAAATGGTTACATCATTCAGTACTTTGTTTTTTTTTTTTTACTTCACATGGCAGTGCACTGTTGATGAAATACATTATATTAAACAGTAAACTATTTTCGACTGATCTTTTTTTCTTTACATTGATTTTCTTGTGACATATTTAGTCAGTATATGTATCTAGCAGTTCAGACCCACTTTTCTTGTAAGTTTCCATGATGTATTAACATCATTTCCTAAGTTGTTGTTTGCATTTACAAGTTATGCTTTTTGATATAGATTACAGCTGTGGAGAGAAGTGGTGTCTAGTTTGGTCATGTGACTGACAGGTGTTTGCCCACATTGCTGTTTTATAATAGAGCAGATGGCCAGCCCCTGATTTTGTCCGCATGATTCTTTAATGACTCCAAAAAGCACCATAAAGTAATAGGTGGACAGTGACGCACGTGTGCAAGAGAAACGGTAATGCCGTTCTCCATAAACTTGGTGTTGGAAAATCTATGGTGGGAACACTCAGGCAATGAAGGGTGGAAATAGAGAGCCCTCCTGCAAGCATTTACTTCATTTGGTAACCATGGCTACAGGGCCTGAGGCTTGCACGGTGGGATGTCGAAGCGTGAGCTAGGAGGGAGAGGCGGGACCACTTGTCTGTCCTGCTCACACTTAGGAAGTGCCACTTTTGGGAAATCCATATCTGACTATGTTTCTAGGTCCCATCCTCTGATTTTATATCCAGTGATAAAGGCACTGTGCATCTTTGAATCTATCTTTGAAACTCTATGCAGGAATTCCATTTTTGTCAAACAGCGACCTCTGGAGTCGCTGTGGAGTACTTGTATTTAACGTTACTGCCTTGATACTCCTCTGAAGCTGTTACATTAAGGTACAAATCTTGCATAGTGTGCCTTTAAATAAGAGATCTAGGGGGTGTTTATGGGTAGGCCTACTTTGATATTAGACTACATAACCTATAATTTCAAACCTGAACCAAACATTTTTTTTTTCAAAGATCAACAGTCTGTCATTTAGTCTACCACTAAAAAAATGGCGTGTTGTGGTTCCGGTACACCTGAAAGTTCTGGTTAACGAAATGAATGAATGAAAATTTGCTTATCAATATCTAAATTCACACCTATATCTTTGTAGAACTTCAAGAATCCGAAAAGATGCTGGAGCCAATGAGCCGCCGGCAGGGGACGAATCAACCTCTACGGACAGATTTTAATATTTTATCAGACAATAACTACTCAAGATTTTGCTTTAGGATAATTTTCGGGACAATTAGGGGCAGATTCGGGACAACAGCTTCGATTTCGGTACTGTCCTGAATTTTTCGGGATGTCTGGTCACCCTATGGTGGTGCGTGCTAGGGCTGTCAATATTCCTCTATAATACTATTTGTATAATAGTATATTATACTATAATATAATATTTGTATAATACTATTCTATATATACATATTTTATGTAATATTCAAATAATATGCGAATATTAAATGCTCAAATTCATCCTATTATTAATATTTACGACAGTACTTTTATGGATCGCCAATGCCACTATAGCCTGTGGTGGTTGTTACACGTTCTGTCCACTAGAGGGACATCTAACATTGCTACAATAAACATTTAGATCGCTTTCTCATTAACAATAAAAAACGGAACAAACGCGTGTCCATCGATATTAACTACCAGATATACAGCGTGCTAAACTCGAAAAAATTCAATTGTGTTACGATTCAAAAACTTTATTGTTCATTAGACGAAACAAAAGTATTTCATTTTCAAATGCGTGTAAGCCGCAAGAAAGATTGCATATAGATATATATTTTTTAAATATATATAAAAGCAATATTTGATTAGTAACTTCAGCATTCGAATAGTATTGTTTTTTTAAATATTTGAATTATATTTGAATTTCGGAATTCGTTCCGAAATTACAAAATAAAATCCACACAAACTTAGAAATATTTACTTGTCCATCCACAAGATCGCCAGGACAGCATCACTGTTGCATCCAGTGCTGCTTTATAGCTCATGCCCGATTGAAAAGCCCCATCTCTGGAAAGGCCTGACCGAGTGGGACTCTTGGTTCCTCATGTGGTCAGATTATCTTTTCCTTTTCTTAGTCTATTCCGACCGTGTTTTCTTTGCTTTTTCAATCATCGAGTTTCACGCCTGAAATGCGTGCAAGTGTCTTAATGCTTCATATGTTGTTGTTGATGTGTGTGATGTCACTGCCGTACAGCATGATGTCGTGATTCTCAAAATTGCATTGCTGGTTTTTCCAGTGGTGTCCCCCCGGATGATTCGCCCTACTATGAGTTTGTTTACCACCGAATTGACTTTGAAGCTGTTATATTAAGGTACAATTCTTGCATAGTGTGCCTTTAAGCTTAGAGCTCAGTCTCTTTTCATTAGTTGTGGTTCGCATAACGCACTACAGTCTATTCTTTTTAAGATGGTGTGACCTCTATCTTTCACAAACACACTCACACTCTCTTTTTTTTACGTGCAAGAGTATACAGAGACATGAGATGGAAATTAAACCCTATTCTCTCTGTACAGTGGCACAGCAAGCCTTTTCTTATAACAATAAATACACTAAGCCTTTTGGAGGGTTAGACAGTAAACATTTTACTGTCTGTTTACAATAAGGTTACTACTTTTGCCAGAACAGCAACCGTAGTTACAGTTATTAGTTACAGTATTCAGTGTAGCACATTTCTAAACCATGGCAATGTAGACAGAAAATTTAGCAAAGCATAAGATCTTTGAGCAAAGCAAAACTAATATAAAATACAAAAATAAATAAATAAATAAAATATTTTAGTTTAAGCTGTATATTATTCATTTATATTATAAAATATTTTAAATACTAAATATATGTATATACAGTTACATGATTCCCCCAGGCAAAACATGTGAAGTGAATTAGAAGTAAGATGACCTAGAACCTGAGAGAGAAACAGAATGCTGAAGAAAGAAGCGAACACCTCTAGAGAGATTTTTGTTCGAAAGCTTACTGGTCTGAGCTCAAACTTGAGGTAAAGTAGGTTTCGCAAGTTCGCAAGTTACTGTACTGCAGCCTCTGGGGACTAAACTTTTTTTTTTTTACTAACATGACAATTGGGTAAAAAAGAGGATTAATTTACAGAACAGAATGCTTGCAAATAGCAAGATTTTTGTTTTATAAAACAATTGTCATATTTATTTACCGTAACAAAGTTTGGGGTCAGAAAGTTTTTTTTTTAAAGAAAATACTAGTTTTATTCTGCAAGAATGCATTAAATTAATAAAAAAGTGACATTAAAGCATGTATAATGTTACAAAGTAGTCTATGCGTCTTATATAAATTGTGTTTTTTTTTTTTTTTACACTTTCTATTCATAAAATAATCCTGGGGAAAAAGTGTGATACTGAAGACTGGAATAATGATGATGCAAATTCAGCTTTGCCATCATAAATATATAAATTTCATGTTAAGATTACAACAGAAAAAAGGCATTTTTAATTTAGTTATATTTTCCAGTATTACTATTGTAATTATATTTTCGAATGATACACAAGCAAGTGGATCAATAGGTCTGGTACAGTAGTTCAAGTGCTGCATTAGTGTGTGTGTGTGTGTGTGTGTGTGTGTGTGCGAGTGTAATTAACTTTAATTGACCTAAAACCAAAATCTGATCACACACAGCATAACATAGTGTACATAGTGACATCAAATTATCACACATAAAATACATTAGTGTATATAATATGCATTGCACATGGTTTCTACAGTGACCATCATATCACACCACTAAAACGACAGCAGAATTACACATAGAGTGACTCCTTGTGCATAATAATCTGAAGACTTTTATTGTATGATATTCTCACATTTGCATGGAGAAGATGGATAACAGATGTCTGGCAGCGCTAGAGAGCATATACTATACCGTTCGTTCCGGTCAGATTAAGGGCGTATGGAAAGCTTTGTTGTTATGATGCAAAAGGTGCATGTGACCCGAATCATGTATGTGGGAAGAAGTTGACACATACCTTTCAACAACCTGGCATTCTGACCCCTGACAAACCTGACATTTGAAGGGGAAAAAAGAAAGAATCAATCAGCTCGTTTCACATGCCTTTAGGGAACAAAGCCTGTACAAACAACAACAGGCAGATTGTGGGTAATCATCAGATTCTAATTTCCGCATCTGGTTTTCCGCTGTAATCATATATCCAGCCTTGACAGTATTGTGTCTGGCTTGGAAATGGTGGATGTGGCCTTGTACAATGTGAATGAGTTTTAATAGGATGTTCCGCAAGGCCACATCCCTCTGATGTGATTGATGTCTGCTCGTCTTTCTCAGATAAATTCAGTGTGGCAAAACTGATTGGACAGGAAAACAGGGAGGGAGATGGACAGGAAGACAGAGAGAGGGAGACAAACCACATTTCACATTCACTACTGTCATTCTTAATGAGGTCGATCTATTAGCCATTCATCAAAAGGATGTCCTTTCACAAGCATTCTGCTCAATAACAAAGAACATATTGATTAAAAGGATGCTAAGCTCATTTGATTCGACTAAACTGGGGCGACTTTAAATTTGATATTTTTTCCTGTTTGTTCACAGTCCATGTCCCTTATAAAATAAGCGCTAAAACTGATCATTTCCCTTATCTCCCCCTTTCCCCCTACTGATTAGAGTTAGTTGACATGTAGTTGCATATGGTAGAATGTCTAAAGTTGACGATTGAAATACAGCTCTCTTTGCATATCTGAAAAGTATAGATCCACTACATTGTAATGTATTTCTTACAAACTAAAAGCAAGCTTGTTCGATTGTGCAAGCAAACAGCTTTGATTCCCAAGGCTTTTGAAAATAGAGCACAGATCCAAATGGCCTTAACTTAGGACTAAGTAGTGTTGAGTCTGCAGTAAAGTACATGTATGGAACATTGCGAACTGGTCAGAAGCGTTTGTTCTGTTACACTGTCTAATGATTTTTCTTTCAGAAATTACCCTCACTCAATGAGCTATGAAACTTCTCACCACTGTAGGGAAACTGTGATATTCCTATTAGCTCAGATACAGGGAATATCATTTTAATAACTAATCATGAAACATGATAGTGAATCCGCTACAAATTATAAAACTACCCATAAGGGAATGAGTTGTAAATGTTCTGTATGAACGATTGAATACAATGAACAACTGTACCATCACTAATCAATCACAAGAATTAGAATTAAAAAATAATATGTCAATTGTCTCAAAATAGATCCATTGTCAGGTTAATCAATTCAAATGCGCTTTTCACAATACATATTGTTTCAAAGCAGCTTTTGCTATTGAAAAAAACAGCTATTGATAAAGTAAAAAGGTGTAGATGATCTAATATCATCTACACCTTTTTACTTTCTTCCCTTGAGCCTTAAAATAAGTTACGAAGCATGTTAAGGAGTGCATACCTGAAAAGGTCAACTTTGTTTTGCTCACCTCAGTGCACACATGAATCTGATATAATTAGGACTCTGCCATAGTGGCCCGAAGCAAGAGGAGAATGATGGGTAAATATGAAATAAAGTAAATAACAAGCAGTGGGCGGGCGGCGTGAGCATGCTTAAAAACGAGAGGAACAAACTCAGGCAAATTAACTGAGAACGAAATGACTTTATGGCGGTTAATGTGCCATGCCTGGAAACCCTTTAGGCTTCAAGCCATATACATATGAACTGTACAAATGGATATATTTGGACTAAGTTACTATTTTAATGTTCTCTCTGATTAAGTTTTAAATGGATGCAATCTGTTAGTTGCTTGCTGCTGGGAACAAGGTGTTCCTTTGATGGAGGAAATAAGCATTTAGTTTGCACGTAGCAAGACTATGAATGTATTCACACCTCATTCTAATTTAGTTCTGAATACACGATATGACCGTGTGCAAAGATGTTTCTAAAAAGAGTGAGGTTCATTATGGCTTCAATGTAGCCTCAGTGCAAACCGCATATGTGAAAAGATGCATTAATTTAAAATAAAAACATTTGAACGAAATCATAACAATAGCAGCAAAACCATAAGGCTGATAATGTTGCTGCGCAAAAAGGTATGCAACATTTGTTCAATTTGTTGAAATGGGAGTGAAAACTACACATGGGCAAGTGGCCTGGCTTTGGCTGTGCTGCTGTCTCACTCAGCAGTCTCTGGCTCTCTTCAGAGGCCTGTCTGAGCTAATTAGCACATGATGCAAAGTCACATGTCCCCACTGAGTGTATCTAAGAGAGTGTGTAAGAAAAGTAGGAAGAGACAGAAATAGGTTGAGCTGCAAAGTACAACTACAGTAGGACTTGGCCTACACTTCAACTAGTAAGGGTGCAATTTTCAACATGTTTTATATTGTTTCTTTTTATTTTTATTATTTACTGTTTTCTTAGAAAGCCTATCGACTTCGAGTATACAAAACAAGTCAATGGCAAAGAAAATGCCATGGGTCTGTGGAATTTACATAGCGTATCTCCACACCTTACCTCATACATTTTTGCTTCGGAGCCAAGAGTATCTCTTCACTCCACAGCCATTTCGGACTTTGCTCTACGAGCCGAGCCACTTTCTCCGGTGTTGGTGTGATGGTGATTCACATTGCCTGCTGGTCTGTGCAGTGATCTGCCAGTGAGTGTGTTTCTCCTTGCTCGCTTCAACATAACAAAGTTTTGTTTCTCAGTTTAGCTTCCTTGTTAGAGCTCCTGAATCTCATGCTGGAAATTCCGGGTTCAAGGCCCGCTCGGAGCAGGGACGAGTAGGACAACAAGATGCTAAATTGTGGATTTGTGAATTTGGCCGTGCCAAGAAAATCAATTTTATGACTAAAAAAGGACACATAAAGAGTGTTATAACTTAGTTTTACCTACAGATACAAAACTCGGCGTGTATATTGTTCTCGGCATTTCACAACCCGTAAAGATCCTGGAGAGACACATGATGTCAGAATGAGACATGTAACGTACATGTCGAAAACATGTAAACGTGCATACCGTTCCTCAAAGCTGGTGAACGATCTCAGGATAGTGAGGAGCTCCTGGTCTCTGTTTCATTTCAGTTTGCAGACATTTGTTGCAAACTGGAACACCTCATATAACTTTCAATCTTGTGTATTTATTTAATGTCTCCATTAAGTCCATAAGACTGTAAGGTGTCTCATTTTTCAAAAGGTTGCTCACGCATAATTTGTGGTTGATATGTGCCCTCAGTGCACACTTTCGCAGAGCTCACACTAATGCAAGCTCTATAGCACACATATTCTCAACAGTCAAAGGGGGGTTAAGTTATTACCTGTCATGCACAGTAACCTTAAAGGCATCGGGGTTGCGGTGCCACCGGCTTGGGCCCACAGCTATATTTGATGTTTTTTAGCATATACAAGATCAAATAAAGAAGTGTAATTCATACCAAAATACTGCATATGTAAGTGTAAATGAGAATGTGTACGGTGTAAGAGAGAGACAGACTTATGCTTAGTCAGATTACTAATGTCAGAGAGCTTAATCACATCTGCCAGAATGCAGCATTATCAGGAGCCTGAGGTCTTAGCAATCTTAACCTTGGTAAAACATCATATTCACTTACACCCATAGTCATAAGTAGCAATAGGAAATCATGCAGCACACTTGCATGTCGCCCCCTTGGAATTATAAGGTTCTATCTGCCATTTTTTCAAAATTGAGTTATTCACATATTCTTATTCTGTGACAACTTATTTACGTTATCTGATGTGTTTTTGTGAGTTGTGTTCATTGTGGGACTTGTTCTATCTACAAACTCAAACTCTAACTTGGCTCTATAAGGTTCTATCTCCATGAGCCAATCAGCACTTCGAATGCACAGAAGAGGACCAATCAGAATCAACTTTATATGTCGGGTCTCTGACTTTTTCCTTGAAGACAAGAAGAAACCCCATAAAGGCATAATGCTATATATTTACAGTAAATTAAATATTCGCTAAATTGTTTAGTCTTATGAAGTGGCTTAACTTTATATTTTGTCATTTTCTTTATTGTGTATTGGTTATTATTAATAACTTATATTATTATAGTTATTATTATCTGAATTATACAAATATGCAGTGAGTAAATTGAATATTTTAGAAAACCATTCAACATGCAAATGTGTGTGTGTGTTTGTTTGAAAGTAAGTATGTGTGTGTGCGTGCAAGTGTGTACGGGTGAGAATGTGTGAAAAACTGTGTTGGTGTGAGTGTGTGTGAGTGAGAGAGAGTGTGTGTGTGATTAAAAAGGGAGTCTGACAATTTTTGTGATTGTCACGGTGAAGTGTGGAATAAAGACAGGCTGTGGCAAAGCTCCAATAAAAAACATTTACTCAAAAACTCCAAACCGGTACAAGGAAGACTGGCAGAAGATTACACACACTACGTCCGCTTGGAATTATAAGGATTTGCGTTCTGAGCAGTTTTGAGATATTGAGCTTCAAAGTTTTTGCATTACATATAGGAAAATTTATATAGGGAACAAGTTTGATTCAAACATGAAAATAACAGGGACCCTAAATGTATTCCAAACATACAATATCAAAATCCTCTCAAATTTGTAAATGGGGATTTTTGGAACGGGTCAAATGCAGATAGAACCTTCTAATTCTAAAAAAAAAAAACACTTTTCGCTTAGATTTATAAGGTTCTATCTGCCAAAACATTATTTGAACATTTAAATAAATAAAAAAATAATGTTTTCACAATGTCTCAACATGTGTTAGAAAGTAAAATTTTATCCTTTCTATGACATTTATTTAATATTTTTTAGCACTTCCATGTATTTAGGACATTTCAAATTAAGCTAGGTAGGTCTAAATATTTTCCCCAGTGCATAATCTTTATTTTTGATACCAATTTGGTGGGTAATTAAACACATTATTGCAGAAATTATAATTCTTTTGCTTAGACAGAAAGCAGCCACTGTAATACATCCGAGAAGGATTTTATTCCAGCTAAAGTGGGCCAGGTAAAATGGCTTTCTCTCTAGACCTCAATATGGATGAAATAACATGCAAACGTTCATTGTTGTAATTAAGACCCCATTAATGAAATTGTCAAAGATTTGACCTATAAGCCTTAATATGGTAAAAATTAAGACATTTTAAGACTTTAAAAACTGCAAGAAAATCGACATGCTTCATCAAATTAATCCATAAAGTTTAACAATCATTGACAAATTATTCACTGACTATATAATTGTCACAGTCTTTGTCTGCACCATTCTGTCTTCGTCATCTTCACTATACTTCCCAGCATCCTCTTGTCACACCTGAACTCACTCCCTCAATCATCCACCTGTTCGTCGTCCTGATCATCTGTGTCACCTGTCGTCACCTTGTTAGTGTTCATTTGTATCTGTATTTAGTTCTCTCTGTTTCACTGTGTGCTGGTCGGTTCTTGATTATGTTTCATGGACAGTGTGTGTAATCTTCTGCCACTCTTCCTTGTACCTGTTTGGAGTTTTTGAGTAAATGTTTTGTATTGGAGCTTTCCATCAACCTGTCTTCATTCAACACTACACCGTGACAGAAGAACCAACCAAACATGGATTTCCCTGCAGTAAGTCTAATGTGCCTTGAGCAGGGAAACAGCTCTCTTGAGGAACACCTGGAGGTTTTCCTGGAGTTGGTAGCTCAAACCAGTTTCCCAGATGATTGCCTCTGCACGTTTTTCTACGTGTGGGACTGAACAACACCATTGTAACGCAGTTGTTTGGGGAAGCAGCTCAAGGAAACTTGGCACAATTTTTGAAGTGGGTGCTGGTATCCTGCGGATCATCCTTCACTGTTGATGACCTCACCAGCCCCATTCCAACGCCCGAGACCGTCCAGCCCGAGACCGTCCGCCTGACGGGTCTTCACCGCCTGACGGGTCTTCTCTCTATTAAATATTCACTAAAATGTGTAGTCTTATGAAGTGGCTTAACTTTATATTTTTGTCATTTTCTGACGGGTCTTCACCGCCTGAAGGGTCTTCAGCGCCTGACGGGTCTTCAGCGCCTGACGGGTCTTCAGCGCCTGAAGGGTCTTCAGCGCCTGACGGGTCTTCTCTCTATTAAATATTCACTAAAATGTGTAGTCTTATGAAGTGGCTTAACTTTATATTTTGTCATTTTCTGAAGGGTCTTCAGCGCCTGACGGGTCTTCACCGCCTTAAAGGTCTTCACCGCCTTAAGGGTCTTCACCCTCTGACGGGTCTTCACCGCCTCACGGGTCTTCACCGCCTCACGGGTCTTCACCGCCTCACGGGTCTTCACCGCCTCACGGGTCTTCACCGCCTCACGGGTCTTCACCGCCTCACGGGTCTTCACCGCCTCACGGGTCTTCACCGCCTGACGGGTCTTCACCGCCTGACGGGTCTTCACCGCCTGACGGGTCTTCACCGCCTTAAGGGTCTTCACCGCCTGGCAACGCTCTCAGCCTGCTCCGCCATGTCCACATCCTGGTCACGCCCTCAGCTTGCTCTGCCACGCCCTGGTCCTTCTCCGCTCTGGTCACACCCTCAGCCTGCTCCGCCCTGGAGGCTTCCTGCTCTAATTCAGCCATGCCCTCTTCAGCCTCCAGGGCGACTACCCCCCACCTTGATGTTCTTTGCCGCGTCTTCGTCATCTTCACTACACTTCCCAGCATCCTCTTGTCTCCACACCTGACCTCACTCCCTCAATCATCCACCTGTTCATCGTCCTGATCATCTGTTGTCACCTTGTTAGTGTTCATTTTGTAGCTGTATTTAGTTCTCTCTGTTTCAGTCTGAGCTTGTCGGTTCTTGATTTATGTTTCATGGATAGTTGTCCCCCTGGAATTATAAGGTTCTATCTGACATTTTTGTCAAAATTGAGTTATTCACATATTGTTATTCTGTGACAACTTATTTACATCATTTGATGTGTTTGAAGTTGTGTACATTGTGGGACTTTTTATTGAAAAAATAAAAAGGTTCTATCTACAAAGTCGAACTCTAACTTGGTTCTATCTGCTCTATAAGGTTCTATCAGAGTCAATCAGCACTTCGAATGCACAGAAGAGGACCAATCAGAATCGGCTTTATATGTCGGGTTGCTGGCTTTTTCCTTGAAAACAAGAAGAAACCCCATAAAGGTATATTGCTATATTTATAGTAAATTAAATATTCACTAAAATGTGTAGTCTTAAGCAGTGGCTTAACTTATATTTTGTCATTTTCTATATAGTGTATTGGTTAATAATAACTTTTATTATTATAGTTATTATCTGAATTGAGTAAATGAAATATTTTAGAAAACCACTCAACATGCAAGTGTTTGTGTGTGTGTGAGAATGTGTGTGAGAGAGTGTGTGATTAAAAAGGGCGTTTAACATTTTTTGTGATTGTCACGGTGTAGTGTGGAATGAAGACAGGCTGAGGCTGACACAAAGCTTCAATAAAAAACATTTACTCAAAAACTTCAAAGAGGTACAAGGAAGACTGGCAGAAGATTACACACACTCTCCATGAAACATAATCAAGGACCAACCAGCACACACTGAAACAGAGAGAACTAAATACAGATACAAAATGAACACTAACAAGGTGACACAGATGATCAGGACGATGAACAGGTGGATGATTGCGGGAGTGAGTTCAGGTGTGGAGATAAGAGGATGCTGGGAAGTGTGACAAAACACCCCCCTTTACAAAGGCGTGACCAGAGCGGAGCGGCGCAGGCTGAGAGTGTTGCCAGGATGGTGAAGACACCGTCAGGTGGCGAAGACCCTTCAGGTGGTCAAGACCAGTCAGGCGGTGAAGACCCGTCAGGCGGCGAAGACCCGTCAGGCGGCAAAGACCCGTCAGGCGGCAAAGACCCGTCAGGCGGCAAAGACCCGTCAGGCGGTGAAGACCCTTCAGGTGGTCAAGACCAGTCAGGCGGTGAATACCCGTCAGGCAGCCACGGCCGTGAAGACCTGTCAGGCGGTGAAGACCCGTCAGGCAGCCACGGCAGTGAAGACCTGTCAGGCGGCGAAGACCCGTCAGGCGGCAAAGACCCGTCAGGCGGCGAAGACCCGTCAGGCGGCGAAGACCAGTCAGGCAGCCACGGCAGTGAATACCCGTCAGGCAGTGAAGACCCATCAAGCGGTGAAGACCAGTCAGGCGACGAAGACCCGTCAGGTGGTGAAGACCCTTCAAGCGGCGAAGACCCGTCAGAAAATGACAAAATATAAAGTTAAGCCACTTCATAAGACTACACATTTTAGTGAATATTTAATAGAGAGAAGACCCGTCAGGCGGCGAAGACCCTTCAGGCGGTGAAGACCCGTCAGGCGGTGAAGACCCGTCAGAAAATGACAAAATATAAAGTTACGCCACTTCATAAGACTACACATTTTAGTGAATATTTAATAGAGAGAAGACCCGTCAGGCGGTGAAGACCCGTCAGGCGGACGGTCTCGGGCTGGACGGTCTCGGGCGTTGGAATGGGGCTGGTGAGGTCATCAACAGTGAAGGATGATCCGCAGGATACCAGCACCCACTCCAAAAATTGTGCAAAGCTTCCTTGAGCTGCTTCCCCAAACAACTGCGTTAGAATGGTGTTGTTCAGTCCCACACGTAGAAACGTGCAGAGGCAATCATCTGGGAAACTGGTTTGAGGTACCAACTCCAGGAAAACCTCCAGGTGTTCCTCAAGAGAGCTGTTTCCCTGCTCAAGGCACATTAGACTTAGGCCTACTGCAGGGAAATCCATGTTTGGTTGGTTCTTCTGTCACGGTGTAGTGTTGAATGAAGACAGGCTGAGGCTGATGGAAAGCTCCAATACAAAACATTTACTCAAAAACTCCAAAAAGGTACAAGTGATTGCACACACTGTCCATGAAACATAATCAAGAACCGACAAGCTCAGACTGAAACAGAGAGAACTAAATACAGATACAAATGAACACTAACAAGGTGACGACAGGTGACACAGATGATCAGGACGACGAACAGGTGGATGATTGAGGGAGTGAGTTCAGGTGTGACAAGAGGATGTTGGGAAGTGTAGTGAAGATGACGAAGACAGAATGGTGCAGACAAAGACTGTGACAATTATATAGTCAGTGAATAATTTTCAATGATTATTAAACTTTATGAATTAATTTGCTGAAGCATGTCGATTTTCTTGCAGTTTTTAAAGTCTTAAAATGTCTTAATTTTACCATATTAAGGCTTATAGGTCAAATATTAACAATTTAACAAATATAACAATTTCATTAATGGGGTCTTATTTACAACAATGAACGTTTGCATGTTATTTCAGCCATATTGAGGTCTAGAGAGAAAGCCATTTAACCTGGCCCACTTCAGCTGGAATAAAGTCCTGCAGATGTATTACAGTGGCTGCTTTCTGTCTAAGCAAAAGAAAGATTAAAATTATAATTTCTGCAATAATGTGTGTAATTACCCACCAAATTGGTATCAAAAATGAAGATTATGCACTGGGGAAAATATTTAGACCTAGCTTAATTTGAAATGTCCTAAATACATGGAAGTGCTAAAAAATATTAAATAAATGTCATAGAAACGATAAAATTTTCCTTTCTAACACATGTTGAGACATTGTGACAACATTATTATTTTTGTTTTATTTAAATGTTCAAATAATTTTTTGGCAGATAGAGCCTTATAATTCCAAACGAAAAGTGTTTTTTTAGAATTAGAAGGTTCTCTCTGCATTTGACCCGTTCCAAAAATCCCCACTTACAAATTTGAGAGGATTTTGATATTGTATGTTTAGAATACATTTAGGGTCCCTGTTATTTTCATGTTTGAATCAAACTTGTTCCCTATATAAATTTTCCTATATGTAATGCAAAAACTTTGAAACTCAATATCTCAAAACTGCTCAGAACACACATAGAACCTTATAATTCCAAGGGGACGATGTGTTGAGGAAATGTATAAGAGAGGACAACAAATTTAGGTTCTGTGAGAAATGAGTGTGGATGAAAGTCAGCACTGAAAGCTGCTTAAGAACATTTGGAAATGTGATTTTTAAACTAAGGAATGAATGGTACAGTTGTTAAGTTTTGAGTAAACAATATATTTTCAGTAATATTGCTATTTCTTTTTGATTCTATTTCTAATATTTCTTTTCCATTTCTCAGATTTTAGCTAAGGCAAGGTTCAAATATTTTAGCTCTAACTTTTTGTTTATCAGACAAGGGAATTCTTTTATTTATTTGTGCATTAAAATATGTAATTAGGCCATGATCTTGAAAATAGCTGGATGTAGTGTTTTTATGTTAGGATGCCCCCTTGTGGTGTGATGCACCAAATGAACTGTATGACATGCGTCCACTGCTGAAAAGAAAGAGCAGAAGCGAAGAAGCGCGTATGCGTTCTTTGGCTATAGGTTGGTCTTCGTCTGTATCCTACTGTATATACGGAATGGGTGTGTGTGGAGCCAGGCTAGGTTGGTCTGTGTCTTCTCTGGTTAAAGGACAAGTTCGGTCTTTTACAATTAAAGCCCTGTTTTAAGATCGTCCCTGATGAAATAGAATAGTTAAGATTGTTTTTGAGACAAATGCTCCTGTCACGAGAATTTTTGGATTGTGTGATAGTACCCCCCCCCCCCCCCCCCCCCCACCTTTATAATGAAAGCATAGGTGCACTCGAACAATCATTCATAAAAATGCATAAAACTTTAGTTTACAAAGACGTGAAACTCACCGAGTGGTCTGGGGTGTTCACTGATATGCCCACTTAAAAATCGCTGCAAAAGATGCTTTCCAACAGGTTTTATCATAGTTTTTGTCCAAGTCCACTTTCTTCCTGCTTTCGGTTGAAGTCCACAATAGTCAATTGTCGAGTTCACATGCGCGATCCTTAGTTATCTAGTTACCAATGATCGCGCATGTGAACTCGACAATTGACTACTGTGGACTTCAACCGAAAATAGGAAGTAACATGGACTTGGACATAAACTACGATAAAACCTGTTGGAAAGCATCTTTTGCAGCGATTTTTGTGTGGGCATATCAGTGAACACCCCAGACCACTCGGTGAGTTTCACGTCTTTGTAAACTAAAGTTTTATGCATTTTTATGAATGATTGTTCGAGTGCACCTATGCTTTCATTATAAAGGTGGGGGGGGGGGGTACTAATACAGAATTTAAAAATTCTCGTGACAGGAGCATTTGTCTCAAAAACAATCTTAACTATTCTATTTCATCAGGGTCGATCTTAAAACAGGGCTTTAATTGTAAAAGACCGAACTTGTCCTTTAAATTACCTGTAAATGTTGCCTATCACTGCTTTTGATTGTTGTTTAATGTTGACGTAATACGTTGTTTTGGCGTACCTTTTGCTTAAACGAGTAGCTGGGGGACGTCGGAAAAATAGACGTTTTACTCATTAGGTTAGCTTAATTGAAAACGTGACATTTAGACGGGTGTTTTTCGGCGTGGATCAAGGCAAATGAATCCTTTTCACCTTGACTATTTTCCTTTTGACCTTTTCACTATTTCTTTATTTATTTGAAAGGGGACAGTGTACATTAATCAACATATAGGCAATGTAAATGTACCAGAGTTAGCTAAAAGGAGCTAATTTTCACCGGTAGTCCCCCAGCCAGATGTAAAAATGGCAATGTTACGATCTCTTCTGAGTCGCAACAAAGTAAGGGAGTCACCACACACAAGCAGTCGTAATTCATGAATTTATTTATCCGTAAAAGACGGAACAACATTGAGCAGTATAAATGATACTCAGGGTGTACAGCAGTCCAGCCCAATTTAGTCCATGAGACATTCAGCGGTCTCCCACATGAAGTGGTTCAAGCGGCGGTGGTGGTGATCTCCCATACTCCAAAACCTCTCAACGAGTCCTCCTCATCCTCGTGAAAGGAACACCATCTCAAGCGAACAAAAGAGCACAAGCTCAACCGACTCTCCTGCTCTCATCTTGGTCCCAGTCTTTATTGAGCAGCATGATGACTCTCAGGTGCATGGCCACGCCCTACAGCCAAATCACCTGCAACTCAGAAATGACGAGTTACCCACTGAAACGTCACACCCCCCCCTTTAAAGAGATCCATCAAAGATCGGATAAAAAAAAACAACCCAACACCATAAATTATTAGTGATATTACTGTACATTATTATACCACCTCTACGGAGCCCCTAAAGGGACGTGGTGGTGAAAAAATTTTTTAGGATGGGAGAATTTTTTTTTTTTAACTTTTGCGTTCCCTCGCAAAACTTTTGCGTTCCCCCGAGAAACTTTGCGTTCCCTCGCAAAATGTTTGCGTTCCCTCGCAAAGTTATTTGCGTTCCCTCGCAAAACTTTTGCGTTCCCTCGCAAAATGTTTGCGTTCCCCCGAGAAACTTTGCGTTCCCTCGCAAAATGTTTGCGTTCCCTCGCAAAGTTATTTGCGTTCCCTCGCAAAACTTTTGCGTTCCCTCGCAAAATGTTTGCGTTCCCTCGCAAAAAGTTTTGCGTTCCCTCGCAAAGATATTTGCGTTCCCACGCAAAACCTGTTGGCAGCTCGGACGGACACTTCCTGTTTAATGTCCCTCTGGCAGTGTTTCAGAGCTCCGTACGTTAATGGAGCGTTTCATAGTGTTTGAACTTGGACTTAAATATAAAGAAATGCGGTCAGTGCTTAACTCAAGCAGTTCAGTGAAGTTGGCAATATATTCACATGCTATTCGAACTTCCCGGATCAATATTCTTCAGCTAAACGTTGTTAAAACACAAACGGCACCTATTTACAATCACAGTAACCTAGACAACGAGCTACAACCCAATTCTCCACAAAACGAGCTTAATAGCTAATATAGGCTAAATCAATGGATCTCCATGAGCAGGCGGCTGAGAGACAAGTCCGAAGGGACCATGTGCGATGTGCAATATAATTCAAAAAACGACCAGCATCAACTCGTCAAAAATGTAAAAATAGTCATTAATTGTTACAAACCACCCAATTCAGTTTACACATCATTGGAAAACCCACTGGTCATACTGCACTGCTTCTGCACATTATATATATATATATATATATATATATATATATATATATATATATATATATATATATATATATAAGTTCACTGTAACACACCAAATTTAGTTCACACATTACTGCTCTAATCTTGGTTGTACAACACAGTTTGGGAAGTAATTACACATAAAAAAATAAGTAGGCCTACAAATTACAATGGTACTGTACGCAGCTAACATAATAGTAAGAACATAGCTTTTGCAATATTTTCTTACTGAATTTGATGGCATTACACTGTATAACAAGTTACTGATATTTTTTCCTAAAAAAGGGTAAAGTTATTGGAACTGAATTTGGTGACAGTAGCCTACAGTGTATCCGTGAAGCTATTGAATATGTTAAATAATATAAAATGTGCAGATGGGTTTTGGGATTTGCACTTTGCAGACGGACCCTTATTCTGGCTTCTCATTCGGCCGGTTAAAGACAAATTTATATTATAAAGCTCGTTTTGATGAGAATTGGGTTGTAGCTCGTTGTCTACTGTGATACTGTGATTGTGTCGTCTGTGTTTTAACAACGTGAGAATATTGATCCGGGAAGTTCGAATAGCATGTGAATATATTGCCAACTTCACTGAACTGCTTGAGTTAAGCACTGACCGCATTTCTTTATATTTGAGTCCAAGTTCAAACACTATGAAACGCTCCATTAACGTACGGAGCTCTGAAACACTGCCAGAGGGACATTAAACAGGAAGTGTCTGTCCGAGCTGCCAAAAGGTTTTGCGTGGGAACGCAAATATCTTTGCGAGGGAACGCAAAACTTTTTGCGAGGGAACGCAAACATTTTGCGAGGGAACGCAAAAGTTTTGCGAGGGAACGCAAATAACTTTGCGAGGGAACGCAAATAACTTTGCGAGGGAACGCAAACATTTTGCGAGGGAACGCAAAGTTTCTCGGGGGAACGCAAAAGTTTTGCGAGGGAACGCAAAAGTTTAAAAAAAAAAAATTCTCCCACCCTAAAAAAAATTTTCACCACCACGTCCCTTTAGGGGCTCCGTACACCTCTGATCACAGTACAACCATGATTTCTACAATTATTTCCATTCACCCTTCAGCCCCACCCTGCCATCAGCAATCTGGATCCTGAAAGCAAATTAAGATGACAAGAGAACACAGAAACAACCATATAACCATTTCACTTAGTTGACCAGATCAGGAACACGAGATAACGCATCTGCCACTACGTTATCTGATCCTTTAATATGTCTAACAGTCAAATTGTAGGGTTGTAAAAAGAGTATCCAACGCATTAAGCGCTGACTTGGCGAATGCAGAGAATGCAAGAATGTTAACGGATTATGATCAGAAAACACTTCCACAGGCATTCCTCCCCCCACATACACGTCAAAAAAACTGAAGTGCCCAAATTAAGGATAAAGCCTCTTGCTCGATTACAGAATAATTTTTCTGATAGGTGTTAAACTTTCGAGAAAAATAACTCACAGGATAGTCCAACCCATCCTCCCCGGTCTGTAATAAGACAGCTCCAGCACCAACCTGGCTGGCGTCCACCTGTAACTTAAATGGCATATTCAGCCTTGGGGCAGCTAGAACAGGAGCAGAAGTTAATAACAATTTAATGTTTTCAAAAGCTCTCTGACAATTTTCACTCCAGTCAAACTTTACTGAGTTTTTAAGCAAGTCAGTCAGCGGAGAAACCACGGTTGAAAAATTTGGACAGAAACCCCAGTAATAACCAACCATCCCCAAATAACGCATGAGTTCTTTCTTGGTAGATGGAGGAGGGAACTGCTGGATGGCAAGAACTTTGGCCTGAAGTGGACGCACTTTTCCTTGGCCTACCTCTTTCCCCAAATATCTTACAGTCGCCTTGGCAAAATCACACTTGGCCAAGTTAACTGTTAGACGTGCCTCAATCAACCGAGTTAAAAGAGCTCGCAAACGGACCAAATGGTCCTCCCAAGTCTCACTGAACACAATGACATCATCTAGATACACCGCACACCCTTCCAACCCAGCAACCACTCGGTTCATTAATCTCTGGAAGGTGGCAGGTGCATTTCTTAATCCAAAACTCATAACGGAGTACGAGTATAATCCAGATGATGTAATAAAAGAGGTTACCTCCCTAGCTCTAGGAGTTAACGGCACTTGCCAATACCCCTTAAGAAGATCTAGCTTGCTCACAAATTTAGCTGTACCCACCTGATCTACACAATCCTCCATTCGAGGAAGTGGAAAAACGTCAGGCTTCGTGATGGAGTTTAACTTGCGATAGTCAGTACAAAATCTATAAGTTGAATCTGCTTTCCGGACTAACAGGCAAGGTGAAGCCCAACTTGAACATGACGGAACAGCTATTCCATTCTCCAGCATATATCGGACCTCAGATTCCAATGCTTCTCTCTTACTGACAGGAGCCCTATAAAAACGCTGACGAATCGGTTGAGACTCTCCCACATCAACATCATGTTGTATCAGATGAGTACGACTGGGTATATCTGAAAACAAACCAGTAAACTCCCCTAACAACTGTGTTAGATCTTTATTTTGAGCCTCTGTCAAATGTGAAAACAGAGCACCTAAATTCTGAAGTGTCTCTGAATTCTTTAGTCGAGGTAACAAAACACAATCTTCCGGAACAACCATATCCTCAACCATAACTTCCCCCTCAACTAAAGGTTGACAAGACTCAAAAGAAGCAGTGGCAACTGGAGCGACTGATTGAGTTGCTTGGATTTCAGAATTTCGAGAACGATAAGCTTTAAGCAAATTTACATGGAAACACTGCTTAGATTTTCGCCTATCTGGAGTTGCGATTTGATGGTTCTCATCAGATAGTTTCCGAAGAACAGTATATGGCCCAGTAAACTTAGCACAAAAAGGAGACCCAGAAGATGGTAACAAGATTAACACCTGATCACCAGGCGTAAAGACACGACCTTCAGCACGCTTATCAAAGTGATTCTTCATCTTTTCTTGTGCCACAACAAGATTTTTCTGTGCACTCAATCCGGCCAAAAACAAACGTCTACGAAAACCATTTACATACTCTACCAAATTTTGCGGAGTCTCCTCCCCACCTAATCCCTCACGCAAAACAGAAAGAGGTCCCCGTACGCGATGACCGAAAACTAAATCATTTGGGCTAAAACCCAAACTCTCTTGCTGTACTTCCCTAGCAGCAGGGTAAACCCTCCTCCTAGCCAGGGTAAACCCTCCTCCCAGTCACGGCTTAACTCAACACAATAAGCACGCAAAAGTGACTTCAAAGTCTGGTGGAACCGTTCAATTACACCCTGACTTTGAGGATGATACACGCTTGACTGATTATGTTTCACTTTAAGTACCTTAAGAACCTCAGCAAACAAACGGGATGTAAAATTAGTACCGTTGTCACTTTGAATAATCTTAGGTATCCCAAAAATTGATATAAATTGGGTTAAAGCCTTAACAACTGCCTTGGTGGTAATTTTTCGGATAGCATAAGCTGCTGGATACCGAGTCGTCTGACACATCACGGTCAGCAGATATGAATTCCTTGATTTAGATGGAGGCAGTGGTCCGACGCAGTCAATTATTAAGTGCTCAAATGGTTTACTTGTAACCTCTATGGGTTTCAAAGGTACTGGTTTCAACAACTGGTTTGGCTTCCCCGTTACCTGGCAAGTGTGACATGTTCTAATGAAAAATGCAATATCTTTTTTCACACGAGGGCAATAAAATTGTTGCAGAATTCGGTCATAGGTCTTCTTTACTCCTAAATGTCAAGCAATCTCGCCATGTGCATTCTGTAGTACCACATCTCGAAATCGTTTAGGCACCACCACTTGAATTATACACTCGTCTAGTAAAACTTTCTTACAAGGAACATACTTCCTTAGAAGAACCTCATCTTGGACAAAATATCCACTAACAGTACTTAGTACCTCTTCCGGCAAAATCACGGCATCAAACAACTTCTGTAACTCCGGGTCTTCCCGCTGCGCATCCACCAGCTCCCTGTGAGAAATAGGTGATAGGGTGGATAAACCAGGAACAACATATTTTGACACTTCTTGTTTCTCAAGTGACATCTCACGACTCTTTGCACGAGTCACGACACACGCTGTGAATACTTCAGGAAAATCTTGATGCAAACTGTCGGTGTTCTCAGTGACTGGAATAGGCACTACCTCAGGAGGTGGAATCACCTCCCGCCATACTCTACCTCCAGCCAAATTGTTACCCAAGATGACAGCAACCCCATCCACTGGCAAAGACGGACGAACTCCCAAAGATACTTCTCCACAAATGAGATCAGATGTCAAATGTACTCTATGCAGAGGAACAGAAAGAATGTTTAATCCAATTCCTCTAATTAGAACAGTTCTCCCTTCACTTGATACCTCAGAAAAGGGTAGAACAGATTCAAGAATAAAAGATTCTGATGAGCCTGTATCTCTCAAAATTTTCACTGGTATTTTACTCTCAGAGTTTGGCAAAGACACACAACCTTCAGTGATAAATGGTACAAAGTGTTTCATGGCTACTAACTTGGGGTCACATACTTCCTCAGCCACCTCTATGGAACGATCATGCTTAGAGTCATTGGTGGTTTCAGTAACATCAGCCACTAACACAGGATTAACTAATGATTTCTTTTTTCCAGACTTCCCCTTAGCAGCTAACACTGGACACTTATTTTTCCAATTTCCTGGATTAAAACAGTAATGACACAAGTCTCTATCAGATCTCATCTGACCAGTGTTCTCTGATTTTGAAGGGTACGATTGTTCAAATTTTTTAAACCCAACTCTATTCTCATTAAAGTTACCACTCTGTTGAACTGATCGGTCTCCTCTGTATACCTTCCTATGCGTTAGTACATAATCATCTGCCAAAACCGCCGCCTCTATCGCGTCCTTTGGCTTCTTCTCATTTATGTATGTAGCAATATCATCGGACACAATATTTTTAAATTGTTCTAAAATGACCAGATCACGCAGCTTTTCAATATTATCTACAGCGGAGGCAGCACACCAGCGATCAAAATGAGAAACCAAATCCCTTACCACCTCAGAGTGAGTTTGACGATCACCCTTCCTCCAGCTTCTGAATCGCTGGCGATAGGCTTCAGGAACCAATTCGTAGGCCTTCAAAATAGCTATTTTTACCTTGTCATAATCCTTACGGTCCTCCGTTGTGAGCGATGCTTATGCCTCCTGAGCCTTGCCTGTGATCACCGTTTGAAGCATGACAATTCGGATAGACCTCGGCCAATTCCTTTCTTCGGACATAGTCTCGAACAAGGAAAAAAAAAACACCAGGGTCATATTCATTAAATTTGGGAAGCAACCTATCTCAATCGCTCCACCTGAAGCTCATGATCTCGTGCGGACTTCTCAGCATCTAATCTTAATTTCTCCAAGTCAATCTCACGTTGTCGAAGCACGTTCTCATTTCTAATTTTTTCAATCTCAAATTCATAACGTTTTGCTTCTTTCATCAACTCTTTATCATGAAGCTGCTGCATGTGCAAAATCTCTTTTCTTTTCTCAAAAGACAACCCGGAAAAAATGTCTAACGCACCCTTTGCCTCAATGTCGCGTTTTTTCATAAGACCATTTTCACATAACCAATTCTTCACAACTGCACGCAATTCCTTTTCCCGTAATTTTTTATCTACCTCACTGATTTTAAAATGATCCATAAGTTCCCATAATTGTTGTTTTACAAAAGAATTTAACATCTCCTCCGAATTAGGATCTTTAATAAACTCTTCTATAGACGACATTATGTTCTCACTACAATAGCCAACTATTAACAAAAAGCAAGTGCATTTATTTTCCTTTCGGAACAAAAAAAAAAAAAAAAAAAAAAAACACAGGTAAAAAAATTATTCACTCTCTCCCCTCTAATTAATAATTATTAACTACCTACCCAACCACTAAACTAACGTTTGCCTAGTCTTCGCGCAGCTTTCAAGAGTCAAGCGACTTTTAAACACCAAAATACCGATGGCTTAAAAATTGAACAAACAGCTCAATCCAAAACCACGGCGGTATACTATGGAAGCTTGTTTCCGCCACTGAATAAAAAAATAAAACAAATATTGTGACTTTTTATCTCACAATTCTGACTTTTTTTCTCAGAATTGCGAGTTATAAAGTCAGGATTGCGTGTTATAAAGTCAGAATTGCGAGATATAAAGTCAGAATTGCGAGATATAAAGTCAGAATTGCGTGATATAAAGTCGGAATTGCGAGATATAAAGTCAGAATTGCGTGATATAAAGTCGCAATTCTGAGAAAAAAAGACAGAAGTGCGACTTTTTATCTCACAATTCTGACTTTTTTTCTCACAATTGCGAGTTTACATCTCGCAATTCTGACTTTCTAACACATAATTGCGAGTTTATATGTCGAAATTCTGACATCTTTTCTCAGAATTGTGAGATATAAACTCGCAATTGCGACTTATCAGGCCAATTCTAAGGGGAAAAAAATACTAGTTTAAATCTCACAATTCTGACATTATATCTCACAATTCTGACTTTATATCACGCAATTGCGACTTTATATCAAGCAATTCTGACTTTATAACTCGCAATTCTGACATTATAACTCACAATTCTGACTTAATAACACGCAATTGCGACTTTATATCTCGCAATTCTGACTTTTTTCTCGCAATTGCGACTTTATATCTCGCAATTCTGACTTTTTATCTCGCAATTGCGACTTTATATCACGCAATTCTGACTTTTTATCTCGCAATTGCGACTTTATATCACGCAATTCTGACTTAATAACTCGCAATTCTGAGAAAAAAAGTCAGAATTGTGAGATAAAAAGTCGCAATTATTTATTTTATTTTTTTATTCAGTGGCGGAAACAAGCTTCCATAGTATACTTAACCCAAAAGCCTGCACAAAAATAAAAAAGGCAAAATAACAAACTCAACGCTAAGCGTTGCTATAAGTCCTACCTGGGAGAAAATTAACAATTTAAAAAAAATGCACTGCCCTTGCGAACTACTGCCAAACTCGTGAGTCGATTTAAACGAAATAACCATTTACGTTACTCAAAACAACGTGTATCAAAAACTCAATATTTACATATTTTCTTCAATCGAATCGACCTCAACGAATTCCGAATATTAATCAAATTTCATTTTATGATACAAATTCGCTTTAGGACGAGCCCCCATTTGTTACGATCTCTTCTGAGTCGCAACAAAGTAAGGGAGTCACCACACACAAGCTGTCGTAATTCATGAATTTATTTATCCGTAAAAGACGGAACTCAGGGTGTCAGATATGTATAAGTGTACTTATGAAGAACAGCAGTCCAGCCCAATTTAATCCATGAGACATTCAGCGGTCTCCCACATGAAGTGGTTCAAGCGGCGGTGGTGGTGGTGATCTCCCATACTCCAAAACCTCTCAACGAGTCCTCCTCATCCTCGTGAAAGGAACACCATCTCAAGCGAACAAAAGAGCACAAGCTCAACCGACTCTCCTGCTCTCATCTCGGTCCCAGTCTTTATTGAGCAGCATGATGACTCTCAGGTGCATGGCCACGCCCTACAGCCAAATCACCTGCAACTCAGAAATGACGAGTTACCCACTGAAACCGTCACAGGCAACCTTAAACATAATCACAGGTATAAAATCACAAGATAGAATTACATACAAAACATTATGGTTAAGAAATACAATTTATGTAAAATAATTATTATACCAATAATAATACAGTTAAATGCTTGCAGAAGGCATTAGTGCCTGCAAGTTTGGCTCTCTACAAGCCATTTTTTTGCATTCTTTTTGAATGAAAAGAATGACAAAGACTCTCTAATGCTTTCAGGCACTGTGTTCCACAACTTAATTTCTCGCCCCGAAAAAAAAAGAAAAAAAAAAAGAAGAAATGGGTAACACTGTCGTTTTTGTTTTGTTTTTTTTTTTTTGGTAGAAATTTTGAGTTTCTCTGATCTTCTTGAAACTCTGGATTCTGATAGAGGGCCATGAGACTTAGACTTGAGTGCAAAAATGGAGGCTCTAGACCCTTCCATAGCAGAGATATTGAGATATTTATAACAGCATGGGATCTCAATATCTCAGCTCTGGAAGGGTCTAGAGCCTCCATTTTTGCACTCAAGCCTAATGGCCCTCTATCAGAATCCAGAGTTTTGAGAAGATTGGAGAAACTTAATTTCTTGCCCCGGAAAAAAAAAAAAAAAAAACGAAAGGGGTAACACTGTCGTTTTTTTTTTCTCAAAATTTTGAGTTTCTCTGATCTTCTTGAAACTCTGGATTCTGATGGAGGGCCATGAGACTTAGGCTCAATCCCAATTCACCCCTTGGCCCTACCCCTTAGCCCTACCCCTCGGTTTTGCGCGTTCACGTCTAGGGGTAGGGTGTCTCGATTCTTCTTGAGATCGAGGGGTAGGGCGAAGGGGTAGGGCTACATAGCCCTCGAAACGGAGATTTTTCAGAGGCACACTCCAAACGGAGGGCTAAGAGAAAAGTTCACGGATTGCATCGGAAATCACTGGCGAGATGGATCGCAAACGGTTAAACATTTAAATTTAGCGCCAGATGATTCCACCACGCACTTTATTTACTCTTATAATAACACTATAGTCGTTTAAATTAAGAAACGGTATAATAAATTACCTTTCCGATCAGAAAAGACATACATTTCGAGGAAGGGATGATTATAATCATCATGTTTATTTAAAGTTAAGAGCAGCTGCGCTGATTATCAGTTGTTGTCATGGAGAAATCCTGTACATCGCCGACGACTGATGACGCATTGGGTTCATGAAGGGTCGTTCCATTTCGTAGGTAAATATTCTAACCCTTTGGCCCTTGTCACTCCGTTTTAAGGGCCAAGGCTACACTCGAAAACAAGGGGTAGGGCCAAGGGGTGAATTGGGATTCAGCCTTAGACTTGAGTGCAAAAATTGAGGCTCTAGACCCTTCCAGAGCTGAGATATGTTAAAGGATGTATAGGCCAAACCAGGTGTTATCAGAATCCCGATATTGACACGTTTCCATCACAACATGTCTTCATATTAGGGACTGAAGAGAGTGTTGGCAGTCAGGTGCTGGAGGAGTGGAGGAACGGATGTGAAGAGGACACAATCAGCGCCAACACAAACTCATTCACATAAACACTGCTGGGCTTATTACACACAGCTCTGATCTGGCACTGAACTAATGTGTACTAGACCTGACAGCAGGTGCACACGTACACACCACAGTCAGTGTGTGAATCTCAACAAAACCAGATCATGGTCACACTTCACGCCAAAATATAAATCAGGAAATATAAAGACTTAGACCTCAGTGTAAAAATAGAGACTCTAGACCCTTCCAGAGCTGAGATATTGAGATATTTATAATGGCATAAATGCTACGTGGGATCTCAATATCTCAGCTCTGGAAGGGTCTAGAGGGTCGAAATTTTGACCTTCGATATCTCAGCTCTGGAAGGGTCTAGAGCCTCCATTTTTGTGCGCTGGTCGAAGTCTCGTGGCCCTCTGTCAGAATCCAGAGTTTCAAGAAGATCGGAGGGGGTCAAAATTTCGGCCAAAAAAAATGACTGTTACCCCTTATGTTTTTTTTTTCAGGTCGAAATTTTGACCTTTGATATCTCGGCTCTGGAAGGGTCTAGAGCCTCCATTTTTGCGCACTGGTTGAAGTCTCGTGGCCCTCTGTCAGAATCCAGAGTTTCAAGAAGATCGGAGGGGGTCAAAATTTCGGCAATAAAAAAAAAAAACGACAGTGTTACCCCTTATGTTTTTTTTTTCGGGTCAAAATTTTGACTTTCTATATCTCGGCTCTGGAAGGGTCTAGAGCCTCCATTTTTGCGCGCTGGTCGAAGTCTTGTGGCCCTCTGTCAGAATCCAGAGTTTCAAGAAGATTGGAGGGGGTCAAAATTTCGGCCAAAAAAAAAAAAAGACGACAGTGTTACCCCTTATGTTTTTTTTTTTCAGGTCGAAATTTTGACCTTTGATATCTCGGCTCTGGAAGGGTCTAGAGCCTCCATTTTTGCGCACTGGTCGAAGTCTCGTGGCCCTCTGTCAGAATCCAGAGTTTCAAGAAGATCGGAGGGGGTCAAAATTTCGCCCAAAAAAAAAAATGACAGTGTTACCCGTTATGTTTTTTTTTTCAGGTCGAAATTTTGACCTTTGATATCTCGGCTCTGGAAGGGTCTAGAGCCTCCATTTTTGCGTGCTGGTCGAAGTCTCGTGGCCCTCTGCCAGAATCCAGAGTTTCAAGAAGATCGGAGGGGGTCTAGACCCTTCCATAGCCGAGATATCGAAGGTCAAAATTTGGACCCGAAAAAAAAATCATAAGGGGTAACACTGTCGTTTTTTTTTTTGGCCAAAGTTTTGACCCCCTCCGATCTTCTTGAAACTCTGGATTCTGACAGAGGGCCACGAGACTTCGACCAGCGCGCAAAAATGGAGGCTCTAGACCCTTCCAGAACCGAGATATCGAAGGTCAAATTTTGGACCCGAAAAAAAAAACATAAGGGATAACACTGTTGGTCTTTTTTTTTTGGCCGAAATTTTGACCCCCTCCGATCTTCTTGAAACTCTGGATTCTGACAGAGGGCCACGAGACTTCGACCAGCGCGCAAAAATGGAGGCTCTAGACCCTTCCAGAGCCGAGATATCGAAGGTCAAAATTTGGACCCGAAAAAAAACATAAGGGGTAACACTGTCATTTTTTTTTGGCCGAAATTTTGACCCCCTCCGATCTTCTTGAAACTCTGGATTCTGACAGAGGGCCAAGAGACTTCGACCAGCGCGCAAACATGGAGGCTCTAGACCCTTCCAGAGTCGAGATATCGAAGGTCAAAATTTGGACCCGAAAAAAAAAACATAAGTGGTAACACTGTCGTTTTTTTTTTTTGGCCGAAATTTTGACCCCCTCCGATCTTCTTGAAACTCTGGATTCTGACAGAGGGCCACGAGACTTCGACCAGCGCGCAAAAATAGAGGCTCTAGACCCTTCCAGAGCCGAGATATTGAAGGTCAAAATTTGGAACCGAAAAAAAAAACTTAAGGGGTAACACTGTCGTTTTTTTTTTTGCCGAAATTTTGACCCCCTCCGATCTTCTTGAAACTCTGGATTCTGACAGAGGGCCACGAGACTTCGACCAGCGCGCAAAAATGGAGGCTCTAGACCCTTCCAGAGCCGAGATATCGAAGGTCAAAATTTGGACCCGAAAAAAAAAACATAAGGGGTAACACTGTCATTTTTTTTTGGCCGAAATTTTGACCCCCTCCGATCTTCTTGAAACTCTGGATTCTGACAGAGGGCCACAAGACTTCGACCAGCACGCAAAAATGGAGGCTCTAGACCCTTCCAGAGCCGAGATATCGAAGGTAAAAATTTGGACCCGAAAAAAAAACATAAGGAGTAACACTGTCATTTTTTTTTTGGCCGAAATTTTGACCCCCTCCGATCTTCTTGAAACTCTGGATTCTGACAGAGGGCCACGAGACTTCGACCAGCGCGCAAAAATGGAGGCTCTAGACCCTCCCAGAGCCGAGATATTGAAGGTCAAAATTTGGACCCGCAAAAAAAAAACATAAGGGGTAACACTGTTTTTTTTTTTTGGCCTAAATTTTGACCCCCTCCGATCTTCTTGAAACTCTGGATTCTGACAGAGGGCCACGAAACTTCGACCAGCGCGCTAAAATGGAGGCTCTAGACCCTTCCAGTGCCGAGATATCGAAGGTCAAAATTTGGACCCGAAAAAAAAAACATAAGGGGTAACACTGTCGTTTTTTTTTTTTGGCCGAAATTTTGACCCCCTCCGATCTTCTTGAAACTCTGGATTCTGACAGAGGGCCACGAGACTTCGACCAGCGTGCAAAAATGGAGGCTCTAGACCCTTCCAGAGCCGAGATATCGAAGGTCAAAATTTGGACCCGAAAAAAAAACATAAGGGGTAACACTGTCGGGTTTTTTTTTTGGCCGAAATTTTGACCCCCTCCAATCTTCTTGAAACTCTGGATTCTGACAGAGGGCCACGAGACTTCGACCAGCACGCAAAATGGAGGCTCTAGACCCTTCCAGAGCCGAGATATCGAAGGTCAAAATTTGGACCCGAAAAAAAAAAACATAAGGGGTAACACTGTCGTTTTTTTTTTTTTGGCCGAAATTTTGAGCCCCTCCGATCTTCTTGAAACTCTGGATTCTGACAGAGGGCCACGAGACTTCGACCAGCGCGCAAAAATGGAGGCTCTAGACCCTTCCAGAGCCGAGATATCGAAGGTCAAAATTTGGACCCGAAAAAAAAAACATAAGGGGTAACACTGTCGTTTTTTTTTTTTGGCCGAAATTTAGACCCCCTCTAATTTTCTTGAAACTCTGGATTCTGATAGAGGGCCACGAGACTTCGACCAGCGCGCAAAAATGGAGGCTCTAGACCCTTCCAGAGCCGAGATATCGAAGGTCAAAATTTGGACCCGAAAAAAAAAAACATAAGGGGTAACACTGTCATTTTTTTTTTTTGGCCGAAATTTTGATCCCCTCCGATCTTCTTGAAACTCTGGATTCTGACAGAGGGCCACGAGACTTCGACCAGCGCGCAAAAATGGAGGCTCTAGACCCTTCCAGAGCTGAGATACTGATTTATTTATAAGGGCATAAATGCTACGTGGGATCTCAATATCTCAGATCTGGAAGGGTCTAGAGCCTCCATTTTGGCACACAGGTCTAAATCCCATGGCCCCATATCAGAAACCAGAGTTTCAAGAAGCTCAGAGAAACTCAAAATTTCGACGCTGTTTGATGGTGTTAGATCTATCCTAGTACCCTCGTTATAAATCATTCACCTTCTACCTTATTTTGTTTATTCTCAGGTAAGGTAAAGATGGTTGAATTCTACAATAGATAATATTTACACAAATTCATACTCACACCCCAGTAGAAAGACCCCTCAGTGGCTAAGTTATTTACTGCAAGCAGTGACTCTTGGCAGGCAAACTTTTTTTTATCTATTATTTGTATTTTTATTGTATAAAGTTTTCCAAAGTTTTTCTTTCAAACAGGTTAACAAAATTAGTTAAATAAATGCAGTTCACAAGTTACACCAGCAGGTGTCACACTTGGATCATCAAACAATGAATAGTCTGGTCCAGTTTCCAGAGTCTAACCTCATACATTTCATTTTACTTTTTATAATACATTTCCATGTCACACCTCTTTCAAGTCATATGCACAATCTGTCTAATCCTAGACCTGGATCCATATTTAACTCTTTCAGTCCCTTCAACAATCTCGGCCTTCTTTAGCTTGATCTTCCTCCTCCTCACACTGTTTCTCAGCATCATTCGCCTTTTAGTATGGAACACAACATAAAGGTAATACATTTTTTCCTTTACTACTTACATGCATAATACTGGTTACATTCCATTAATAAAGCATTCTTGTTACAATATGTTTCTGTGTCTTTCTTATAAAACCAATAAACATTTGTTACAATATGTTTCTGTGTATTTATTATAAACAGTTTACATATAAAAACTGTATAACAGAAGACTATCTATAAATTCTTTTACATATGGTTTCATATAAAAGCTGTTTTACATAAAAGACTGTTCTATAAAGTCTTTAGAAGCAGTTTACATATCGTTTCATATAGAAAGCTGTTTTACATAAGACTGTTCTATAAAGTCTTTACAAGCAGTTTGCATATAGTTATTATAAAATGAATTGCATCATTCCAAACAACATCACAAAAAAAGACTTAGACCTGAGTGCAAAAATGGAGGCTCTAGACCCTTCCAGAGCTGAGATATGGAAACTCAAAATTTCGACCAGAAAAAAAAACCGACATAGTGTTACCCCTTATGTTTTTTTTTTGGGGGGGGGGGGGGGGGGGGGGGGGATTAAGTTTCCCCAATCTTCTCAAAACTTTGGATTCTGATAGAGGGCCACGAGACTTCGACCAGCGCAAAAAAGGAGGCTCTAGACCCTTCCAGAGCCGAGATATCGAAGGTCAAAGTTTGGACCCGAAAAAAAAAAAAACATAAGGGGTAACACTGTCGTTTTTTTTTTTTGGCCGAAATTTTGACCCCCTCCGATCTTCTTGAAACTCTGGATTCTGACAGAGGGCCACGAGACTTGGACCAGCGCGCAAAAATGGAGGCTCTAGACTCTTCCAGAGCCGAGATATCGAAGGTCAAAATTTGGACCCGAAAAAAAAACATAAGGGGTAACACTGTCATTTTTTTTTTTGGCCGAAATTTTGACCCCCTCCGATCTTCTTGAAACTCTGGATTCTGACAGAGGGCCTCGAGACTTCGACCAGCGCGCAAAAATAAAAATTGACAGTGTTACCCCTTATGTTTTTTTTTTCGGGTCCAAATTTTGACCTTCGATATCTCGGCTCTGGAAGGGTCTAGAGCCTCCATTTTTGCGCGCTGGTCGAAGTCTCATGGCCCTCTGTCAGAATCCAGAGTTTCAAGAAGATCGGAGGGGGTCAAAATTTTGACCAAAAAAAAAAAAATGACAGTGTTACCCCTTATGTTTTTTTTTTCGGGTCCAAATTTTGACCTTCGATATCTCGGCTCTGGAAGGGTCTAGAGCCTCAATTTTTGCGCGCTGGTCGAAGTCTCGTGGCCCTCTGTCAGAATCCAGAGTTTCAAGAAGATCAGAGGGGATCAAAATTTCGGCCAAAAAAAAAAATGACAGTGTTACCCCTTATGTTTTTTTTTCGGGTCCAAATTTTGACCGTCGATATCTCGGCTCTGGAAGGGTCTAGAGCCTCCATTTTTGCGCGCTGGTCGAAGTCTCGTGGCCCTCTGTCAGAATCCAGAGTTTCAAGAAGATCGGAGGGGGTCAAAATTTCGGCCAAAAAAAAAAATGACAGTGTTACCCCTTATGTTTTTTTTTCGGGTCCAAATTTTGACCTTCGATATCTCGGATATGTAAGGGTCTAGAGCCTCCATTTTTGCGCGCTGGTCGAAGTCTCGTGGCCCTCTGTCAGAATCCAGAGTTTCAAGAAGATCGGAGGGGGTCAAAATTTCGGCCAAAAAAAAAAAAAATGACAGTGTTACCCCTTATGTTTTTTTTTTTCGGGTCCAAATTTTGACCGTCGATATCTCGGCTCTGGAAGGGTCTAGAGCCTCCATTTTTGCGCACTGGTCGAAGTCTCGTGGCCCTCTGTCAGAATCCAGAGTTTCAAGAAGATCGGAGGGGGTCAAAATTTCGGCCAAAAAAAAAAAAATGACAGTGTTACCCCTTATGTTTTTTTTTCGGGTCCAAATTTTGACCTTCGATATCTCGGCTCTGGAAGGGTCTAGAGCCTCCATTTTGCGCGCTGGTCGAAGTCTCGTGGCCCTCTGTCAGAATCCAGAGTTTCAAGAAGATCGGAGGGGGTCAAAATTTCGGCCAAAAAAAAAATGACAGTGTTACCCCTTATGTTTTTTTTTCGGGTCCAAATTTTGACCTTCGATATCTCGGCTCTGGAAGGGTCTAGAGCCTCCATTTTTGCGCGCTGGTCGAAGTCTCGTGGCCCTCTGTCAGAATCCAGAGTTTCAAGAAGATCGGAGGGGGTCAAAATTTCGGCCAAAAAAAAAATGACAGTGTTACCCCTTATGTTTTTTTTTCGGGTCCAAATTTTGACCTTCGATATCTCGGCTCTGGAAGAGTCTAGAGCCTCCATTTTGCGCGCTGCTCGAAGTCTCGTTTCCCTCTGTCAGAATCCAGAGTTTCAAGAAGATCGGAGGGGGTCAAAATTTCGGCCCAAAAAAAATGACAGTGTTACCCCTTATGTTTTTTTTTCGGGTCCAAATTTTGACCTTCGATATCTCGGCTCTGGAAGGGTCTAAAGCCTCCATTTTTGCGCGCTGGTCGAAGTCTCGTGGCCCTCTGTCAGAATCCAGAGTTTCAAGAAGATCGGAGGGGGTCAAAATTTCGGCCAAAAAAAAAAAAACAGTGTTACCCCTTATTTTTTTTTTTCGGGTCCAAATTTTGACCTTCGATATCTCGGCTCTGGAAGGGTCTAGAGCCTCCATTTTTGCGCGCTGGTCCAAGTCTCGTGGCCCTCTGTCAGAATCCAGAGTTTCAAGAAGATCGGAGGGGGTCAAAATTTCGGCCAAAAAAAAAAATGACAGTGTTACCCCTTATGTTTTTTTTTCGGGTCCAAATTTTGACCTTCGATATCTCGGCTCTGGAAGGGTCTAGAGCCTCCATTTTTGCGCGCTGGTCCAAGTCTCGTGGCCCTCTGTCTGAATCCAGAGATTCAAGAAGATCGGAGGGGGTCAAAATTTCGGCCAAAAAAAAAATGACAGTGTTACCCCTTATGTTTTTTTTCTGGTCCAAATTTTGACCTTCGATATCTCGGCTCTGGAAGGGTCTAGAGCCTCCATTTTTGCGCGCTGGTCCAAGTCTCGTGGCCCTCTGTCTGAATCCAGAGTTTCAAGAAGATCGGAGGGGGTCAAAATTTCGGCCAAAAAAAAAAAATGACAGTGTTACTCCTTATGTTTTTTTTTCGGGTCCAAATTTTGACCTTCGATATCTCGGCTCTGGAAGGGTCTAGAGCCTCCATTTTTGCGCGCTGGTCGAAGTCTCGTGGCCCTCTGTCAGAATCCAGAGTTTCAAGAAGATCGGAGGGGGTCAAAATTTTGGCCAAAAAAAAAAAAATGACAGTGTTACTCCTTATGTTTTTTTTCGGGTGCAAATTTTGACTTTCGATATCTCGGCTCTGGAAGGGTCTAGAGCTTCCATTTTTGCGCGCTGGTCGAAGTCTCGTGGCCCTCTGTCAGAATCCAGAGTTTCAAGAAGATCGGAGGGGGTCAAAATTTCGGCCAAAAAAAAAATGACAGTGTTACCCCTTATGTTTTTTTTCTGGTCCAAATTTTGACCTTCGATATCTCGGCTCTGGAAGGGTCTAGAGCCTCCATTTTTGCGCGCTGGTCGAAGTCTCGTGGCCCTATGTCAGAATCCAGAGTTTCAAGAAGATCGGAGGGGGTCAAAATTTTGGCCAAAAAAAAAAAATGACAGTGTTACCCCTTATGTTTTTTTTTCGGGTCCAAATTTTGACCTTCGATATCTCGGCTCTGGAAGGGTCTAGAGCCTCCATTTTTGCGCGCTGGTCGAAGTCTCGTGGCCCTCTGTCAGAATCCAGAGTTTCAAGAAGATCGGAGGGGGTCAAAATTTTGGCCAAAAAAAAAAAAATGACAGTGTTACCCCTTATGTTTTTTTTCGGGTGCAAATTTTGACCTTCGATATCTCGGCTCTGGAAGGGTCTAGAGCTTCCATTTTTGCGCGCTGGTCGAAGTCTCGTGGCCCTCTGTCAGAATCCAGAGTTTCAAGAAGATCGGAGGGGGTCAAAATTTCGGCCAAAAAAAAAAATGACAGTGTTACCCCTTATATTTTTTTTTCGGGTCCAAATTTTGACCTTCGATATCTCGGCTCTGGAAGGGTCTAGAGCCTCCATTTTTGCGCGCTGGTCGAAGTCTCGTGGCCCTCTGTCAGAATCCAGAGTTTCAAGAAGATCGGAGGGGGTCAAAATTTCGGCCAAAAAAAAAATGAGAGTGTTACCCCTTATGTTTTTTTTTCAGGTCCAAATTTTGACCTTCGATATCTCGGCTCTGGAAGGGTCTAGAGCCTCCATTTTTGTGCGCTGGTTGAAGTCTCGTGGCCCTGTGTCAGAATCCAGAGTTTCAAGAAGATCAGAGGGGGTCAAAATTTCGGCCAAAAAAAAAAAATGACAGTGTTACCACTTATGTTTTTTTTTTTCAGGTCCAAATTTTGACCTTCGATATCTCAGCTCTGGAAGGGTCTAGAGCCTCCATTTTTGCGCGCTGGTCCAAGTCTCGTGGCCCTCTGTCAGAATCCAGAGTTTCAAAAAGATCGGAGGGGGTCAAAATTTCGGCCAAAAAAAAAAAAATGACAGTGTTACCCCTTATGTTTTTTTTTCAGGTCCAAATTTTGACCTTCGATATCTCGGCTCTGGAAGGGTCTAGAGCCTCCATTTTTGCGCGCTGGTCCAAGTCTCGTGGCCCTCTGTCAGAATCCAGAGTTTCAAGAAGATCGGAGGGGGTCAAAATTTCGGCCAAAAAAAAAAAAATGACAGTGTTACCCCTTATGTTTTTTTTTCAGGTCCAAATTTTGACCTTCGATATCTCGGCTCTGGAAGGGTCTAGAGCCTCCATTTTTGCGCGCTGGTCCAAGTCTCGTGGCCCTCTGTCAGAATCCAGAGTTTCAAGAAGATCGGAGGGGGTCAAAATTTCGGCCAAAAAAAAAAAATGACAGTGTTACCCCTTATGTTTTTTTTTTCAGGTCCAAATTTTGACCTTCGATATCTCGGCTCTGGAAGGGTCTAGAGCCTCCATTTTTGCGCGCTGGTCCAAGTCTCGTGGCCCTCTGTCAGAATCCAGAGTTTCAAAAAGATCGGAGGGGGTCAAAATTTTGGCCAAAAAAAAAAATGACAGTGTTACCCCTTATGTTTTTTTTTTCAGGTCCAAATTTTGACCTTCGATATCTCGGCTCTGGAAGGGTCTAGAGCCTCCATTTTTGCGCGCTGGTCCAAGTCTCGTGGCCCTCTGTCAGAATCCAGAGTTTCACGAAGATCGGAGGGGGTCAAAATTTCGGCCAAAAAAAAAAATGACAGTGTTACCCCTTATGTTTTTTTTTCAGGTCCAAATTTTGACCTTCGATATCTCGGCTCTTGAAGGGTCTAGAGCCTCCATTTTTGCGCGCTGGTCCAAGTCTCGTGGCCCTCTGTCAGAATCCAGAGTTTCAAGAAGATCGGAGGGGGTCAAAATTTCGGCCAAAAAAAAAATGACAGTGTTACCCCTTATGTTTTTTTTTTCAGGTCCAAATTTTGACCTTCGATATCTCGGCTCTGGAAGGGTCTAGAGCCTCCATTTTTGCGCGCTGGTCCAAGTCTCGTGGCCCTCTGTCAGAATCCAGAGTTTCAAGAAGATCGGAGGGGGTAAAAATTTCGGCCAAAAAAAAAAAAAATGACAGTGTTACCCCTTATGTTTTTTTTTCAGGTCCAAATTTTGACGTTCGATATCTCGGCCCTGGAAGGGTCTAGAGCCTCCATTTTGCGCACTGGTCCAAGTCTCGTTGCCCTCTGTCAGAATCCAGAGTTTCAAGAAGATCGGAGGGGGTCAAAATTTCGGCCAAAAAAAAAAAATGACAGTGTTACCCCTTATGTTTTTTTTTCAGGTCCAAATTTTGACCTTCGATATCTCGGCTCTGGAAGGGTCTAGAGACTCCATTTTTGCGCGCTGGTCCAAGGCTCGTGGCCCTCTGTCAGAATCCAGAGTTTCAAGAAGATCGGAGGGGGTCAAAATTTCGGCCAAAAAAAAAAATGACAGTGTTACCCCTTATGTTTTTTTTTCAGGTCCAAATTTTGACCTTCGATATCTCGGCTCTGGAAGGGTCTAGAGCCTCCATTTTTGCGCGCTGGTCCAAGTCTCGTGGCCCTCTGTCAGAATCCAGAGTTTCAAGAAGATCGGAGGGGGTCAAAATTTCGGCCAAAAAAAAAAAAAAAAATGACAGTGTTACCCCTTATGTTTTTTTTTCAGGTCCAAATTTTGACCTTCGATATCTCGGCTCTGGAAGGGTCTAGAGCCTCCATTTTTGCGCGCTGGTCCAAGTCTTGTGGCCCTCTGTCAGAATCCAGAGTTTCAAGAAGATCGGAGGGGGTCAAAATTTCGGCCAAAAAAAAAATGACAGTGTTACCCCTTATGTTTTTTTTTTCAGGTCCAAATTTTGACCTTCGATATCTCGGCTCTGGAAGGGTCTAGAGCCTCCATTTTTGCGCGCTGGTCCAAGTCTCGTGGCCCTCTGTCAGAATCCAGAGTTTCAAAAAGATCGGAGGGGGTCAAAATTTTGGCCAAAAAAAAAAATGACAGTGTTACCCCTTATGTTTTTTTTTTCAGGTCCAAATTTTGACCTTCGATATCTCGGCTCTGGAAGGGTCTAGAGCCTCCATTTTTGCGCGCTGGTCCAAGTCTCGTGGCCCTCTGTCAGAATCCAGAGTTTCACGAAGATCGGAGGGGGTCAAAATTTCGGCCAAAAAAAAAAAATGACAGTGTTACCCCTTATGTTTTTTTTTCAGGTCCAAATTTTGACCTTCGATATCTCGGCTCTTGAAGGGTCTAGAGCCTCCATTTTTGCGCGCTGGTCCAAGTCTCGTGGCCCTCTGTCAGAATCCAGAGTTTCAAGAAGATCGGAGGGGGTCAAAATTTCGGCCAAAAAAAAAATGACAGTGTTACCCCTTATGTTTTTTTTTCAGGTCCAAATTTTGACCTTCGATATCTCGGCTCTGGAAGGGTCTAGAGCCTCCATTTTTGCGCGCTGGTCCAAGTCTCGTGGCCCTCTGTCAGAATCCAGAGTTTCAAGAAGATCGGAGGGGGTAAAAATTTCGGCCAAAAAAAAAAAAAATGACAGTGTTACCCCTTATGTTTTTTTTTCAGGTCCAAATTTTGACGTTCGATATCTCGGCCCTGGAAGGGTCTAGAGCCTCCATTTTTGCGCACTGGTCCAAGTCTCGTGGCCCTCTGTCAGAATCCAGAGTTTCAAGAAGATCGGAGGGGGTCAAAATTTCGGCCAAAAAAAAAAAATGACAGTGTTACCCCTTATGTTTTTTTTTCAGGTCCAAATTTTGACCTTCGATATCTCGGCTCTGGAAGGGTCTAGAGCCTCCATTTTTGCGCGCTGGTCCAAGGCTCGTGGCCCTCTGACAGAATCCAGAGTTTCAAGAAGATCGGAGGGGGTCAAAATTTCGGCCAAAAAAAAAAATGACAGTGTTACCCCTTATGTTTTTTTTTTAGGTCCAAATTTTGACCTTCGATATCTCGGCTCTGGAAGGGTCTAGAGCCTCCATTTTTGCGCGCTGGTCCAAGTCTCGTGGCCCTCTGTCAGAATCCAGAGTTTCAAGAAGATCGGAGGGGGTCAAAATTTCGGCCAAAAAAAAAAAATGACAGTGTTACCCCTTATGTTTTTTTTTCAGGTCCAAATTTTGACCTTCGATATCTCGGCTCTGGAAGGGTCTAGAGCCTCCATTTTTGCGCGCTGGTCCAAGTCTTGTGGCCCTCTGTCAGAATCCAGAGTTTCAAGAAGATCGGAGGGGGTCAAAATTTTGGCCAAAAACAAAAATGACAGTGTTACCCCTTATGTTTTTTTTTCAGGTCCAAATTTTGACCTTCGATATCTCGGCTCTGGAAGGGTCTAGAGCCTCCATTTTTGCACGCTGGTCCAAGTCTCGTGGCCCTCTGTCAGAATCCAGAGTTTCACGAAGATCGGAGGGGGTCAAAATTTCGGCCAAAAAAAAAAATGACAGTGTTACCCCTTATGTTTTTTTTTCAGGTCCAAATTTTGACCTTCGATATCTCGGCTCTGGAAGGGTCTAGAGCCTCCATTTTTGCGCGCTGGTCCAAGTCTCGTGGCCCTCTGTCAGAATCCAGAGTTTCAAGAAGATCGGAGGGGGTCAAAATTTCGGCCAAAAAAAAAAATGACAGTGTTACCCCTTATGTTTTTTTTTTCAGGTCCAAATTTTGACCTTCGATATCTCGGCTCTGGAAGGGTCTAGAGCCTCCATTTTTGCGCGCTGGTCCAAGTCTCGTGGCCCTCTGTCAGAATCCAGAGTTTCAAGAAGATCGGAGGGGGTCAAAATTTCGGCCAAAAAAAAAAATGACAGTGTTACCCCTTATGTTTTTTTTTCAGGTCCAAATTTTGACCTTCGATATCTCGGCTCTGGAAGGGTCTAGAGCCTCCATTTTTGCGCGCTGGTCCAAGTCTCGTGGCCCTCTGTCAGAATCCAGAGTTTCAAGAAGATCGGAGGGGGTCAAAATTTCGGCCAAAAAAAAAAAATGACAGTGTTACCCCTTATGTTTTTTTTTCAGGTCCAAATTTTGACCTTCGATATCTCGGCTCTGGAAGGGTCTAGAGCCTCCATTTTTGCGCGCTGGTCCAAGTCTCGTGGCCCTCTGTCAGAATCCAGAGTTTCAAGAAGATCGGAGGGGGTCAAAAATTTTGGCCAAAAAAAAAAAATGACAGTGTTACCCCTTATGTTTTTTTTTCAGGTCCAAATTTTGACCTTCGATATCTCGGCTCTGGAAGGGTCTAGAGCCTCCATGTTTGCGCGCTGGTCCAAGTCTCGTGGCCCTCTGTCAGAATCCAGAGTTTCACGAAGATCGGAGGGGGTCAAAATTTCGGCCAAAAAAAAAAATGACAGTGTTACCCCTTATGTTTTTTTTTTAGGTCCAAATTTTGACCTTCGATATCTCGGCTCTGGAAGGGTCTAGAGCCTCCATTTTTGCGCGCTGGTCCAAGTCTCGTGGCCCTCTGTCAGAATCCAGAGTTTCAAGAAGATCGGAGGGGGTCAAAATTTCGGCCAAAAAAAAAATGACAGTGTTACCCCTTATGTTTTTTTTTCAGGTCCAAATTTTGACCTTCGATATCTCGGCTCTGGAAGGGTCTAGAGCCTCCATTTTTGCGCGCTGGTCCAAGTCTCGTGGCCCTCTGTGAGAATCCAGAGTTTCAAGAAGATCGGAGGGGGTCAAAATTTCGGCCAAAAAAAAAAAATGACAGTGTTACCCCTTATGTTTTTTTTTCAGGTCCAAATTTTGACCTTCGATATCTCGGCTCTGTAAGGGTCTAGAGCCTCCATTTTTGCGCGCTGGTCCAAGTCTCGTGGCCCTCTGTCAGAATCCAGAGTTTCAAGAAGATCGGAGGGGGTCAAAATTTCGGCCAAAAAAAAAAAATGACAGTGTTACTCCTTATGTTTTTTTTTCAGGTCCAAATTTTGACCTTCGATATCTCGGCTCTGGAAGGGTCTTGAGCCTCCATTTTTGCGCGCTGGTCCAAGACTCGTGGCCCTCTGTCAGAATCCAGAGTTTCAAGAAGATCGGAGGGGGTCAAAATTTCGGCCAAAAAAAAAAAAATGACAGTGTTACCCCTTATGTTTTTTTTTCAGGTCCAAATTTTGACGTTCGATATCTCGGCTCTGGAAGGGTCTAGAGCCTCCATTTTTGCGCACTGGTCCAAGTCTCGTGGCCCTCTGTCAGAATCCAGAGTTTCAAGAAGATCGGAGGGGGTCAAAATTTCGGCCAAAAAAAAAAAAATGACAGTGTTACCCCTTATGTTTTTTTTTCAGGTCCAAATTTTGACCTTCGATATCTCGGCTCTGGAAGGGTCTAGAGCCTCCATTTTTGCGCGCTGGTCCAAGTCTCGTGGCCCTCTGTCAGAATCCAGAGTTCCAAGAAGATCGGAGGGGGTCAAAATTTCGGCCAAAAAAAAAAAATGACAGTGTTACCCCTTATGTTTTTTTTTCAGGTCCAAATTTTGACCTTCGATATCTCGGCTCTGGAAGGGTCTAGAGCCTCCATTTTTGCGTGCTGGTCCAAGTCTCGTGGCCCTCTGTCAGAATCCAGAGTTTCAAGAAGATCGGAGGGGGTCAAAATTTTGGCCAAAAACAAAAATGACAGTGTTACCCCTTATGTTTTTTTTTCAGGTCCAAATTTTGACCTTCGATATCTCGGCTCTGGAAGGGTCTAGAGCCTCCATTTTTGCGCGCTGGTCCAAGTCTCGTGGCCCTCTGTCAGAATCCAGAGTTTCACGAAGATCGGAGGGGGTCAAAATTTCGGCCAAAAAAAAAAATGACAGTGTTACCCCTTATGTTTTTTTTTTCAGGTCCAAATTTTGACCTTCGATATCTCGGCTCTGGAAGGGTCTAGAGCCTCCATTTTTGCGCGCTGGTCCAAGTCTCGTGGCCCTCTGTCAGAATCCAGAGTTTCAAGAAGATCGGAGGGGGTCAAAATTTCGGCCAAAAAAAAATGACAGTGTTACCCCTTATGTTTTTTTTTTCAGGTCCAAATTTTGACCTTCGATATCTCGGCTCTGGAAGGGTCTAGAGCCTCCATTTTTGCGCGCTGGTCCAAGTCTCGTGGCCCTCTGTCAGAATCCAGAGTTTCAAGAAGATCGGAAGGGGGTCAAAATTTCGGCCAAAAAAAAAAAATGACAGTGTTACCCCTTATGTTTTTTTTTCAGGTCCAAATTTTGACCTTCGATATCTCGGCTCTGGAAGGGTCTAGAGCCTCCATGTTTGCGCGCTGGTCCAAGTCTCGTGGCCCTCTGTCAGAATCCAGAGTTTCACGAAGATCGGAGGGGGTCAAAATTTCGGCCAAAAAAAAATGACAGTGTTACCCCTTATGTTTTTTTTTTCAGGTCCAAATTTTGACCTTCGATATCTCGGCTCTGGAAGGGTCTAGAGCCTCCATTTTTGCGCGCTGGTCCAAGTCTCGTGGCCCTCTGTCAGAATCCAGAGTTTCAAGAAGATCGGAGGGGGTCAAAATTTCGGCCAAAAAAAAAAAATGACAGTGTTACCCCTTATGTTTTTTTTTCAGGTCCAAATTTTGACGTTCGATATCTCGGCTCTGGAAGGGTCTAGAGCCTCCATTTTTGCGCACTGGTCCAAGTCTCGTGGCCCTCTGTCAGAATCCAGAGTTTCAAGAAGATCGGAGGGGGTCAAAATTTCGGCCAAAAAAAAAAATGACAGTGTTACCCCTTATGTTTTTTTTTCAGGTCCAAATTTTGACCTTCGATATCTCGGCTCTGGAAGGGTCTAGAGCCTCCATTTTTGCACGCTGGTCCAAGTCTCGTGGCCCTCTGTCAGAATCCAGAGTTTCAAGAAGATCGGAGGGGGTCAAAATTTCGGCCAAAAAAAAAATGACAGTGTTACCCCTTATGTTTTTTTTTCAGGTCCAAATTTTGACCTTCGATATCTTGGCTCTGGAAGGGTCTAGAGCCTCCATTTTTGCGCGCTGGTCCAAGTCTTGTGGCCCTCTGTCAGAATCCAGAGTTTCAAGAAGATCGGAGGGGGTCAAAATTTTGGCCAAAAACAAAAATGACAGTGTTACCCCTTATGTTTTTTTTTCAGGTCCAAATTTTGACCTTCGATATCTCGGCTCTGGAAGGGTCTAGAGCCTCCATTTTTGCGCGCTGGTCCAAGTCTCGTGGCCCTCTGTCAGAATCCAGAGTTTCACGAAGATCGGAGGGGGTCAAAATTTCGGCCAAAAAAAAAAAATGACAGTGTTACCCCTTATGTTTTTTTTTCAGGTCCAAATTTTGACCTTCGATATCTCGGCTCTGGAAGGGTCTAGAGCCTCCATTTTTGCGCGCTAGTCCAAGTCTCGTGGCCCTCTGTCAGAATCCAGAGTTTCAAGAAGATCGGAGGGGGTCAAAATTTCGGCCAAAAAAAAAATGACAGTGTTACCCCTTATGTTTTTTTTTCAGGTCCAAATTTTGACCTTCGATATCTCGGCTCTGGAAGGGTCTAGAGCCTCCATTTTTGCGCGCTGGTCCAAGTCTCGTGGCCCTCTGTCAGAATCCAGAGTTTCAAGAAGATCGGAGGGGGTCAAAATTTCGGCCAAAAAAAAAAAAATGACAGTGTTACCCCTTATGTTTTTTTTTCAGGTCCAAATTTTGACCTTCGATATCTCGGCTCTGGAAGGGTCTAGAGCCTCCATTTTTGCGCGCTGGTCCAAGTCTCGTGGCCCTCTTTCAGAATCCAGAGTTTCAAGAAGATCGGAGGGGGTCAAAATTTCGGCCAAAAAAAAAAAAAATGACAGTGTTACCCCTTATGTTTTTTTTCAGGTCCAAATTTTGACCTTCGATATCTCGGCTCTGGAAGGGTCTAGAGCCTCCATTTTTGCGCGCTGGTCCAAGTCTCGTGGCCCTCTGTCAGAATCCAGAGTTTCAAGAAGATCGGAGGGCGTCAAAATTTTGGCCAAAAAAAAAAAATTACAGTGTTACCCCTTATGTTTTTTTTTCAGGTCCAAATTTTGACCTTCGATATCTCGGCTCTGGAAGGGTCTAGAGCCTCCATTTTTGCGCGCTGGTCCAAGTCTCGTGGCCCTCTGTCAGAATCCAGAGTTTCAAGAAGATCGGAGGGGGTCAAAATTTCGGCCAAAAAAAAAAATGACAGTGTTACCCCTTATGTTTTTTTTTCAGGTCCAAATTTTGACCTTCGATATCTTGGCTCTGGAAGGGTCTAGAGCCTCCATTTTTGCGCGCTGGTCCAAGTCTCGTGGCCCTCTGTCAGAATCCAGAGTTTCAAGAAGATCGGAGGGGGTCAAAATTTCGGCCAAAAAAAAAAAAATGACAGTGTTACTCCTTATGTTTTTTTTTTCAGGTCCAAATTTTGACCTTCGATATCTCGGCTCTGGAAGGGTCTTGAGCCTCCATTTTTGCGCGCTGGTCCAAGTCTCGTGGCCCTCTGTCAGAATCCAGAGTTTCAAGAAGATCGGAGGGGGTCAAAATTTCGGCCAAAAAAAAAAAATGACAGTGTTACCCCTTATGTTTTTTTTTCAGGTCCAAATTTTGACGTTCGATATCTCGGCTCTGGAAGGGTCTAGAGCCTCCATTTTTGCGCACTGGTCCAAGTCTCGTGGCCCTCTGTCAGAATCCAGAGTTTCAAGAAGATCGGAGGGGGTCAAAATTTCGGCCAAAAAAAAAAATGACAGTGTTACCCCTTATGTTTTTTTTTCAGGTCCAAATTTTGACCTTCGATATCTCGGCTCTGGAAGGGTCTAGAGCCTCCATGTTTGCGCGCTGGTCCAAGTCTCGTGGCCCTCTGTCAGAATCCAGAGTTTCACGAAGATCGGAGGGGGTCAAAATTTCGGCCAAAAAAAAAATGACAGTGTTACCCCTTATGTTTTTTTTTTCAGGTCCAAATTTTGACCTTCGATATCTCGGCTCTGGAAGGGTCTAGAGCCTCCATTTTTGCGCGCTGGTCCAAGTCTCGTGGCCCTCTGTCAGAATCCAGAGTTTCAAGAAGATCGGAGGGGGTCAAAATTTCGGCCAAAAAAAAAATGACAGTGTTACCCCTTATGTTTTTTTTTCAGGTCCAAATTTTGACCTTCGATATCTCGGCTCTGGAAGGGTCTAGAGCCTCCATTTTTGCGCGCTGGTCCAAGTCTCGTGGCCCTCTGTCAGAATCCAGAGTTTCAAGAAGATCGGAGGGGGTCAAAATTTCGGCCAAAAAAAAAAAATGACAGTGTTACCCCTTATGTTTTTTTTTCAGGTCCAAATTTTGACCTTCGATATCTCGGCTCTGGAAGGGTCTTGAGCCTCCATTTTTGCGCGCTGGTCCAAGACTCGTGGCCCTCTGTCAGAATCCAGAGTTTCAAGAAGATCGGAGGGGGTCAAAATTTCGGCCAAAAAAAAAAAATGACAGTGTTACCCCTTATGTTTTTTTTTCAGGTCCAAATTTTGACGTTCGATATCTCGGCTCTGGAAGGGTCTAGAGCCTCCATTTTTGCGCACTGGTCCAAGTCTCGTGGCCCTCTGTCAGAATCCAGAGTTTCAAGAAGATCGGAGGGGGTCAAAATTTCGGCCAAAAAAAAAAATGACAGTGTTACCCCTTATGTTTTTTTTTCAGGTCCAAATTTTGACCTTCGATATCTCGGCTCTGGAAGGGTCTAGAGCCTCCATTTTTGCACGCTGGTCCAAGTCTCGTGGCCCTCTGTCAGAATCCAGAGTTTCAAGAAGATCGGAGGGGGTCAAAATTTCGGCCAAAAAAAAAAAATGACAGTGTTACCCCTTATGTTTTTTTTTCAGGTCCAAATTTTGACCTTCGATATCTCGGCTCTGGAATGGTCTAGAGCCTCCATTTTTGCGCGCTGGTCCAAGTCTTGTGGCCCTCTGTCAGAATCCAGAGTTTCAAGAAGATCGGAGGGGGTCAAAATTTTGGCCAAAAACAAAAATGACAGTGTTACCCCTTATGTTTTTTTTTCAGGTCCAAATTTTGACCTTCGATATCTCGGCTCTGGAAGGGTCTAGAGCCTCCATTTTTGCGCGCTGGTCCAAGTCTCGTGGCCCTCTGTCAGAATCCAGAGTTTCACGAAGATCGGAGGGGGTCAAAATTTCGGCCAAAAAAAAAAATGACAGTGTTACCCCTTATGTTTTTTTTTCAGGTCCAAATTTTGACCTTCGATATCTCGGCTCTGGAAGGGTCTAGAGCCTCCATTTTTGCGCGCTAGTCCAAGTCTCGTGGCCCTCTGTCAGAATCCAGAGTTTCAAGAAGATCGGAGGGGGTCAAAATTTCGGCCAAAAAAAAAATGACAGTGTTACCCCTTATGTTTTTTTTTTTCAGGTCCAAATTTTGACCTTCGATATCTCGGCTCTGGAAGGGTCTAGAGCCTCCATTTTTGCGCGCTGGTCCAAGTCTCGTGGCCCTCTGTCAGAATCCAGAGTTTCAAGAAGATCGGAGGGGGTCAAAATTTCGGCCAAAAAAAAAAAAATGACAGTGTTACCCCTTATGTTTTTTTTTTCAGGTCCAAATTTTGACCTTCGATATCTCGGCTCTGGAAGGGTCTAGAGCCTCCATTTTTGCGCGCTGGTCCAAGTCTCGTGGCCCTCTGTCAGAATCCAGAGTTTCAAGAAGATCGGAGGGCGTCAAAATTTTGGCCAAAAAAAAAAAAATTACAGTGTTACCCCTTATGTTTTTTTTTCAGGTCCAAATTTTGACCTTCGATATCTCGGCTCTGGAAGGGTCTAGAGCCTCCATTTTTGCGCGCTGGTCCAAGTCTCGTGGCCCTCTGTCAGAATCCAGAGTTTCAAGAAGATCGGAGGGGGTCAAAATTTCGGCCAAAAAAAAAAATGACAGTGTTACCCCTTATGTTTTTTTTTCAGGTCCAAATTTTGACCTTCGATATCTCGGCTCTGGAAGGGTCTAGAGCCTCCATTTTTGCGCGCTGGTCCAAGTCTCGTGGCCCTCTGTCAGAATCCAGAGTTTCAAGAAGATCGGAGGGGGTCAAAATTTCGGCCAAAAAAAAAAAAATGACAGTGTTACTCCTTATGTTTTTTTTTTCAGGTCCAAATTTTGACCTTCGATATCTCGGCTCTGGAAGGGTCTTGAGCCTCCATTTTTGCGCGCTGGTCCAAGTCTCGTGGCCCTCTGTCAGAATCCAGAGTTTCAAGAAGATCGGAGGGGGTCAAAATTTCGGCCAAAAAAAAAAAAATGACAGTGTTACCCCTTATGTTTTTTTTTCAGGTCCAAATTTTGACGTTCGATATCTCGGCTCTGGAAGGGTCTAGAGCCTCCATTTTTGCGCACTGGTCCAAGTCTCGTGGCCCTCTGTCAGAATCCAGAGTTTCAAGAAGATCGGAGGGGGTCTAAATTTCGGCCAAAAAAAAAATGACAGTGTTACCCCTTATGTTTTTTTTTTCAGGTCCAAATTTTGACCTTCGATATCTCGGCTCTGGAAGGGTCTAGAGCCTCCATTTTTGCGCGCTGGTCCAAGTCTCATGGCCCTCTGTCAGAATCCAGAGTTTCAAGAAGATCGGAGGGGGTCAAAATTTCGGGCAAAAAAAAAAAATGACAGTGTTACCCCTTATGTTTTTTTTTCAGGTCCAAATTTTGACGTTCGATATCTCGGTTCTGGAAGGGTCTAGAGCCTCCATTTTTGCGCACTGGTCCAAGTCTCGTGGCCCTCTGTCAGAATCCAGAGTTTCACGAAGATCGGAGGGGGTCAAAATTTCGGCCAAAAAAAAAAAATGACAGTGTTACCCCTTATGTTTTTTTTTCAGGTCCAAATTTTGACCTTCGATATCTCGGCTCTGGAAGGGTCTAGAGCCTCCATGTTTGCGCGCTGGTCCAAGTCTCGTGGCCCTCTGTCAGAATCCAGAGTTTCACGAAGATCGGAGGGGGTCAAAATTTCGGCCAAAAAAAAAAAATGACAGTGTTACCCCTTATGTTTTTTTTTTCAGGTCCAAATTTTGACCTTTGATATCTCGGCTCTGGAAGGGTCTAGAGCCTCCATTTTTGCGCGCTGGTCCAAGTCTCGTGGCCCTCTGTCAGAATCCAGAGTTTCAAGAAGATCGGAGGGGGTCAAAATTTCGGCCCAAAAAAAAATGACAGTGTTACCCCTTATGTTTTTTTTTCAGGTCCAAATTTTGACCTTCGATATCTCGGCTCTGGAAGGGTCTAGAGCCTCCATTTTTGCGCACTGGTCCAAGTCTCGTGGCCCTCTGTCAGAATCCAGAGTTTCAAGAAGATCGGAGGGGGTCAAAATTTCGGCCAAAAAAAAAAAATGACAGTGTTACCCCTTATGTTTTTTTTTCAGGTCCAAATTTTGACCTTCGATATCTCGGCTCTGGAAGGGTCTAGAGCCTCCATTTTTGCGCGCTGGTCCAAGTCTTGTGGCCCTCTGTCAGAATCCAGAGTTTCAAGAAGATCGGAGGGGGTCAAAATTTTGGCCAAAAACAAAAATGACAGTGTTACCCCTTATGTTTTTTTTTTCAGGTCCAAATTTTGACCTTCGATATCTCGGCTCTGGAAGGGTCTAGAGCCTCCATTTTTGCGCGCTGGTCCAAGTCTCGTGGCCCTCTGTCAGAATCCAGAGTTTCAAGAAGATCGGAGGGGGTCAAAATTTCGGCCAAAAAAAAAAATGACAGTGTTACCCCTTATGTTTTTTTTTCAGGTCCAAATTTTGACCTTCGATATCTCGGCTCTGGAAGGGTCTAGAGCCTCCATTTTTGCGCGCTGGTCCAAGTCTCGTGGCCCTCTGTCAGAATCCAGAGTTTCAAGAAGATCGGAGGGGGTCAAAATTTCGGCCAAAAAAAAAAAAAATGACAGTGTTACCCCTTATGTTTTTTTTTCAGGTCCAAATTTTGACCTTCGATATCTCGGCTCTGGAAGGGTCTAGAGCCTCCATTTTTGCGCGCTGGTCCAAGTCTCGTGGCCCTCTGTCAGAATCCAGAGTTTCAAGAAGATCGGAGGGGGTCAAAATTTCGGCCAAAAAAAAAAATGACAGTGTTACCCCTTATGTTTTTTTTTCAGGTCCAAATTTTGACCTTCGATATCTCGGCTCTGGAAGGGTCTAGAGCCTCCATTTTTGCGCGCTAGTCCAAGTCTCGTGGCCCTCTGTCAGAATCCAGAGTTTCAAGAAGATCGGAGGGGGTCAAAATTTCGGCCAAAAAAAAAATGACAGTGTTACCCCTTATGTTTTTTTTTTCAGGTCCAAATTTTGACCTTCGATATCTCGGCTCTGGAAGGGTCTAGAGCCTCCATTTTTGCGCGCTGGTCCAAGTCTCGTGGCCCTCTGTCAGAATCCAGAGTTTCAAGAAGATCGGAGGGGGTCAAAATTTCGGCCAAAAAAAAAAAAATGACAGTGTTACCCCTTATGTTTTTTTTTCAGGTCCAAATTTTGACCTTCGATATCTCGGCTCTGGAAGGGTCTAGAGCCTCCATTTTTGCGCGCTGGTCCAAGTCTCGTGGCCCTCTGTCAGAATCCAGAGTTTCAAGAAGATCGGAGGGGGTCAAAATTTCGGCCAAAAAAAAAAAAAATGACAGTGTTACCCCTTATGTTTTTTTTTCAGGTCCAAATTTTGACCTTCGATATCTCGGCTCTGGAAGGGTCTAGAGCCTCCATTTTTGCGCGCTGGTCCAAGTCTCGTGGCCCTCTGTCAGAATCCAGAGTTTCAAGAAGATCGGAGGGCGTCAAAATTTTGGCCAAAAAAAAAAAAAATTACAGTGTTACCCCTTATGTTTTTTTTTCAGGTCCAAATTTTGACCTTCGATATCTCTGCTCTGGAAGGGTCTAGAGCCTCCATTTTTGCGCGCTGGTCCAAGTCTCGTGGCCCTCTGTCAGAATCCAGAGTTTCAAGAAGATCGGAGGGGGTCAAAATTTCGGCCAAAAAAAAAAAATGACAGTGTTACCCCTTATGTTTTTTTTTCAGGTCCAAATTTTGACCTTCGATATCTCGGCTCTGGAAGGGTCTAGAGCCTCCAGTTTTGCGCGCTGGTCCAAGTCTCGTGGCCCTCTGTCAGAATCCAGAGTTTCAAGAAGATCGGAGGGGGTCAAAATTTCGTCCAAAAAAAAAAATGACAGTGTTACTCCTTATGTTTTTTTTTTCAGGTCCAAATTTTGACCTTCGATATCTCGGCTCTGGAAGGGTCTTGAGCCTCCAATTTTGCGCGCTGGTCCAAGTCTCGTGGCCCTCTGTCAGAATCCAGAGTTTCAAGAAGATCGGAGGGGGTCAAAATTTCGGGCAAAAAAAAAAATGACAGTGTTACCCCTTATGTTTTTTTTTCAGGTCCAAATTTTGACCTTCGATATCTCGGTTCTGGAAGGGTCTAGAGCCTCCATTTTTGCGCACTGGTCCAAGTCTCGTGGCCCTCTGTCAGAATCCAGAGTTTCACGAAGATCGGAGGGGGTCAAAATTTCGGCCAAAAAAAAAAAAATGACAGTGTTACCCCTTATGTTTTTTTTTCAGGTCCAAATTTTGACCTTCGATATCTCGGCTCTGGAAGGGTCTAGAGCCTCCATTTTTGCGCGCTGGTCCAAGTCTCGTGGCCCTCTGTCAGAATCCAGAGTTTCAAGAAGATCGGAGGGGGTCAAAATTTCGGCCAAAAAAAAAAAAATGACAGTGTTACCCCTTATGTTTTTTTTTCAGGTCCAAATTTTGACCTTCGATATCTCGGCTCTGGAAGGGTCTAGAGCCTCCATTTTTGCGCGCTGGTCCAAGTCTCGTGGCCCTCTGTCAGAATCCAGAGTTTCAAGAAGATTTGAGGGGGTCAAAATTTCGGCCAAAAAAAAAAAGACAGTGTTACCCCTTATGTTTTTTTTTCAGGTCCAAATTTTGACCTTCGATATCTCGGCTCTGGAAGGGTCTAGAGCCTCCATTTTTGCGCACTGGTCCAAGTCTCGTGGCCCTCTGTCAGAATCCAGAGTTTCAAGAAGATCGGAGGGGGTCAAAATTTCGGCCAAAAAAAAAAATGACATTGTTACCCCTTATGTTTTTTTTTCAGGTCCAAATTTTGACCTTCGATATCTCGGCTCTGGAAGGGTCTAGAGCCTCCATTTTTGTGCGCTGGTCCAAGTCTCGTGGCCCTCTGTCAGAATCCAGAGTTTCAAGAAGATCGGAGGGGGTCAAAATTTCGGCCAAAAAAAAAAAATGACAGTGTTACCCCTTATGTTTTTTTTTCAGGTCCAAATTTTGACCTTCGATATCTCGGCTCTGGAAGGGTCTAGAGCCTCAATTTTTGCGCGCTGGTCCAAGTCTCGTGGCCCTCTGTCAGAATCCAGAGTTTGAAGAAGATTTGAGGGGGTCAAAATTTCGGCCAAAAAAAAAAAAGACAGTGTTACCCCTTATGTTTTTTTTTCAGGTCCAAATTTTGACCTTCGATATCTCGGCTCTGGAAGGGTCTAGAGCCTCCATTTTTGCGCGCTGGTCCAAGTCTCGTGGCCCTCTGTCAGAATCCAGAGTTTCAAGAAGATCGGAGGGGGTCAAAATTTCGGCCAAAAAAAAAATGACAGTGTTACCCCTTATGTTTTTTTTTTCAGGTCCAAATTTTGACCTTCGATATCTCGGCTCTGGAAGGGTCTAGAGCCTCCATTTTTGCACGCTGGTCCAAGTCTCGTGGCCCTCTGTCAGAATCCAGAGTTTCAAGAAGATCGGAGGGGGTCAAAATTTCGGCCAAAAAAAAATAAATGACAGTGTTACCCCTTATGTTTTTTTTTTTTCAGGTCCAAATTTTGACCTTTGATATCTCGGCTATGGAAGGGTCTAGAGCCTCCATTTTTGCGCGCTGGTCCAAGTCTCGTGGCCCTCTGTCAGAATCCAGAGTTTCAAGAAGATCGGAGGGGGTCAAAATTTCGGCCAAAAAAAAAATGACAGTGTTACCCCTTATGTTTTTTTTTCAGGTCCAAATTTTGACCTTCGATATCTCGGCTCTGGAAGGGTCTAGAGCCTCCATTTTTGCGCGCTGGTCCAAGTCTCGTGGCCCTCTGTCAGAATCCAGAGTTTCAAGAAGATCGGAGGGGGTCAAAATTTCGGCCAAAAAAAAAAATGACAGTGTTACCCCTTATGTTTTTTTTTTCAGGTCCAAATTTTGACCTTCGATATCTCGGCTCTGGAAGGGTCTAGAGCCTCCATTTTTGCGCGCTGGTCCAAGTCTCGTGGCCCTCTGTCAGAATCCAGAGTTTCAAGAAGATCGGAGGGGGTCAAAATTTCGGCCAAAAAAAAAAAATGACAGTGTTACCCCTTATGTTTTTTTTTTCCAGGTCCAAATTTTGACCTTCGATATCTCGGCTCTGGAAGGGTCTAGAGCCTCCATTTTTGCGCGCTGGTCCAAGTCTCGTGGCCCTCTGTCAGAATCCAGAGTTTCAAGAAGATCGGAGGGGGTCAAAATTTCGGCCAAAAAAAAAAAATGACAGTGTTACCCCTTATGTTTTTTTTTTCAGGTCCAAATTTTGACCTTCGATATCTCGGCTCTGGAAGGGTCTAGAGCCTCCAGTTTTGCGCGCTGGTCCAAGTCTCGTGGCCCTCTGTCAGAATCCAGAGTTTCAAGAAGATCGGAGGGGGTCAAAATTTCGTCCAAAAAAAAAAATGACAGTGTTACTCCTTATGTTTTTTTTTTCAGGTCCAAATTTTGACCTTCGATATCTCGGCTCTGGAAGGGTCTTGAGCCTCCAATTTTGCGCGCTGGTCCAAGTCTCGTGGCCCTCTGTCAGAATCCAGAGTTTCAAGAAGATCGGAGGGGGTCAAAATTTCGGGCAAAAAAAAAAATGACAGTGTTACCCCTTATGTTTTTTTTTCAGGTCCAAATTTTGACCTTCGATATCTCGGTTCTGGAAGGGTCTAGAGCCTCCATTTTTGCGCACTGGTCCAAGTCTCGTGGCCCTCTGTCAGAATCCAGAGTTTCACGAAGATCGGAGGGGGTCAAAATTTCGGCCAAAAAAAAAAAAATGACAGTGTTACCCCTTATGTTTTTTTTTCAGGTCCAAATTTTGACCTTCGATATCTCGGCTCTGGAAGGGTCTAGAGCCTCCATTTTTGCGCGCTGGTCCAAGTCTCGTGGCCCTCTGTCAGAATCCAGAGTTTCAAGAAGATCGGAGGGGGTCAAAATTTCGGCCAAAAAAAAAAAAATGACAGTGTTACCCCTTATGTTTTTTTTTCAGGTCCAAATTTTGACCTTCGATATCTCGGCTCTGGAAGGGTCTAGAGCCTCCATTTTTGCGCGCTGGTCCAAGTCTCGTGGCCCTCTGTCAGAATCCAGAGTTTCAAGAAGATTTGAGGGGGTCAAAATTTCGGCCAAAAAAAAAAAGACAGTGTTACCCCTTATGTTTTTTTTTCAGGTCCAAATTTTGACCTTCGATATCTCGGCTCTGGAAGGGTCTAGAGCCTCCATTTTTGCGCACTGGTCCAAGTCTCGTGGCCCTCTGTCAGAATCCAGAGTTTCAAGAAGATCGGAGGGGGTCAAAATTTCGGCCAAAAAAAAAAATGACATTGTTACCCCTTATGTTTTTTTTTCAGGTCCAAATTTTGACCTTCGATATCTCGGCTCTGGAAGGGTCTAGAGCCTCCATTTTTGTGCGCTGGTCCAAGTCTCGTGGCCCTCTGTCAGAATCCAGAGTTTCAAGAAGATCGGAGGGGGTCAAAATTTCGGCCAAAAAAAAAAAATGACAGTGTTACCCCTTATGTTTTTTTTTCAGGTCCAAATTTTGACCTTCGATATCTCGGCTCTGGAAGGGTCTAGAGCCTCAATTTTTGCGCGCTGGTCCAAGTCTCGTGGCCCTCTGTCAGAATCCAGAGTTTGAAGAAGATTTGAGGGGGTCAAAATTTCGGCCAAAAAAAAAAAAGACAGTGTTACCCCTTATGTTTTTTTTTCAGGTCCAAATTTTGACCTTCGATATCTCGGCTCTGGAAGGGTCTAGAGCCTCCATTTTTGCGCGCTGGTCCAAGTCTCGTGGCCCTCTGTCAGAATCCAGAGTTTCAAGAAGATCGGAGGGGGTCAAAATTTCGGCCAAAAAAAAAATGACAGTGTTACCCCTTATGTTTTTTTTTTCAGGTCCAAATTTTGACCTTCGATATCTCGGCTCTGGAAGGGTCTAGAGCCTCCATTTTTGCACGCTGGTCCAAGTCTCGTGGCCCTCTGTCAGAATCCAGAGTTTCAAGAAGATCGGAGGGGGTCAAAATTTCGGCCAAAAAAAAATAAATGACAGTGTTACCCCTTATGTTTTTTTTTTTTCAGGTCCAAATTTTGACCTTTGATATCTCGGCTATGGAAGGGTCTAGAGCCTCCATTTTTGCGCGCTGGTCCAAGTCTCGTGGCCCTCTGTCAGAATCCAGAGTTTCAAGAAGATCGGAGGGGGTCAAAATTTCGGCCAAAAAAAAAATGACAGTGTTACCCCTTATGTTTTTTTTTCAGGTCCAAATTTTGACCTTCGATATCTCGGCTCTGGAAGGGTCTAGAGCCTCCATTTTTGCGCGCTGGTCCAAGTCTCGTGGCCCTCTGTCAGAATCCAGAGTTTCAAGAAGATCGGAGGGGGTCAAAATTTCGGCCAAAAAAAAAAATGACAGTGTTACCCCTTATGTTTTTTTTTTCAGGTCCAAATTTTGACCTTCGATATCTCGGCTCTGGAAGGGTCTAGAGCCTCCATTTTTGCGCGCTGGTCCAAGTCTCGTGGCCCTCTGTCAGAATCCAGAGTTTCAAGAAGATCGGAGGGGGTCAAAATTTCGGCCAAAAAAAAAAAATGACAGTGTTACCCCTTATGTTTTTTTTTTCAGGTCCAAATTTTGACCTTCGATATCTCGGCTCTGGAAGGGTCTAGAGCCTCCATTTTTGCGCGCTGGTCGAAGTCTCGTGGCCCTCTGTCAGAATCCAGAGTTTCAAGAAGATCGAAGGGGTTCAAAATTTCGGCCAAAAAAAAAAATGACAGTGTTACCCCTTATGTTTTTTTTTTCAGGTCCAAATTTTGACCTTCGATATCTCGGCTCTGGAAGGGTCTAGAGCCTCCATTTTTGCGCGCTGGTCGAAGTCTCGTGGCCCTCTGTCAGAATCCAGAGTTTCAAGAAGATCGGAGGGGGTCAAAATTTGGCCAAAAAAAAAAATGACAGTGTTACCCCTTATGTTTTTTTTTCAGGTCCAAATTTTGACCTTCGATATCTCGGCTCTGGAAGGGTCTAGAGCCTCCATTTTTGTGCGCTGGTCCAAGTCTCGTGGCCCTCTGTCAGAATCCAGAGTTTCAAGAAGATCGGAGGGGGTCAAAATTTTGGCCAAAAAAAAAAAATGACAGTGTTACCCCTTATGTTTTTTTTTCAGGTCCAAATTTTGACCTTCGATATCTCGGCTCTGGAAGGGTCTAGAGCCTCCATTTTTGCGCGCTGGTCGAAGTCTCGTGGCCCTCTGTCAGAATCCAGAGTTTGAAGAAGATTGGAGGGGTTCAAAATTTCGGCCAAAAAAAAAAGACAGTGTTACCCCTTATGTTTTTTTTTCAGGTCCAAATTTTGACCTTCGATATCTCGGCTCTGGAAGGGTCTAGAGCCTCCATTTTTGCGCGCTGGTCCAAGTCTCGTGGCCCTCTGTCAGAATCCAGAGTTTCAAGAAGATCGGAGGGGGTCAAAATTTCGGCCAAAAAAAAAAAATGACAGTGTTACCCCTTATGTTTTTTTTTTCAGGTCCAAATTTTGACCTTCGATATCTCGGCTCTGGAAGGGTCTAGAGCCTCCATTTTTGCGCGCTGGTCGAAGTCTTGTGGCCCTCTGTCAGAATCCAGAGTTTCAAGAAGATCGGAGGGGGTCAAAATTTCGGCCAAAAAAAAAAGACAGTGTTACCCCTTATGTTTTTTTTTCAGGTCCAAATTTTGACCTTCGATATCTCAGCTCTGGAAGGGTCTAGAGCCTCCATTTTTGCGCGCTGGTCCAAGTCTCGTGGCCCTCTGTCAGAATCCAGAGTTTCAAGAAGATCGGAGGGGGTCAAAATTTCGGCCAAAAAAAAAAATGACAGTGTTACCCCTTATGTTTATTTTTCACGTCCAAATTTTGACCTTCGATATCTCGGCTCTGGAAGGGTCTAGAGCCTCCATTTTTGTGCGCTGGTCCAAGTCTCGTGGCCCTCTGTCAGAATCCAGAGTTTCAAGAAGATCGGAGGGGGTCAAAATTTCGGCCAAAAAAAAAAAAATGACAGTGTTACCCCTTATGTTTTTTTTTCAGGTCCAAATTTTGACCTTCGATATCTCGGCTCTGGAAGGGTCTAGAGCCTCCATTTTTGCGCGCTGGTCCAAGTCTCGTGGCCCTCTGTCAGAATCCAGAGTTTCAAGAAGATCGGAGGGGGTCAAAATTTCGGCCAAAAAAAAAAATGACAGTGTTACCCCTTATGTTTTTTTTTTCAGGTCCAAATTTTGACCTTCGATATCTCGGCTCTGGAAGGGTCTAGAGCCTCCATTTTTGCGCGCTGGTCGAAGTCTCGTGGCCCTCTGTCAGAATCCAGAGTTTCAAGAAGATCGGAGGGGGTCAAAATTTCGGCCAAAAAAAAAGACAGTGTTACCCCTTATGTTTTTTTTTCAGGTCCAAATTTTGACCTTCGATATCTCGGCTCTGGAAGGGTCTAGAGCCTCCATTTTTGCGCGCTGGTCGAAGTCTCGTGGCCCTCTGTCAGAATCCAGAGTTTCAAGAAGATCGGAGGGGGTCAAAATTTCGGCCAAAAAAAAAAAAATGACAGTGTTACCCCTTATGTTTTTTTTTCAGGTCCAAATTTTGACCTTCGATATCTCGGCTCTGGAAGGGTCTAGAGCCTCCATTTTTGCGCGCTGGTCCAAGTCTCGTGGCCCTCTGTCAGAATCCAGAGTTTCAAGAAGATTTGAGGGGGTCAAAATTTCGGCCAAAAAAAAAAAGACAGTGTTACCCCTTATGTTTTTTTTTCAGGTCCAAATTTTGACCTTCGATATCTCGGCTCTGGAAGGGTCTAGAGCCTCCATTTTTGCGCACTGGTCCAAGTCTCGTGGCCCTCTGTCAGAATCCAGAGTTTCAAGAAGATCGGAGGGGGTCAAAATTTCGGCCAAAAAAAAAAATGACATTGTTACCCCTTATGTTTTTTTTTCAGGTCCAAATTTTGACCTTCGATATCTCGGCTCTGGAAGGGTCTAGAGCCTCCATTTTTGTGCGCTGGTCCAAGTCTCGTGGCCCTCTGTCAGAATCCAGAGTTTCAAGAAGATCGGAGGGGGTCAAAATTTCGGCCAAAAAAAAAAAATGACAGTGTTACCCCTTATGTTTTTTTTTCAGGTCCAAATTTTGACCTTCGATATCTCGGCTCTGGAAGGGTCTAGAGCCTCAATTTTTGCGCGCTGGTCCAAGTCTCGTGGCCCTCTGTCAGAATCCAGAGTTTGAAGAAGATTTGAGGGGGTCAAAATTTCGGCCAAAAAAAAAAAAGACAGTGTTACCCCTTATGTTTTTTTTTCAGGTCCAAATTTTGACCTTCGATATCTCGGCTCTGGAAGGGTCTAGAGCCTCCATTTTTGCGCGCTGGTCCAAGTCTCGTGGCCCTCTGTCAGAATCCAGAGTTTCAAGAAGATCGGAGGGGGTCAAAATTTCGGCCAAAAAAAAAATGACAGTGTTACCCCTTATGTTTTTTTTTTCAGGTCCAAATTTTGACCTTCGATATCTCGGCTCTGGAAGGGTCTAGAGCCTCCATTTTTGCACGCTGGTCCAAGTCTCGTGGCCCTCTGTCAGAATCCAGAGTTTCAAGAAGATCGGAGGGGGTCAAAATTTCGGCCAAAAAAAAAATAAATGACAGTGTTACCCCTTATGTTTTTTTTTTTTCAGGTCCAAATTTTGACCTTTGATATCTCGGCTATGGAAGGGTCTAGAGCCTCCATTTTTGCGCGCTGGTCCAAGTCTCGTGGCCCTCTGTCAGAATCCAGAGTTTCAAGAAGATCGGAGGGGGTCAAAATTTCGGCCAAAAAAAAAATGACAGTGTTACCCCTTATGTTTTTTTTTCAGGTCCAAATTTTGACCTTCGATATCTCGGCTCTGGAAGGGTCTAGAGCCTCCATTTTTGCGCGCTGGTCCAAGTCTCGTGGCCCTCTGTCAGAATCCAGAGTTTCAAGAAGATCGGAGGGGGTCAAAATTTCGGCCAAAAAAAAAAATGACAGTGTTACCCCTTATGTTTTTTTTTTCAGGTCCAAATTTTGACCTTCGATATCTCGGCTCTGGAAGGGTCTAGAGCCTCCATTTTTGCGCGCTGGTCCAAGTCTCGTGGCCCTCTGTCAGAATCCAGAGTTTCAAGAAGATCGGAGGGGGTCAAAATTTCGGCCAAAAAAAAAAATGACAGTGTTACCCCTTATGTTTTTTTTTTCCAGGTCCAAATTTTGACCTTCGATATCTCGGCTCTGGAAGGGTCTAGAGCCTCCATTTTTGCGCGCTGGTCCAAGTCTCGTGGCCCTCTGTCAGAATCCAGAGTTTCAAGAAGATCGGAGGGGGTCAAAATTTCGGCCAAAAAAAAAAAATGACAGTGTTACCCCTTATGTTTTTTTTTTCAGGTCCAAATTTTGACCTTCGATATCTCGGCTCTGGAAGGGTCTAGAGCCTCCATTTTTGCGCGCTGGTCGAAGTCTCGTGGCCCTCTGTCAGAATCCAGAGTTTCAAGAAGATCGAAGGGGTTCAAAATTTCGGCCAAAAAAAAAAATGACAGTGTTACCCCTTATGTTTTTTTTTTCAGGTCCAAATTTTGACCTTCGATATCTCGGCTCTGGAAGGGTCTAGAGCCTCCATTTTTGCGCGCTGGTCGAAGTCTCGTGGCCCTCTGTCAGAATCCAGAGTTTCAAGAAGATCGGAGGGGGTCAAAATTTGGCCAAAAAAAAAAATGACAGTGTTACCCCTTATGTTTTTTTTTCAGGTCCAAATTTTGACCTTCGATATCTCGGCTCTGGAAGGGTCTAGAGCCTCCATTTTTGTGCGCTGGTCCAAGTCTCGTGGCCCTCTGTCAGAATCCAGAGTTTCAAGAAGATCGGAGGGGGTCAAAATTTTGGCCAAAAAAAAAAAATGACAGTGTTACCCCTTATGTTTTTTTTTCAGGTCCAAATTTTGACCTTCGATATCTCGGCTCTGGAAGGGTCTAGAGCCTCCATTTTTGCGCGCTGGTCGAAGTCTCGTGGCCCTCTGTCAGAATCCAGAGTTTGAAGAAGATTGGAGGGGTTCAAAATTTCGGCCAAAAAAAAAAGACAGTGTTACCCCTTATGTTTTTTTTTCAGGTCCAAATTTTGACCTTCGATATCTCGGCTCTGGAAGGGTCTAGAGCCTCCATTTTTGCGCGCTGGTCCAAGTCTCGTGGCCCTCTGTCAGAATCCAGAGTTTCAAGAAGATCGGAGGGGGTCAAAATTTCGGCCAAAAAAAAAAAATGACAGTGTTACCCCTTATGTTTTTTTTTCAGGTCCAAATTTTGACCTTCGATATCTCGGCTCTGGAAGGGTCTAGAGCCTCCATTTTTGCGCGCTGGTCGAAGTCTCGTGGCCCTCTGTCAGAATCCAGAGTTTCAAGAAGATCGGAGGGGGTCAAAATTTCGGCCAAAAAAAAAAGACAGTGTTACCCCTTATGTTTTTTTTTCAGGTCCAAATTTTGACCTTCGATATCTCAGCTCTGGAAGGGTCTAGAGCCTCCATTTTTGCGCGCTGGTCCAAGTCTCGTGGCCCTCTGTCAGAATCCAGAGTTTCAAGAAGATCGGAGGGGGTCAAAATTTCGGCCAAAAAAAAAAATGACAGTGTTACCCCTTATGTTTATTTTTCACGTCCAAATTTTGACCTTCGATATCTCGGCTCTGGAAGGGTCTAGAGCCTCCATTTTTGTGCGCTGGTCCAAGTCTCGTGGCCCTCTGTCAGAATCCAGAGTTTCAAGAAGATCGGAGGGGGTCAAAATTTCGGCCAAAAAAAAAAAAATGACAGTGTTACCCCTTATGTTTTTTTTTCAGGTCCAAATTTTGACCTTCGATATCTCGGCTCTGGAAGGGTCTAGAGCCTCCATTTTTGCGCGCTGGTCCAAGTCTCGTGGCCCTCTGTCAGAATCCAGAGTTTCAAGAAGATCGGAGGGGGTCAAAATTTCGGCCAAAAAAAAAAATGACAGTGTTACCCCTTATGTTTTTTTTTTCAGGTCCAAATTTTGACCTTCGATATCTCGGCTCTGGAAGGGTCTAGAGCCTCCATTTTTGCGCGCTGGTCGAAGTCTCGTGGCCCTCTGTCAGAATCCAGAGTTTCAAGAAGATCGGAGGGGGTCAAAATTTCGGCCAAAAAAAAAGACAGTGTTACCCCTTATGTTTTTTTTTCAGGTCCAAATTTTGACCTTCGATATCTCGGCTCTGGAAGGGTCTAGAGCCTCCATTTTTGCGCGCTGGTCGAAGTCTCGTGGCCCTCTGTCAGAATCCAGAGTTTCAAGAAGATCGGAGGGGGTCAAAATTTCGGCCAAAAAAAAAAAAATGACAGTGTTACCCCTTATGTTTTTTTTTCAGGTCCAAATTTTGACCTTCGATATCTCGGCTCTGGAAGGGTCTAGAGCCTCCATTTTTGCGCGCTGGTCCAAGTCTCGTGGCCCTCTGTCAGAATCCAGAGTTTCAAGAAGATCGGAGGGGGTCAAAATTTCGGCCAAAAAAAAAAATGACAGTGTTACCCCTTATGTTTTTTTTTTCAGGTCCAAATTTTGACCTTCGATATCTCGGCTCTGGAAGGGTCTAGAGCCTCCATTTTTGCGCGCTGGTCGAAGTCTCGTGGCCCTCTGTCAGAATCCAGAGTTTCAAGAAGATCGGAGGGGGTCAAAATTTCGGCCAAAAACGACAGTGTTACCCCTTATGTTTTTTTTTTCAGGTCAAAACTTTGACATCCGATATCTCGGCTCTGGAAGGGTCTAGAGCCTCCATTTTTGCGCGCTGGTCGAAGTCTCGTGGCCCTCTGTCAGAATCCAGAGTTTCAAGAAGATCGGAGGGGGTCAAAATTTCGGCCAAAAACGACAGTGTTACCCCTTATGTTTTTTTTTTTCGGGTCAAAACTTTGACATCCGATATCTCGGCTCTGGAAGGGTCTAGAGCCTCCATTTTTGCGCGCTGGTCGAAGTCTCGTGGCCCTCTGTCAGAATCCAGAGTTTCAAGAAGATTGGAGGGGGTCAAAATTTCGGCCAAAAACGACAGTGTTACCCCTTATGTTTTTTTTTTTCAGGTCAAAACTTTGACATCCGATATCTCGGCTCTGGAAGGGTCTAGAGCCTCCATTTTTGCGCGCTGGTCGAAGTCTCGTGGCCCTCTGTCAGAATCCAGAGTTTCAAGAAGATCGGAGGGGGTCAAAATTTCGGCCAAAAACGACAGTGTTACCCCTTATGTTATTTTTTCGGGTCAAAACTTTGACATCCGATATCTCGGCTCTGGAAGGGTCTAGAGCCTCCATTTTTGCGCGCTGGTCGAAGTCTCGTGGCCCTCTGTCAGAATCCAGAGTTTCAAGAAGATCGGAGGGGGTCAAAATTTCGGCCAAAAACGACAGTGTTACCCCTTATGTTTTTTTTTCAGGTCAAAACTTTGACATCCGATATCTCGGCTCTGGAAGGGTCTAGAGCCTCCATTTTTGCGCGCTGGTCGAAGTCTCGTGGCCCTCTGTCAGAATCCAGAGTTTCAAGAAGATCGGAGGGGGTCAAAATTTCGGCCAAAAACGACAGTGTTACCCCTTATGTTTTTTTTTCAGGTCAAAACTTTGACATCCGATATCTCGGCTCTGGAAGGGTCTAGAGCCTCCATTTTTGAGCGCTGGTTGAAGTCTCGTGGCCCTCTGTCAGAATCCAGAGTTTCAAGAAGATCGGAGGGGGTCAAAATTTCGGCCAAAAACGACAGTGTTACCCCTTATGTTTTTTTTTTCAGGTCAAAACTTTGACATCCGATATCTCGGCTCTGGAAGGGTCTAGAGCCTCCATTTTTGCGCGCTGGTCGAAGTCTCGTGGCCCTCTGTCAGAATCCAGAGTTTCAAGAAGATCGGAGGGGGTCAAAATTTCGGCCAAAAACGACAGTGTTACCCCTTATGTTTTTTTTTTCGGGTCAAAACTTTGACATCCGATATCTCGGCTCTGGAAGGGTCTAGAGCCTCCATTTTTGCGCGCTGGTCGAAGTCTCGTGGCCCTCTGTCAGAATCCAGAGTTTCAAGATGATTGGAGGGGGTCAAAATTTCGGCCAAAAACGACAGTGTTACCCCTTATGTTTTTTTTTTCAGGTCAAAACTTTGACATCCGATATCTCGGCTCTGGAAGGGTCTAGAGCCTCCATTTTTGCGCGCTGGTCGAAGTCTCGTGGCCCTCTGTCAGAATCCAGAGTTTCAAGAAGATCGGAGGGGGTCAAAATTTCGGCCAAAAACGACAGTGTTACCCCTTATGTTTTTTTTTTTCGGGTCAAAACTTTGACATCCGATATCTCGGCTCTGGAAGGGTCTAGAGCCTCCATTTTTGCGCGCTGGTCGAAGTCTCGTGGCCCTCTGTCAGAATCCAGAGTTTCAAGAAGATTGGAGGGGGTCAAAATTTCGGCCAAAAACGACAGTGTTACCCCTTATGTTTTTTTTTTCAGGTCAAAACTTTGACATCCGATATCTCGGCTCTGGAAGGGTCTAGAGCCTCCATTTTTGCGCGCTGGTCGAAGTCTCGTGGCCCTCTGTCAGAATCCAGAGTTTCAAGAAGATCGGAGGGGGTCAAAATTTCGGCCAAAAACGACAGTGTTACCCCTTATGTTATTTTTTCGGGTCAAAACTTTGACATCCGATATCTCGGCTCTGGAAGGGTCTAGAGCCTCCATTTTTGCGCGCTGGTCGAAGTCTCGTGGCCCTCTGTCAGAATCCAGAGTTTCAAGAAGATCGGAGGGGGTCAAAATTTCGGCCAAAAACGACAGTGTTACCCCTTATGTTTTTTTTTCAGGTCAAAACTTTGACATCCGATATCTCGGCTCTGGAAGGGTCTAGAGCCTCCATTTTTGCGCGCTGGTCGAAGTCTCGTGGCCCTCTGTCAGAATCCAGAGTTTCAAGAAGATCGGAGGGGGTCAAAATTTCGGCCAAAAACGACAGTGTTACCCCTTATGTTTTTTTTTCAGGTCAAAACTTTGACATCCGATATCTCGGCTCTGGAAGGGTCTAGAGCCTCCATTTTTGAGCGCTGGTTGAAGTCTCGTGGCCCTCTGTCAGAATCCAGAGTTTCAAGAAGATCGGAGGGGGTCAAAATTTCGGCCAAAAACGACAGTGTTACCCCTTATGTTTTTTTTTTCAGGTCAAAACTTTGACATCCGATATCTCGGCTCTGGAAGGGTCTAGAGCCTCCATTTTTGCGCGCTGGTCGAAGTCTCGTGGCCCTCTGTCAGAATCCAGAGTTTCAAGAAGATCGGAGGGGGTCAAAATTTCGGCCAAAAACGACAGTGTTACCCCTTATGTTTTTTTTTTCGGGTCAAAACTTTGACATCCGATATCTCGGCTCTGGAAGGGTCTAGAGCCTCCATTTTTGCGCGCTGGTCGAAGTCTCGTGGCCCTCTGTCAGAATCCAGAGTTTCAAGAAGATTGGAGGGGGTCAAAATTTCGGCCAAAAACGACAGTGTTACCCCTTATGTTTTTTTTTCAGGTCAAAACTTTGACATCCGATATCTCGGCTCTGGAAGGGTCTAGAGCCTCCATTTTTGCGCGCTGGTCGAAGTCTCGTGGCCCTCTGTCAGAATCCAGAGTTTCAAGAAGATCGGAGGGGGTCAAAATTTCGGCCAAAAACGACAGTGTTACCCCTTATGTTTTTTTTTTCGGGTCAAAACTTTGACATCCGATATCTCGGCTCTGGAAGGGTCTAGAGCCTCCATTTTTGCGCGCTGGTCGAAGTCTCGTGGCCCTCTGTCAGAATCCAGAGTTTCAAGAAGATCGGAGGGGGTCAAAATTTCGGCCAAAAAAAAAAAAATGACAGTGTTACCCCTTATGTTTTTTTTTCAGGTCCAAATTTTGACCTTCGATATCTCGGCTCTGGAAGGGTCTAGAGCCTCCATTTTTGCGCGCTGGTCCAAGTCTCGTGGCCCTCTGTCAGAATCCAGAGTTTCAAGAAGATCGGAGGGGGTCAAAATTTCGGCCAAAAAAAAAAATGACAGTGTTACCCCTTATGTTTTTTTTTTCAGGTCCAAATTTTGACCTTCGATATCTCGGCTCTGGAAGGGTCTAGAGCCTCCATTTTTGCGCGCTGGTCGAAGTCTCGTGGCCCTCTGTCAGAATCCAGAGTTTCAAGAAGATCGGAGGGGGTCAAAATTTCGGCCAAAAACGACAGTGTTACCCCTTATGTTTTTTTTTTTTCAGGTCAAAACTTTGACATCCGATATCTCGGCTCTGGAAGGGTCTAGAGCCTCCATTTTTGCGCGCTGGTCGAAGTCTCGTGGCCCTCTGTCAGAATCCAGAGTTTCAAGAAGATCGGAGGGGGTCAAAATTTCGGCCAAAAACGACAGTGTTACCCCTTATGTTTTTTTTTTTTCGGGTCAAAACTTTGACATCCGATATCTCGGCTCTGGAAGGGTCTAGAGCCTCCATTTTTGCGCGCTGGTCGAAGTCTCGTGGCCCTCTGTCAGAATCCAGAGTTTCAAGAAGATTGGAGGGGGTCAAAATTTCGGCCAAAAACGACAGTGTTACCCCTTATGTTTTTTTTTTCAGGTCAAAACTTTGACATCCGATATCTCGGCTCTGGAAGGGTCTAGAGCCTCCATTTTTGCGCGCTGGTCGAAGTCTCGTGGCCCTCTGTCAGAATCCAGAGTTTCAAGAAGATCGGAGGGGGTCAAAATTTCGGCCAAAAACGACAGTGTTACCCCTTATGTTATTTTTTCGGGTCAAAACTTTGACATCCGATATCTCGTCTCTGGAAGGGTCTAGAGCCTCCATTTTTGCGCGCTGGTCGAAGTCTCGTGGCCCTCTGTCAGAATCCAGAGTTTCAAGAAGATCGGAGGGGGTCAAAATTTCGGCCAAAAACGACAGTGTTACCCCTTATGTTTTTTTTTCAGGTCAAAACTTTGACATCCGATATCTCGGCTCTGGAAGGGTCTAGAGCCTCCATTTTTGCGCGCTGGTCGAAGTCTCGTGGCCCTCTGTCAGAATCCAGAGTTTCAAGAAGATCGGAGGGGGTCAAAATTTCGGCCAAAAACGACAGTGTTACCCCTTATGTTTTTTTTTCAGGTCAAAACTTTGACATCCGATATCTCGGCTCTGGAAGGGTCTAGAGCCTCCATTTTTGAGCGCTGGTTGAAGTCTCGTGGCCCTCTGTCAGAATCCAGAGTTTCAAGAAGATCGGAGGGGGTCAAAATTTCGGCCAAAAACGACAGTGTTACCCCTTATGTTTTTTTTTTCAGGTCAAAACTTTGACATCCGATATCTCGGCTCTGGAAGGGTCTAGAGCCTCCATTTTTGCGCGCTGGTCGAAGTCTCGTGGCCCTCTGTCAGAATCCAGAGTTTCAAGAAGATCGGAGGGGGTCAAAATTTCGGCCAAAAACGACAGTGTTACCCCTTATGTTTTTTTTTTCGGGTCAAAACTTTGACATCCGATATCTCGGCTCTGGAAGGGTCTAGAGCCTCCATTTTTGCGCGCTGGTCGAAGTCTCGTGGCCCTCTGTCAGAATCCAGAGTTTCAAGAAGATTGGAGGGGGTCAAAATTTCGGCCAAAAACGACAGTGTTACCCCTTATGTTTTTTTTTCAGGTCAAAACTTTGACATCCGATATCTCGGCTCTGGAAGGGTCTAGAGCCTCCATTTTTGCGCGCTGGTCGAAGTCTCGTGGCCCTCTGTCAGAATCCAGAGTTTCAAGAAGATCGGAGGGGGTCAAAATTTCGGCCAAAAACGACAGTGTTACCCCTTATGTTTTTTTTTTTCGGGTCAAAACTTTGACATCCGATATCTCGGCTCTGGAAGGGTCTAGAGCCTCCATTTTTGCGCGCTGGTCGAAGTCTCGTGGCCCTCTGTCAGAATCCAGAGTTTCAAGAAGATCGGAGGGGGTCAAAATTTCGGCCAAAAACGACAGTGTTACCCCTTATGTTTTTTTTTCAGGTCAAAACTTTGACATCCGATATCTCGGCTCTGGAAGGGTCTAGAGCCTCCATTTTTGCGCGCTTGTCGAAGTCTCGTGGCCCTCTGTCAGAATCCAGAGTTTCAAGAAGATCGGAGGGGGTCAAAATTTCGGCCAAAAACGACAGTGTTACCCCTTATGTTTTTTTTTCAGGTCAAAACTTTGACATCCGATATCTCGGCTCTGGAAGGGTCTAGAGCCTCCATTTTTGCGTGCTGGTCGAAGTCTCGTGGCCCTCTGTCAGAATCCAGAGTTTCAAGAAGATCGGAGGGGGTCAAAATTTCGGCCAAAAACGACAGTGTTACCCCTTATGTTTTTTTTTCAGGTCAAAACTTTGACATCCGATATCTCGGCTCTGGAAGGGTCTAGAGCCTCCATTTTTGCGCGCTGGTCGAAGTCTCGTGGCCCTCTGTCAGAATCCAGAGTTTCAAGAAGATCGGAGGGGGTCAAAATTTCGGCCAAAAACGACAGTGTTACCCCTTATGTTTTTTTTTTTCGGGTCAAAACTTTGACATCCGATATCTCGGCTCTGGAAGGGTCTAGAGCCTCCATTTTTGCGCGCTGGTCGAAGTCTCGTGGCCCTCTGTCAGAATCCAGAGTTTCAAGAAGATCGGAGGGGGTCAAAATTTCGGCCAAAAACGACAGTGTTACCCCTTATGTTTTTTTTTTCAGGTCAAAACTTTGACATCCGATATCTCGGCTCTGGAAGGGTCTAGAGCCTCTATTTTTGCACGCTGGTCGAAGTGTCGTGGCCCTCTGTCAGAATCCAGAGTTTCAAGAAGATCGGAGGGGGTCAAAATTTCGGCCAAAAACGACAGTGTTACCCCTTATGTTTTTTTTTCGGGTCAAAACTTTGACATCCGATATCTCGGCTCTGGAAGGGTCTAGAGCCTCCATTTTTGCGTGCTGGTCGAAGTCTCATGGCCCTCTGTCAGAATCCAGAGTTTCAAGAAGATCGGAGGGGGTCAAAATTTCGGCCAAAAACGACAGTGTTACCCCTTATGTTTTTTTTTTTCGGGTCAAAACTTTGACATCCGATATCTCGGCTCTGGAAGGGCCTAGAGCCTCCATTTTTGCGCGCTGGTCGAAGTCTCGTGGCCCTCTCTCAGAATCCAGAGTTTCAAGAAGATGGGAGGGGGTCAAAATTTCGGCCAAAAACGACAGTGTTACCCCTTATGTTTTTTTTTCAGGTCAAAACTTTGACATCCGATATCTCGGCTCTGGAAGGGTCTAGAGCCTCCATTTTTGCGCGCTGGTCGAAGTCTCGTGGCCCTCTGTCAGAATCCAGAGTTTCAAGAAGATCGGAGGGGGTCAAAATTTCGGCCAAAAACGACAGTGTTACCCCTTATGTTTTTTTTTCAGGTCAAAACTTTGACATCCGATATCTCGGCTCTGGAAGGGTCTAGAGCCTCCATTTTTGCGCGCTGGTCGAAGTCTCGTGGCCCTCTGTCAGAATCCAGAGTTTCAAGAAGATCGGAGGGGGTCAAAATTTCGGCCAAAAACGACAGTGTTACCCCTTATGTTTTTTTTTCAGGTCAAAACTTTGACATCCGATATCTCGGCTCTGGAAGGGTCTAGAGCCTCCATTTTTGCGCGCTGGTCGAAGTCTCGTGGCCCTCTGTCAGAATCCAGACTTTCAAGAAGATCGGAGGGGGTCAAAATTTTGGCCAAAAACGACAGTGTTACCCCTTATGTTTTTTTTTTCGGGTCAAAACTTTGACATCCGATATCTCGGCTCTGGAAGGGTCTAGAGCCTCCATTTTTGCGTGCTGGTCGAAGTCTCATGGCCCTCTGTCAGAATCCAGAGTTTCAAGAAGATCGGAGGGGGTCAAAATTTCGGCCAAAAACGACAGTGTTACCCCTTATGTTTTTTTTTTCGGGTCAAAACTTTGACATCCGATATCTCGGCTCTGGAAGGGCCTAGAGCCTCCATTTTTGCGCGCTGGTCGATGTCTCGTGGCCCTCTCTCAGAATCCAGAGTTTCAAGAAGATGGGAGGGGGTCAAAATTTCGGCCAAAAACGACAGTGTTACCCCTTATGTTTTTTTTTTCAGGTCAAAACTTTGACATCCGATATCTCGGCTCTGGAAGGGTCTAGAGCCTCCATTTTTGCGCGCTGGTCGAAGTCTCGTGGCCCTCTGTCAGAATCCAGAGTTTCAAGAAGATCGGAGGGGGTCAAAATTTCGGCCAAAAACGACAGTGTTACCCCTTATGTTTTTTTTTCAGGTCAAAACTTTGACATCCGATATCTCGGCTCTGGAAGGGTCTAGAGCCTCCATTTTTGCGTGCTGGTCGAAGTCTCGTGGCCCTCTGTCAGAATCCAGAGTTTCAAGAAGATCGGAGGGGGTCAAAATTTCGGCCAAAAACGACAGTGTTACCCCTTATGTTTTTTTTCAGGTCAAAACTTTGACATCCGATATCTCGGCTCTGGAAGGGTCTAGAGCCTCCATTTTTGCGCGCTGGTCGAAGTCTCGTGGCCCTCTGTCAGAATCCAGAGTTTCAAGAAGATCAGAGGGGGTCAAAATTTCGGCCAAAAACGACAGTGTTACCCCTTATGTTTTTTTTTTCGGGTCAAAACTTTGACATCCGATATCTCGGCTCTGGAAGGGTCTAGAGCCTCCATTTTTGCGCGCTGGTCGAAGTCTCGTGGCCCTCTGTCAGAATCCAGAGTTTCAAGAAGATCGGAGGGGGTCAAAATTTCGGCCAAAAACGACAGTGTTACCCCTTATGTTTTTTTTTTCAGGTCAAAACTTTGACATCCGATATCTCGGCTCTGGAAGGGTCTAGAGCCTCTATTTTTGCACGCTGGTCGAAGTGTCGTGGCCCTCTGTCAGAATCCAGAGTTTCAAGAAGATCGGAGGGGGTCAAAATTTCGGCCAAAAACGACAGTGTTACCCCTTATGTTTTTTTTTCAGGTCAAAACTTTGACATCCGATATCTCGGCTCTGGAAGGGTCTAGAGCCTCCATTTTTGCGCGCTGGTCGAAGTCTCGTGGCCCTCTGTCAGAATCCAGAGTTTCAAGAAGATCGGAGGGGGTCAAAATTTCGGCCAAAAACGACAGTGTTACCCCTTATGTTTTTTTTTCAGGTCAAAACTTTGACATCCGATATCTCGGCTCTGGAAGGGTCTAGAGCCTCCATTTTTGAGCGCTGGTTGAAGTCTCGTGGCCCTCTGTCAGAATCCAGAGTTTCAAGAAGATCGGAGGGGGTCAAAATTTCGGCCAAAAACGACAGTGTTACCCCTTATGTTTTTTTTTTCAGGTCAAAACTTTGACATCCGATATCTCGGCTCTGGAAGGGTCTAGAGCCTCCATTTTTGCGCGCTGGTCGAAGTCTCGTGGCCCTCTGTCAGAATCCAGAGTTTCAAGAAGATCGGAGGGGGTCAAAATTTCGGCCAAAAACGACAGTGTTACCCCTTATGTTTTTTTTTTCGGGTCAAAACTTTGACATCCGATATCTCGGCTCTGGAAGGGTCTAGAGCCTCCATTTTTGCGCGCTGGTCGAAGTCTCGTGGCCCTCTGTCAGAATCCAGAGTTTCAAGAAGATTGGAGGGGGTCAAAATTTCGGCCAAAAACGACAGTGTTACCCCTTATGTTTTTTTTTCAGGTCAAAACTTTGACATCCGATATCTCGGCTCTGGAAGGGTCTAGAGCCTCCATTTTTGCGCGCTGGTCGAAGTCTCGTGGCCCTCTGTCAGAATCCAGAGTTTCAAGAAGATCGGAGGGGGTCAAAATTTCGGCCAAAAACGACAGTGTTACCCCTTATGTTTTTTTTTTCGGGTCAAAACTTTGACATCCGATATCTCGGCTCTGGAAGGGTCTTGAGCCTCCATTTTTGCGCGCTGGTCGAAGTCTCGTGGCCCTCTGTCAGAATCCAGAGTTTCAAGAAGATCGGAGGGGGTCAAAATTTCGGCCAAAAAAAAAAAAATGACAGTGTTACCCCTTATGTTTTTTTTTCAGGTCCAAATTTTGACCTTCGATATCTCGGCTCTGGAAGGGTCTAGAGCCTCCATTTTTGCGCGCTGGTCCAAGTCTCGTGGCCCTCTGTCAGAATCCAGAGTTTCAAGAAGATCGGAGGGGGTCAAAATTTCGGCCAAAAAAAAAATGACAGTGTTACCCCTTATGTTTTTTTTTTTCAGGTCCAAATTTTGACCTTCGATATCTCGGCTCTGGAAGGGTCTAGAGCCTCCATTTTTGCGCGCTGGTCGAAGTCTCGTGGCCCTCTGTCAGAATCCAGAGTTTCAAGAAGATCGGAGGGGGTCAAAATTTCGGCCAAAAACGACAGTGTTACCCCTTATGTTTTTTTTTTCAGGTCAAAACTTTGACATCCGATATCTCGGCTCTGGAAGGGTCTAGAGCCTCCATTTTTGCGCGCTGGTCGAAGTCTCGTGGCCCTCTGTCAGAATCCAGAGTTTCAAGAAGATCGGAGGGGGTCAAAATTTCGGCCAAAAACGACAGTGTTACCCCTTATGTTTTTTTTTTTCGGGTCAAAACTTTGACATCCGATATCTCGGCTCTGGAAGGGTCTAGAGCCTCCATTTTTGCGCGCTGGTCGAAGTCTCGTGGCCCTCTGTCAGAATCCAGAGTTTCAAGAAGATTGGAGGGGGTCAAAATTTCGGCCAAAAACGACAGTGTTACCCCTTATGTTTTTTTTTCAGGTCAAAACTTTGACATCCGATATCTCGGCTCTGGAAGGGTCTAGAGCCTCCATTTTTGCGCGCTGGTCGAAGTCTCGTGGCCCTCTGTCAGAATCCAGAGTTTCAAGAAGATCGGAGGGGGTCAAAATTTCGGCCCAAAACGACAGTGTTACCCCTTATGTTATTTTTTCGGGTCAAAACTTTGACATCCGATATCTCGGCTCTGGAAGGGTCTAGAGCCTCCATTTTTGCGCGCTGGTCGAAGTCTCGTGGCCCTCTGTCAGAATCCAGAGTTTCAAGAAGATCGGAGGGGGTCAAAATTTCGGCCAAAAACGACAGTGTTACCCCTTATGTTTTTTTTTCAGGTCAAAACTTTGACATCCGATATCTCGGCTCTGGAAGGGTCTAGAGCCTCCATTTTTGCGCGCTGGTCGAAGTCTCGTGGCCCTCTGTCAGAATCCAGAGTTTCAAGAAGATCGGAGGGGGTCAAAATTTCGGCCAAAAACGACAGTGTTACCCCTTATGTTTTTTTTTCAGGTCAAAACTTTGACATCCGATATCTCGGCTCTGGAAGGGTCTAGAGCCTCCATTTTTGAGCGCTGGTTGAAGTCTCGTGGCCCTCTGTCAGAATCCAGAGTTTCAAGAAGATCGGAGGGGGTCAAAATTTCGGCCAAAAACGACAGTGTTACCCCTTATGTTTTTTTTTTCAGGTCAAAACTTTGACATCCGATATCTCGGCTCTGGAAGGGTCTAGAGCCTCCATTTTTGCGCGCTGGTCGAAGTCTCGTGGCCCTCTGTCAGAATCCAGAGTTTCAAGAAGATCGGAGGGGGTCAAAATTTCGGCCAAAAACGACAGTGTTACCCCTTATGTTTTTTTTTTCGGGTCAAAACTTTGACATCCGATATCTCGGCTCTGGAAGGGTCTAGAGCCTCCATTTTTGCGCGCTGGTCGAAGTCTCGTGGCCCTCTGTCAGAATCCAGAGTTTCAAGAAGATTGGAGGGGTCAAAATTTCGGCCAAAAACGACAGTGTTACCCCTTATGTTTTTTTTTCAGGTCAAAACTTTGACATCCGATATCTCGGCTCTGGAAGGGTCTAGAGCCTCCATTTTTGCGCGCTGGTCGAAGTCTCGTGGCCCTCTGTCAGAATCCAGAGTTTCAAGAAGATCGGAGGGGGTCAAAATTTCGGCCAAAAACGACAGTGTTACCCCTTATGTTTTTTTTTTCGGGTCAAAACTTTGACATCCGATATCTCGGCTCTGGAAGGGTCTAGAGCCTCCATTTTTGCGCGCTGGTCGAAGTCTCGTGGCCCTCTGTCAGAATCCAGAGTTTCAAGAAGATCGGAGGGGTCAAAATTTCGGCCAAAAACGACAGTGTTACCCCTTATGTTTTTTTTTCAGGTCAAAACTTTGACATCCGATATCTCGGCTCTGGAAGGGTCTAGAGCCTCCATTTTTGCGCGCTTGTCGAAGTCTCGTGGCCCTCTGTCAGAATCCAGAGTTTCAAGAAGATCGGAGGGGGTCAAAATTTCGGCCAAAAACGACAGTGTTACCCCTTATGTTTTTTTTTCAGGTCAAAACTTTGACATCCGATATCTCGGCTCTGGAAGGGTCTAGAGCCTCCATTTTTGCGTGCTGGTCGAAGTCTCGTGGCCCTCTGTCAGAATCCAGAGTTTCAAGAAGATCGGAGGGGGTCAAAATTTCGGCCAAAAACGACAGTGTTACCCCTTATGTTTTTTTTTTCAGGTCAAAACTTTGACATCCGATATCTCGGCTCTGGAAGGGTCTAGAGCCTCCATTTTTGCGA